>KI915049.1:4418649-4553466 GCA_000473445.2 Anopheles farauti | reverse complement strand
GGGGGTGAGGGCAGCTCGCGGTGACGGTCGAGCACGGCTAGTGCGACGGGGGTTGGGCAACTAGATGAAGGGAGCGAAGGTGGGAGGTTGGGTCGGTTGTTGTTTCGGTTGTACGACGCTGCAGCAGCCTGCACTAAAACAGTTGTGGCGAAGTTTCCGAAACGCCGAGAAGTGTAGTGAGTGTGTTTTTTCTCTCGTGCGCGCCCCGTTGCAGTTTCTCCCGTACGTCAAGCCGTGTCGTTCGTGCGTGTCGTTTCGTTGCTGCATTTCTCGCAAAATTGTGCATTTAACGTAATCTAGTTATCGCCCCCGCGTGAAACCCCGCCAGGAACGTCCGTTGCATCTTCAAGATCGCTCTCCTTCTCTCTCCTGCTTTCCTCTATCCCTCGCTCTCTCTCTCTCTCTCTCACACACACACACTATCTTCCTATCACTCACTCTTACTCTCGCTCACTCCCCCTCTCTGACTCATCAGCTTTAGAGACTTCTTTTCGGCGCGTTGATCGGAGGTTGTTGAAAAACAAAAAAACAAAAACAAATCCCGCCAATTAAACCCACACAATTAGTAAAATCCTTCCACATCTCCACGCATTAGTACCGGGGCCAGCGAAAGAAGGCCACGAAATCTATAACGAAAGCACACGAAAGCATGCATGCCAACGGCGCTCTCGATTAGTGTACCGCATTCGCTTGACCGTACCGGTTGACAGTCAATTGTCAGGCGTCCGTTTGCCTTCGGAACAACCGATTCCTGCCAACCTGTTGTTGGTGCACATTCGATCTCGCGATTCAAGTGTTGGTGAGCGTGTGTTTGTTGATGATACAGTTACCTCACCATTCTCGCGCATCTTCTCCCCAAAGTGTGTGTGTGTGTGCATTAGTGTTAGTAACGTGTGCGAGTGTATTGGTAGGACGTGGTAGGACCGAGGCGATCATGTCGCGGTTTCGCGGTTTGTGTATATCCGTTCTCCCACTCCCCTCTTCCCCCCAGCGGGGTGGTTCTTGTTGATATTACGGATACTAGTTACTACCTTTTCGTTCTGTCCGTGCTTCGTTTCCTTCGCGGGCTTGAGAGCGAGTCTCTCACGCACACATGCGCACACTACCGGTGGCGGTAAGGTGGTGCTGGCTGGAGGACCACCCGGCTCACCAACACCACCACGGAGCACGACGAGTCACGCGGGGTTGTCGGACTTTCGGAGGGAATCTCCTTGAAAGAAGTGACGGGCTGCGGTGAGGTGGTGGAAGCAGGGCGGTGAGAAGCACGGCAGCAGAAAAGTGTGTTACTTGTGCGTTTTCCTCCCCACGGCCGCGGCGACAACGCAACAGGAGCGTTCGAATGCCCGCGGTCGATACGTACCGATCGCAATGCCTTCTGCTTGGTATGTGTTTTACCAGCAAGTCAAGATCAAACTACAGAAAAATCATCAAAAAACTAGAGTGCCTAGAGAGCGATAGCAAGTGCGAGAAGCTGTTTTGAATGCATTTCTATTTTACTATTCCTTTTCTGACGTTCATCCCATCCATCCAGGCAGGCACTGGAATCGCTGAAATCGAGCTCTCGTGGTGTAAAAGTAAAAACATTACATTTCGGTGCCTTTGTGCTAGAAGTGTCCCCTTCTTTAGCTGGAGCTGGGTCTTGGCGCTCCATTTGTGCCGGGCGTGTGCGTGTCTGTGTGGCGAATATATTGCGCTCCCTTGACCTCGGCCCAATGGCGCCAATGGCGGGCGCGTACGGTGTGCTCCCCAGACCGCCGACGTGCGGAAAGGAACCGAAGGCGTGCATCGATGCTGTTGCATAGCAGCCCCTTTCCCACAACCCCGAGCCCCCGTTTTTTGCCTAGCAGTGAGCTGTGTATTAGTGCCATAGTGCGGTTTTTTTTCTGTTGCTTCCACGCTCGCTCGCTAGCTCGCGTGAATGTGTGAGTGTTTCCGTGTTGCATAAGACGCACACGACGCGAGAAAGCAAGGAAAAAGTGAAACATAACACAGAAAAAAAAACAGAGAAAAAAATCGTTTCTGCTCCGGAGCGGAAGGAAATAGACACAAACAGCACGCTGCCAGCCGCTGCCTCTCCCGGTTTGCACATCTACCGGGTGATCTTTGGCATCGAAACAGGTGGTCGGACGCAGGTGCGGAACCTCCGAACGGACGGACTCATATCTGCATTCGACCTTCGACATTTTCGCTGCTGCCCGGCTCGTTTCCAGGTAAGGATGTGATGGATTCGGTTCAACTATTCTAGTCTCTATTATGTGCGTTTCTAAAAACATCCGCTCGATTGAGTCACCGGGTGGCACTCAAAGCCGAACGATCAACGCAACGCCGAAAGAAAAACTGTAAAAGTCCACCAAAGTGGCACTTTATCGTCGCGGCATAGTTCTTCTTTTATTTTTTCGTTGCACTACGGCGAGGTCCCATTTCGTTACGGGGGTAGTTTTCGTGGGGCGTGGCTTACGACTGACTAGCTGCCTGCCAAATCAAAAAAAGTTCAAATGAGCCCAACCAACCAACGCACGGCGTCATCATCGCCTTCCTTCCGCTACCGCAGCCAGCTCCTAATACCCTTCGCGACCCACATCAGTCACTGGGCCAGCTGGTCGACACCGACGAGCGGAAGGCAGCCAGCCCGTGATGGCTTCAGGTTCTACACGAACGCACACGCACCAACACACATACACAGGCACACGCACACACAGCCTACACGCACGACGCACGGGACGGCAGGTTTCGTGTGCTGCCGCCCGAATTTGAATGGAGGGCAAACAACGCACAAGAAAACGAAAATGGGGAAAAAAACCAACAAATTATCTAATAATCATGCCGTCCCGCTTGCGTGTCCATTGTGGCGGTGGTAGCGCGAGTGGATCCAAACGCTTGCTTGTACGTGTGTGTGGCTATGGCGATGACGATCACGTTGGCCGCGATTAGACGCCATTGACGACCATTATGTGTGTGTGTGGGGGTTGTTTTTTCGGCTAATGAAACGAGCCGAATGCTTGTGTTGCTTTTTTCGCCAACGAACAGCGAAACAAACGCGAACTCAAATCTAGAAACTGTGAACATGCCGCTTTTACTACACGCTGGTCAGCGGAGTGTTGGAAGGAATGTGAGCGGCACAATAGAAGCCGTGGGAAAATGGCAGCCCCAAAAAGAATTGCCGGCTAGCATAAGGCGTTAGCTCGATTGCCACGGGAGGCAGGGGCATTATGCCCCAGGTGAAGCCCTCGTTTCAATTTTTGTGATGTAAAACTATCATCAATCTTATCGTTATTGCTTCCACTTGGTAAATATGAATACTAAGATAAAGTTTATTTAGTATTTGTTCACAAAAATACTTGCATTCCGTTAATAGTGATTGTTTGCTTAGAAAACCTCGATCGAAAATCAAAAATCGATCACTGCAATTGGCTAAAGATCGCCATAATGTTGGCTTGAATGACTTTGAATGCATATTGAACGCTTATGTGCGTTATTGTATGGTGATAATACTTTCTCTTCAAAAATGCGTTTAAGTGACTATATTTGGATAGCATTTGTTGTAATACATCCCTTATTTTTGGTAATTTCTTATCGAAACCGAATAGTTGTTTTGTGTGTACTATTTATATTTCGGTTGAAAGATATTTCAGAAATATAGATTTGGATCATCACTTGCAAAGATAATTTATTTGGAAATGTACGAAAAGCATTTTGGTTGAAAATATGTCATTAATTACGATGTAATAGTTTTGTTGCGGTCAGTATTTGTATAAACACTACAACGCCCTGAAATTAATTAGTTAAACACCCAAGCTGGATATGTTTAGTATAGTTCTTTCTATATTCAATATATTTAACAGCTTATCCAACGACTGTTTGTTGGATATTTTTGGGCATCATGATTCTAGTTTTCTTTAAGGGAGATAATAATAAGGCGATCACCATGGTTGTATGATGGAATGATGGAAGCATTGCTCATATATCGTTAAAATTTTATGTGAATTGGCAAATAAGAACGTAAAACTAGTCAATATTATTTTGCCTAGTATTTTTTTTCAGCAATCGCTAGACATATTGCAACTTTATCGACGCGATTGGAAGTTAAACAAACAGTAAATTTAGTATAAAAAATACGTAATGCCGATCAAATCAACTTTTTTTTGCAATGAAAGTGTCAAATTGGGCGATCATTTTGTTACAATTGCTGAATGCATGGATACTACTTTACTAGTTTTTGTTAATTATTTTTTTAACCCGATAAAATCGATATGTTTAAAGTACAAGTGAGTCAGATCGCTCACCAACACCGAGAGCGATGGTCAAAACGCGCGGCTCCAACCTTTTCGTACGAGATAGATCGATCTCCGATCCGATTTTAGTCACGACTCACTCGTGCCTCGTCCACGTGGAGCTTTAGTTCACTGTCATTCGCACCCTTTGCAGCAGGCCTTGGCCAGCGGTGTAGACCTTGGACGACGGAGAGCCCTTGCGACGGTTGAAACAAAAACGAAAGCAACAAAACAAAACCCATACAAAGACAAAAAAAACAAATCTACCTCCGTATACTGAAACCGGTTGCACGGGTGTGGTGGTAGTGGTAGCGTACCGTGATAGTAGTTGCACCTTCCTTATCCTCTTATACAATCAAATTCCTTCGTTTTCTCCTCCACCGCCTCCCCAGCATGGACCGTCCCGTCAGCTGTAGTCCTATTTCATGCATTTTACACCAAAACACACGACTAGCCCTTCTCGTTCCCGCTCGCTCGAAAACAACACACACTCCCCGTTTCCCTCCCCACTTCCATATGCACACAGGCAAGTGTGCACGCAAATGTGTATTTGAACAATAAGAAGCAGTAGAAAACTGGACATCGATTGTCATTCACACAAATATGGCGACGGTTTTTTGATGAAAATTCGAATCCACCCGAAACATCGTTGGTCGGTAGTTTGTTGGTGAAAAAATAGTTTTCGTGCCCATCCGCCCTTTGGCCCCGGATGATGTGTCGAGCTGGAATACAAACACCCACACACACACACACACACACACACACATACACACACGTTCGGTTAACAATTTTGTAGCCGTTTTGTGTCGTATCACTTCCGAAACACTGGTGGTGACATGCCCGTTTGTTTCGTTTTCTTTGTTGATTTTGCAGATCCACTCCATCCGTCGCACAGGGGTTCAGCACCCCTGCCACGCGCCACCCGTAATCAAAGTATACCTCCCCCAGGTGTCCATTATCCTATTTGGGACAAACCAATGACAATGACAAAACCCCGCGGGCGCGGAAACGGGAACCCCATTCTGGAAGGGATGGGGGAGTAGAAAAATAATTTTCCAAAACCCTTTCACAGCGTGGACGGAACTGGCTGCCCCCTCCACCCTCTCCCGTTTTGTCCCTTCTAAGCCACAAGCGAGGCGTGATGGGAGAGTTTGAGGCTCGTGCTGGTAACACAGGCAATCGGCTTCGTTTCTTCGTCCGTCTGGATCACTCGGTTCGTTTGTTATCAAAAATCAAACATTAGAGTTGTTATTTTTCTTTCCATATTCCTATCATATAAAACACATCCGTCCGTGCACATGCCCTCACACACACGCACACACACACACGCGAGCAGTGAGTGCAGCAGTACAGCTCCAGGGCTCGATTCAGGGCATGTCGGCAGGGTCATAAGGTTCGGCGAACGGGTTTAACGGGCGGGTGGTGGTGATGATGAAGCCGTGCCGCACACTCCCTTGTGTGTTTGGGGCGCGTGTGTGTGTGTGTGGTAGAATGTTTTTCTGGCGCGAGTTTGTAGGGAAAGGGAGGAAGGAAACACAGGCTTATGCGCCGGTTGGATTATCATTGGACCATAGGTTTGAAAGCTCCGAAACTGCCGTTGCGACGGCAGTGTGAGGGAGGATTTTTAGGAACTTTCCAGAGCCCAACAAACAATTACGGGGTTACACGGGGCTTGGCTCGTGCAATGAGGAGCCAGGAAGGGGAGAGGGGGAGCAAGATAGTAAATTAGTTTGGGAGCGGCGACTGCAGTTAGTGGCAGTTGCGGGGAGAGACTAGTTTTTCGAGTTGATGGCAATTAGTCGATCGCTCGTTATTCGGTTGTGGTGTACGTGATAGGGAGGGAGGTAGTGACGCACGATGGGAATTTTCGAGAGGGTTTAGCGATGGTGGTGGTGGTGGTGGTGGTGGCGGCGGAGGTTGCAGTTCGGGTTGCAATTGAAGGTTCCGGCGGTGGTGAAACAAAATGACGGCTGTGTGACGGCTATGTATGTGCACTTGATCTCGAAAAAATACACCGAACCGGTTTTTTGGTGCGCCGCTGTTCGCGTCGCCGGGTGGACCTGGAACCGGTTGCTGGTAAAACCAGGCAGGCTGGGGGTGGACGACGGTCGGGTACGTTGTGTGTGTGTGTGAGTTTTTTGTTTCGTTCAACTTTTCCTCCTTCCTGTTTCCTTCGAAACACCCTGTTTAGGTTTGCGGCGTGGGTAATTATCAGCCGGAGTTGGTCATTAGTTTCTAGCTGGGATGAAGATGAAGAAATCGCGAACTATCGAATTCGCGATCGCGAATAAGCTGTTGTTGTGCTGGTATTTATTGCGCTATAATTCAAGCGATTCTTAGAAACAAACCATCAATAACAGCACGGATGGCGATACTGAAAGTCTTGCAGAAACAAATAATTAAAGAAGAGAAAATAACTTTCAATTAAGTTTATAATTTTACTATCGTAACTGATCGAGATGCGAGTTTTTAAAACATTTACTTAAATTAAAAAATATCTTACATTGTTATAAAAACCTTTCAATGTGGTAAAACGATCTTTATGTTAGTCTTAGTCCCAATAACAATGATGCAAACCTTATTCTTATGGTGATAAGTTTTGAGGTTTTTTTATTATTATATATTGAAATTATTTTCTTAAAAAATTTTGAAATAAATTTTCTAATATTTGTTATTGAAAAGCATGAAAAAAGATGGATTAGCTCTCACAAAATGTTCAAAACAATAGTAAATTTGACAGAAATTTCTCAATCAAGAGAATCAATGAGCAACTATTGATGTATAACTTTGAATTCCACGAAAATGTGCAACATTTCAAGATTAACAAACGTCTGACTGCTGAGGCTCAAAATAATTAAGATCACATTTCTGTTGCCACATTTTTATTTATGGAAATGTTTATTTGTACGACACATTGAACAACTATCGTTTGCTACCCAATATCAATGACCAACCGATGTGGCTGGCATTGTTTGAAGGCGTTTACTCCCAAATTATAGCTATCGAAAGCTAATGGACCAAACCAAACAACTTAAGCGCAGCCCGAACGAGTTGGTTCGGGTTGGTTTCACCATAATTGAATCTTCCCAGTACGCCACCCTTCTGCCCTGGTGCTTTGCAACGCTGTTTGGTCCATCCAGTTTCCAATAAAATCACTATCGAATTTTATTGTTTGGGATACGTGAAGAGAGCGTGTCCGAGTGCTGTTGATGAAAATGGGGGATGATGTTCGTTGAAAAGCTTAATTTTATTATTGGCATTCAATGGAACAAGCAGTAGCTGCTACGTTTACACTAAATCGAAGTTAATCGATTGACCATCATCGATGATTCCCTAAATGGTACGGGAGTTCAGTAGTGCCTGCACCGTTTGCGCAAATACAACACATGCTCACCCTCCAAAAAATAAACTCATAGGCAATGAATAACCGTTGCAATAATGTGTAATGTATGACATCAAAAGAATGTGTGAGAAATAAGAAAAACAAACTTTAATCACCTGAAATGATTTTTAGATGTTTTTAACTCACTGTCGTATGGGTGGTCGTGTACGGTTCGTTTTGATGAAGTTATCTTATGTTCAAATTATAACACGCTTCTCTCTCTTTCTCTCTCTCACTCTCCAACATTTGCCAAGTGTTTGTCTTTTTTTTTTTCTAGAATCGGTTTACTGTACTATTGTTTTTATAGCCATAGGTGATTAAGAAAGCTTTAATATTATGGATTTTTTTATTGCAAAAATAGATCAATATATTATTCAGATATTGGACTGATATAAAATATGCATTAAATACTCATATAAAAATAAAAGAATATTATTATGACAATGGACATAAGATTTATGAAATAAAATGAAATTTCGATTTTTATGAAAGCACTATATTGAAAAATTGCTTCAAAAGAAACACTTGCAGTAATCCTAATGGTTTCCATTTTTACATCCCACGCTACCATGAACATGACCACAGAAGAAATTGAGCAGCAAGCTGAAGTGCGCACATAAGACCATTCGATCCATTAAACAAAAAAAAAATCTACTGCAAAAATGCTATTTTGCATCGGCTAAGTGTGGGAGATGGTAGGAATTAAAATTATGAAAAATGATGCAAACAACGTTAAAATATAAAAATCATGTTCGAAGCAGGAAGAAACGAAATTAAAAAAGCGGTGAGCTAGAGCAGACGAAGAACTGCAAGAACAATAGAAGCGCGGTGGCGTTTGATTGCACTGAAGAGGAGAAGGCGAAAATGAAAGCTATCTCCACGGTACAGGGGAGGGTGCGTGTGGAAGAGAATGAAAATGGTTAAAAGCAAGTAAAGATATAACCGAAAAAATGCTTGCAAAATATAAAAAAGCCAGTGCCTCGCCAGCAGGACATGGTTCGATCTTAGCAGTGGCAAAATAAGGATGCAGCAATGCAGCAGCTAGCAGCACCGAGAGGATAAGATGACAAGCGCCGGAACGCGCCCCCGGCGGAACCCGGAAGGTGTAGTTGGGGGAGGTCAGGCTGAGGGTGAGAAAAAATGAACTTAAATTATATTAAAAATTCTCGTCTCATCTTGCGAGTGGTTTCGTTGCTTTTTCTTCCTCTTCTCTATGTGCCTCGCAGCACACTTTTCATTTTTTTTCCATCGCCCAACCTCCGCGACTATCCATCCCGCGTCGCTAGTAACGCAGGCACGGATGACACGCAGAAGGCCATGAGCGAAAAAAAGAAATTGTTGAAGGGATGGAGAAATGGGCAGTGCAGCAAGGATGCAACGAGGGTGAGTGTTTCTTGGGGTGCATTTCTCTTTGCTTTTTTTGCTTCTTCTAACATTATTGTTGTTGCTGCTGTTGCCGCTAGTTTCGTGCTCCTTAATGCTGTTTTCCATTTTCGCTATTAAGGATCTTCGCGCCATGGTGGGCATCAGGGGGAGGGCGGGATTGTGACTGTGTGCAACAAAAATACGTTAACTAAAGTATGAAGCAACAAAAAATCTCCCTATCCGCACGGGTGGAACGGTGTGTGTGTGTGTGTGTGTGTGTGTGTGTGTGTGTGTGTGTGTAAGGAAGAATGGAGGAAAGGTGGTGTGGCTGTCAAAATGGGGCTGCTGGTCGTGGTGAACAGGAAAAACTAAAAAATAGAAAGGAAGTCCAAAGTACGGCAAAAACAACACCTCGGAAAGAAAGAATTAATTTCCTCTCGTGGTGCATCCCGTGGGTGTCTTTCCGCGTTACACTTTCATATTTGTGTGTGTGTGTGTATGTGTCGGATGGTGGATTTTTTTTTGTCGAAACGTGGCCCCAGTGTAACGGGCGGGGGACAGAAGATAGGGCAAGGGTTGCAAGCTGGAAAACTTTGCCACCACCGGGAAGGGGCTGTTGATGATGTTTTGCTGCAATTTTTTTTTATTCTCTACCGCTGTTGCCTAGCGTGGTGTGACCAAACCGTGGAAGGGGTGAAGTGATGAGGAAGGGTAAAAAAATATCACGTCTTGCACTCCCAACCCGGCCACCCACCCTTCCGTGGGATGGTTGGACGGGATTCAAATGACTTCCTGCAAACGAGTCTATGGCAGCTTTGGACATGCCGATCCCTTTCGGTGCGGGAACGGAAGAGCAGCCGTACGACGAAGAAAACTATTCTAAAAAAGAAAGAGAAAGAGAGATAAATATAGCTATGTGGTGTATATGATAGAGGAAGCGGGAGATCAAGAGGGAGAGTGAGAATGAAAGAAGTGGAAGATTTAATACGAAACATAAAAGCTAGATGGACTTTGGTCGTCTTCGCTAAAGATGGATGCGTGCTTCTTTTTGTGTAGTTTTTTTTTTATTATCGCTGATGGCAACATGGTAGCGTGGTGCGATGGGTTTTTGCACCGGTCTCTAGCGACCCATTTTGCTTTCGTTAACGAACGATTTTTACTAGAGTCAACGCATAAGATTAACCGAAACTGTAGCTGCGCAACCCGGGAGCGTAGCGCGCAGAAGCGAAACGGTGGGATATGAGATGGAAAATGGTCATGTTGGTTTTTTTTTCTGTTTTGGTGTTTCTTGTGTTGCTATTAGCGCGATTCATATAATTTAAAATAATTTATAATCGTTCATCATGCGAGATGATTTGCAGTTCCGAGATGAACTTACGTGGTGTAGAGTTGGTTGAATTGAATTGAATTACCGTACGGGTTAAGGCTCAACTATATTTAATATCAAGTTTACGTTTCTTTCTGAATATAATTTATTGCATAAGTGATCACTTGTTCACTAATTCTGTTTAGTGGAAGCAAATATGGCTCGATCAGAAGAGATCATGATACTATTTGATTGTCCCTTTTGTTTGTTTTGATAATGATCTAGGTATTAAGGTGTTAACGCGTAGGCAAAAGGTATTAAGGAGTTTTTTTTTTAATTCGGATCAAAAAGAGATCGAAGACCTTTTAATTTGAAAGTATGAGTAATGGGGAATGTTAAAGCTGCATTCGTGATTATTGTATCGAACATGACGATTTCAAAAATAGCTATAAGTTATATTTAATAAAAATTGAGAACCCTATTTGATTCACATACTTGGAATTCGCTCATTTTTAATCTATGGTTTACAAAAAGAAATACCTAGAAACGAGTGCCCCAACACGGAAAGACTATCGCATTAAGGCCTGAAACTAAATCGTAAAACATTCGTTTGGTTTGTGCCAGAAATAAAACTAAATCGTACCCACAAGCCTCACCCCTTTCGCTAGCCAGGCAACAACCCTTTCGGTGTGCGTGTTTCACGAAATGCATGGAAAAAAATCGATAGTGCTGCATGTATTTGCCGGCTCAATGAATGCACATATGCAACTGGTGGGATACAGGCGTTGGGTGGGGAACGTTCGGGGTGGTAAGCGGGAGTGGGGAGCAGGGATCCGCTGGGCTTAAAATGAACGAACGAACGAAACTAATGCGGCCGCCGCTGGATTCGGGTGGATGGGAAATGTTGGCGAGTAGCGCCGAAAAGTGTTGAATAATTCACACGAGTTTGGAACACCTTTTGGGACGTCCCGGTGTCTGGAGTATTGTAGTCCGTGCAAGTTCTTTTTTTGTGTTATTCGCTCTACTGTGTTCAGGGCTCGCGAGCAAGTCACGGATCGACGCCAACGTGCTTGCCAGAATTGTAACACCTCGGTGCTAGAGCAGGAAGCGATTGCTCGCTGTGTGCGAGCGTGATTTCAGCGGCATTTGATTGGGGCTGAACCCACACGGGTGCTGATGCATTCGGATGCGGTCTTAATATTTGTACGCGGCAAATTCGTTAGATGCTTCGTGCATATCTTTTGCGACGAAAACCAAAACAAGCAGACCATGGTTTGCGGGTATTTGACAAAAATCGCAACGAGGCCGTGTTCGTTTGCATTTTTCCTGCTCGTACGTTGCTACACATGCAGCTGCATCTGTTTGTCCTAGTTACATGCTAGAACAGGGCTGAAACGATGAAACCGATAACGCAAGCCACGACAAAGCCGTCATCCGAAAATCTTGCCTTCAGAATCTGCTCACAGAACAGAATGTAAAATTGCGTTTCGAGCATTACGATGCATTCAGCTGCAACGACAAAAAGAGGGATGGATTATGGGACATTTATTTGGGGTTCCAGGTAATCAATTTGCATGCTGTGACAACGGACGAATTTTGAATGTTTACTGTAATGTAAAGATACGAGCTCAACGATTCGACATTGTTAGTTTTTAGCTTACACTTGAGTTTGTAGTATTTTTAATTAATATACAAAGCTGTCTAAAATTTTGCTTCAAATAGCTGCGTTATTTAACAACTAATGAACTAAGCAAGCAAGCAAGTATTTTGAAGATTTATGCATTTTGACAATTGAAGGCCTTATGTCGTACGAAACTCATGAGTCAAACCTTCTTGAATATAAAACGAGATTTAGTATGTTATTTTTCACACACCGTTGTGAAATGAATATATGTTCGTGTTTTGATAAATTAATAAACATTGTTTGTTGTGGAATGGAGTTATCTTTGAAATTTGTTTCAGAAATTGATCATGATTGTTAAAAGCCCCAAATTAGACTGATATAAAAATGACCGGTTTTACTAGCTCAAACTCAACCAACCCCCAACCCAACCTCGTTGGATTCATCAATCACGGTGTGCTTTACTCGGCCCCGGAAAAAGCAGTTTCAAAGCGGCATCTATGATCGATATTTTTCATTACACTTCTCCAGACAGCGTTATCGATCGATTTTTACAAAGTTCGGTTAATTTTCTCCATTCTTTTGTGTTCGTTCAATGCGACTGGGTGGTGGGAAGTAGTTTTGGCAAAAATGAAAGAATATGGGAAGGAAACCAAATACACTTTTTCCTTCCTCTCCCACAAACACATGTACACACCTTTACGTTGATGATGAAAAAAAAAACACTTCATACCATCGTCCATAGTATACCATTGCCGAAACGAAACGAAACCCATTAGAACAAAGACTTCCTCATCGCGTTGTCTTGGACAATTTCGGTTTTTTACAGACCCAAAATTTTAACCCACCACCTCTTCATGCATTCGGTCTATCTCTCTCTCTCTCTGTCTCTCTCTCTCACACTGTTTCTGTCTCCTTTTCTGGCTTTTCTGTTTCCCGCTTCTGTGTTAGTATATTTGAGTGTGTCTGTCTATGTCGGAAAATAGATTTTGCCTTCACTTTGAACCACTCTCGTGCAGAAGCGATGCGTTGGAAGATGAAAAACGTTCCCGCTGGTCGGGTTGGAGGATTTCAGTCGTTTTATTATTTTTTTTAAAGAAAGTGTGGTGTGTTGAAAGTAATCTTGTTTTTTTCGTCAGAATATTTCCGGCGCTGCATGATATTTTCACCACGCTATCGGAGTGAGCGTTTTTTTAGGGGTCTGGACGTTCCTTTTTTTTCGCTTTGTCGGTGGTGCATTCTTGCGCTTCAGTTCCTCGTGTAGCTACGCTGACTGGCGGGCTGGGTAGCAAGGGCGACCGGGTCTTGGCATTGGAGAGGAGAGGTCGGTTTCGGGGTGTGTTCTTTCGTTAGCGAAATTTTTCCATTTCTCTCATTTCCCTGGTGCACACTGTCTACGTACCGGTGTGGTTCCGTTTCCACAGGCGGTGGCGCATTTTAATTTTCAATTTGTTTTCATGCACCCCCGTGACATCGTTGCCTCGCTGGATTGTCCATCGATTGGATAAATTCCCATTTGCACCTTCTATTTTGCTCTACTGCGCGGGGATGCATCTGGGGAAATGAAGCAGCGAGAAGACAAGCGGACGCAGGAAGTGATGAAAAAATCCGTCTCCCGTTGAGGAATCGGTACTTCGTGACGATTTTTGTCTCTACCCATCATATCGTGCATTTGCATCTCTAAGGAGTTGGAAGGAATTTTTTTTTATTTTTTGGCTCGCCGTTCCACGATTTGAGCCAACCTCATCAAGCAATTTTTGCATAGTTTTTGTGCAGAGCATATTTTTTATTGTCAAACATTTTTCATGCAAAATTTATGAACCGATTGAAAGTACGCGAGATATTTGGTGCAGTCTGCTGTATCATTTTTAACATAGATAGATAGACATTCTAATTTTATTTTGCTGTGTGTTTTGGTTTTTTTTGTTGTACAACGTGAACTTTGATAAAGAGGGCAAATTTGGGTTAAGGTAAATAAACATTTTCTTCTAGGTACTACGGAAATGTTGATAAAACATCGCAAACTTATTGCAAGCGTTTTGAAATGTCTCTTGTTGCTCAAGACGGTACTGTCATACTTTGTAAAACACAGATACTGAGCGAAAACAAAAATACAAAATAGAGGATTCTCCTAAATAGAACATAACTGTCATATATTTTTTACATTAATGGCCGAAAATTGAAGTCGATATTAGTGTTCTATGGTAATAGACTAAAGTAAGTGCTTGTCAACATATTGCATAATTCTGTATTTAAGTCCCACAACTACATACGATAGCATACAATCAAGATCTAATATTCTAATGATTCAAAAGTCGACTAAAGAGTAAAACAAGTTCTACTTATTGAAAGGACTATAAATAACACTGATTAATAATTAGAGCCATCCAACCCATCATTTTTGAAAATATTTTTATTTAACATTCATATAAATTTTTAATAAATTTTAACGTTGATGAAAGATGTTCCTTAGCCACATTCAAGACAATTAGAGCATAAATAATACTTATCTTTTAGTAGATTGTTCATTAGTTTGGTATTTTTTCGTATTTAAATTCTCAACTGCAATGCAAAAATTATCAATTATTCAATCAATTATTTTTTTTATTTAAACCACTTCATTCCTAGAGTGGATATGTTTATTTGGTAAAATTGTACATTTAACATTAATTGTATATATTGTCTAAATTAGTAAATAATGGTTCCATTGTATTATTCTACGTTTTGATACAAATAGTTAACTGTGTAGTGTAGACAACCGGATTTTGTATGATAAATGGAATTTTTGAAATTTAATTGCATATTCTACACTTTTAGTATCCATTGAATTGATTTATATTCCTGGTACAGAATAAAAATAATGCTACATTCTTTCAAAATATATAGCATCTTAAGCCCTCTGCTGCTGTTCTGACTACTACAGATAATGTTAATAATTTAAAAATTGTCTTCCAGCTCAATTAAATTAAGATAAAATAATTTCATTATAGTGATATGATAGAAAATCCATGATAGAAAAGATGCAGAACATATCTTTGTTAAGCATGAACAAACCTGTAATATTCAAAACTGCAAAAATTAAATTGTGCCCATAAATCGTACATGTTTGTCAAATGATGCATGCATTGTTTATGCTATAATTATATTTGACCAATATAGAATATTTTAAATGACTACTATAGTACTACGCTAGGTGTAGTGGAAGCTCAATTAATCCTCACACAAAAGACATATAGTTATAGCGAAAGCTTCGAATATGCTATTTGTACTTCAAATCAAAACCAGCTTGTCAGCAGCAAGTCGGTCTCCATCATCATCACCATCATCGTTGGCGCCATGATCATCTCAATCGACGCGTACTTTCGCGTGTCCCGTTAGCTTACGGAGCCGAAAGATCGTGGCGCGTCGTCGAAACTCGACGCTTCTGAAATGGCAGTGGCGTTTTTTTTGTGTTCAGTTGTTTCGCTCCTCTATTGCGAATCTCGCATAGAAACGTATACGCACGTACACGTTCACCGTTCAATCGAGTCTAGACGATGATGACCGTCTCCGTTACATGTTACAAGAAAGAGTTGCTCTTTCTCGAGCAATTACATGAGTGTGTGTGAGTGTGCAGAAAGATAAGCCAGGAGCCCGGTGCTAGTTTTGTTATCTATCATCGCTACAAAACTGCCGTACGTTGATTCAATTCGCCAAATAACAAATAGCAGCAGATGTGTCAGTGAAATAGAGAGCTGTAACATTGAAAGCACACAAGGGTTGCACAGATAGTTGTTTGGCTATTGACGGTTGAATATGACGGATTGATTATTGTAACAATTTCTATCTAGCACATTTGACACATTCGTACAATGCGCGTAAGATAAAGTAACTATGATCGCCTGGTTTTTAAAAACTTCTTCTTTTAAGCTAATGAAAATTGTAAGGCCTGATCTTTAGTGATTCAATGTATACCTAACTTGGTGTTTTTTTAAATCGTTTCAAAACATATGTACTCACTTGTGGTCATTTTAAACTGCTAACATTCAATATTGGAGAAAAATTGTTTGATAAAATAACAATTTTGTGCAAACAACTTGTGTAGCTTGCTAAACAGCCTTTATTCTGTTTTTTATTTGGATAAGAAAGTGCTCATGAATAAAGATTGATTCGTTGGAAAACAAGATAGTCGAAAAAAATGTTTCAAATAGACCACTAAGAGAACATATTTAAGGTAAATGTGTTACATAAAGGTAAACCATGTCATATAGCCAGACCTGTTTCATGGTTAGTAACGTTTTTGTGACGCATTGAAGAGAAGCGATTATTTAGAATTATGTTTAATCATTGCCTTAGTCATTAATGAATGAATAATTCAATTAGTTCTCACATTTCGCACATTTATTGTCAGATAATGGGTAATAACTGAAACGACTAAATTTTATGAATAAAATTTATAGTCAATTTAAAAGCTAATCATTCAATTCTTCTTCCAAAACGATAACATTTCCACTATCAAACATCGTCAAACAACAACATTAAACATCGTTTTCATTAGCAAACAGTTAGCGATTCAGAGTAGCTACGCATCTGTCCACAGGGCCAACTGGGGTTTCCCATCACAGTAGCCTCTCCCTGCCCTGTTCCCTCCCCAGCGGAGGAATCGCGAATCGTTGCGCTCAAAACAACTTGCGAGTTGTTTGCTACGTTCAGTTATTTTCCGCTAGCAAACAGATTTAATTATCTGCGCCATTTTTTGAGCGGTGCGTGATGGTTCACGATCGCTCCGAACGTGCCTCCACCCTTCCACCTCACTGCACTCCTCAATCGGTCTCACTGGGTTGAGGGCGATTTTCGAGGAAGCGATCAACATAGTCAGTGTTTGAGCGACCGCTAAAGCCAACGAAAGCTCGCTATGCTAATGATGATGTCATGATGCACCAGCACATGCTCAGATCTTTATTGAGATGATTACATAATGTTATTTAACATAACATTTACATATAACAAAACCCTGTAGCTTGGTGAAAATATTTGAATAACGATACGCCGTTCCTGCTTTTACAGTACAACTAGGTTAATAATCTATAATTCATTCTCTGCGTAGCCAGCGGTGGCTTTATGAAAGGTACGCATAATTTCGTCTCCACTTAAAGGCGCGAGATGAAAAGACAAAACGATTCGAAACCTTTGACACGGTCAAACATTCACATCGCGTGCAAAAGTGAAATATATGCTACATTTTGCAAAATAAAAAATAGTTAAAAACAAAACACAATGCGAGCGATTCTTCTGCACAATCCCTAACCCTGCAGAGCCCTATCCCAAAACCAGCCACGTGTTGATTAGCATTGTTCGCGTGAGGCGTTCTGGGGGTGATTTTGATTTTATTTGCTCTGCATTCCGGGCATAAAAACAGTAACAGTCATGTTTGCCGTGGACAGCAGTGCATCATGATGTATCGGTGAAAGCGGCAGCAGCAATGCATCGTTCATAAAAGCCTACGTTTCGCTTGCTGTAGAATAGAATGCAGAAAAGAAAGTGGCAAAAATTAGGGGTGCATAAAATAGACAAAAGAAACTAGCGTGCACCGGCAATGCTCATCACTACGTGGCTCAGATTGGGCACCGGAATAATCGAAACGAGAATACAAAAAAAAATGAAAAAATGAAACAAAAACTAGAGCTCGTACTAATCTCGCACGAACACCGGGCAACGAAGGGAGGCCGGAGAGGCCGATGAGCTAGTGTCGATAGAATAGAAAATAATCAGACCGCATACGCATCGTCCGAAAGTGCATCGCGTAGCCACACAAGCCACCTGCCGCGCGCCACCACCACTCACACCACCAACGGCAACGAATTAGGCTTGAACAAATGCAACATCATCAAGCCAGAAGCAGTTTTATTTTCTCGGGCCGGAGCGGGGTAGGCAAAATTGAATTCGCCTCACGTGGGAAGGGTGGGACGGGGTGCCGGAGCCGGTTACAGTTGCAGATAATATTGCAGGTGGCTTGCAGGGGGTTTGTTTTTTGCTCTATGTTCTATTGAACGTGTGTTTGTTTTGGCTTAGTGCAGTGGTAGTGGCAGAGGTGGACGCTAAGTCGCTCTCAGGTTTTGTTTCGATCACTGGAGACAGGAGAGGGATTTTTTTCGGTGGGCAATCAATTGAAAACTTGCTGTGCACCACGTGAGATTCGTACCTTGAATGTTAATGATCTTGTCTGACATTTGTGCTTGGTCGGTTTTTAGTGGCAGTAGGCACTGGACAATCGACATGCGAAACGTCGTTGGTTTGTAGTGCTATGAAAATATTATAAAAATAAAATTTATTATTATGCCTTCAAAGGTGATTCTGTTTCATTTTGCAATTTTAATTTATTTAACTGTTCCTAAAATTCTTTAAATAACACTAGTCACATAGCATTGTGCTGCATGATTTTGATATAAAATGATCGTAGAAAAAACTAATGATACATAAAGTAATATAAAATAATGCTTGAATGGTTTGGAATTCAAATCGTTAAACGCTAAAGAAACCTAATCGCCATGTTTTTAGAGCAATGATTCACACATTTGTTGAAAATGACAAAAACAAAATAAAAGGTTTGTGTTTTAAATTGTTTAATTAATAAATGTTCTTGAAATGTTTATTAACATTTGAATAAAATGACACAAATTTACCAAAACACAATAAAATCCTCGATGGAGAGATTGATTAAATCGAATTTGAAACAGATTGATGTTTTGTTTGATTTTCATAGCATATTTAAAATGATATGTTTCAAACTATTCAGTTCAAATGTCTTTACAAATGATATTTTGTGTTTTTTTATGTAGTCTAAATGCTTGATAATGAAATATTGCGTAATGTTTTGTAAAAGAGGTTGATTACAAGCAGCGTTTTTAATTAAAATCACAGTAAAAGTTTCATCTTCTTTGTTCAGATTCAGGTTAAAATTCGGATATAACATCGATTGAAGATTGGTATAAATGGTAACCCCTTTCAATTTATAAACGGGAACATCAATAGAGATGGTGAAACAGGTATTAATAGTTCTACGACTGTTATTGGAGTTGTTCCACCGTCGTTCAATTGGTTAAATACTTAACCATTTTGGATGGTTCTTTGCTGAAAGCTTTCTTAACCGCTTTCTGCTCCGAAATCACATAAGAAACAGAAAGAAGGGAGAAGATACATCAACGGAGCGGTGTATAGAGCTGCGAGATTTAAGAATTTTGAATAGACCACCGTAGAACCGCGCAGTGAGCTCAGCTGGGCGGTTGTAAAGCGAGAGGGAACCGGCTTGTTTCAACCGAAGGCCACCCTGTTCGCAGCAACCAGAGAGTTGGGGAATAACAAAAAAAAAAAACAACAT
This sequence comes from Anopheles farauti, assembly GCA_000473445.2. NCBI lineage: Eukaryota > Metazoa > Arthropoda > Insecta > Diptera > Culicidae > Anopheles > Anopheles farauti. Next base: position 4,534,164 of record KI915049.1, on the reverse strand, counting down.
CTTGTGAAACAGGGAAAGGAGCGCATGGATGATAGTATTTCTAAAACAAAACGACGACTTGTGCATTAGTGTGATGCAAAATGTGAGGAAAAACTTGACACAAACTTGTATTTAGTATTATTCTTATATTTGTCATACTAATTGGCAATGCTGCCTGTTTTTGATAGCTTGTAACTGTGATTCGTCTGGTGGAATAGAAGTTCACAAACACGAGCGCACGTTCTCCAAAATGCATCTCACCATGGCCGCGCAACGCGCAACGAAACAATCGCGAAGGCGACGTGGGGGTACGAATTTATTTGGTTTTCTAATCAGTTTTAACTAGAAAGACGACGATACGGGTGAGTACGGGAGATACGTGTTAGTGTGCGTGTGTGTGTGTGTGTGTGTAGCGGGTCGCGATTCGAATGTGCAAACCGCATGACAAGCGGGCTGTTGTTGAGACGCCTTTGGCTGTACATGCACTGGTGTTGAAGCGTAACGAATAGTTCCCACCATGCTGACCATGTTAGTTCTTTTCCACTGTCCAATTGCAACCGAATCGGGCATTCCAATGAGCGTTTGATTTTGCTTCTTCTTTTTAACGATTCGTAAGCACCTTCGACGTCGCTTACTCGGCGGAGATGCAAGCTGAAGGGCCAGGATTGAATCGGACCCTTTTTCGCCGTCGCACTATCTAACATTTTGATAAACATATAACTATGACAAGCACTACACAAACACATCGCGTCACCCCCTCCCACCTAACGCTAGCTTGCTGACGAACCACACGGACGGACGAAGTTGTGTGCGCCTTCGTTTCGGTTGTTTTCGGTGCACTTATCAACCCTCCATAGATGCCATTGAAGCCATTCTTATTAGGGCTACACACACAACAGTGCACGCGCTTATGGCAAACTGCTTGATAGGGCGAACCGTGCGAAGTGCAGGCCGGGGGTGGGTGCAGGTGCACTGTTGCAGCTCTGGATGCACTATTTTGTCGTATCGTGGTAGCGCGGTGGTGTAGTATGCGTGCCATGGTTACTTACCAGTGTCGCCTTTTTGGTGCGCTTTTTGGAACAAGCACGTTGGCTAGTGCAACGTGACTTAGATTGGCCGAAGTTGTTTTGGAGAGGAGAGGGTTTTTTTGCTGCTGTTGCTGTTGATACTGCCTATTTGCGCTCGCCGTCGTCATCATTTGGGGTATTTTTCCACTGACAGGGCACGATGTGTCATTTGGGAATTTTGCGCAGTAGGTAGTTGCATGATTAAATGATTATTTAACATTACATTGCTAATTGCATAGGGTCATTTGATTAATTTAGGGGTTTTTGGACATTTTATACACTTTTAGAAAAATTCTCTATCTTATTGAGAATAATTATTCTTGCGAAGGATAATGGTTTTTGTAATTCCTTTTTGATTGCTTACCAAAGTTTAGTAAATCTGAACTTTATATAATATCCGAATATAATCGACTTAATATAGAAAATGACTTATCTATGCATTGAAGTTTACGTGTGCAGCATAAATGATTTTTGATTAAATGAAATATGCAGCCTCTAAATTATTCATACCGTTAATCACATGAAAGTATAATACAGTGCGTAACATAACTATAACTACACCTGTATGTGTAAAAAAGAAAAGGTATTCTAAAAGCTCCTTAACCATAACTAGGAAACGTTCATTGATAATCAAAACATAAAAATTATTAATGTGAGTATTTTTTCCAATTTTTATATCCTTCAATACGGTTTAATACAGAGAAATTCGTTTTTGCACTGAAAATAATGCTAACCAAATTGATATATGTTTCGACCTGAAAGAACGCTTTTGTTTTTTTAAGATTATTACGATTTTTGCATAAGAATTTCGTTTAGCATTCTAGCTTTATTTTATGGTACGAGGTGTTACAGGGTAAGATGTTATTGGTATATAAAAGTCTGCATATGATTTTTACTAAACCGAATAGTTTACACCCTATTTACTATCAAATGTATTAGCAAGCGCAAATCTTCACATGCCCCCGTCATTATAGAATACCGTTTTTTTTGCTACCGCTTTCTGTCAATATTCTTTGTTGTACGCAACAATATGTATAACTTTTTTTTTTTACGCTCTTCAGTGAGAAACATTGCTTCCTTTTTTGCTGTAATTCCTTTCTTTTACTAGTTTCGAAAACATTTCCCTTACCCACAACTATTTTTGGGTTTAAATTCCCACCCTGTATAAGAAGTGGTAAATAAAATAGTTTAATTAAATACAATTGAAAATACGGATAAGATTATTTGGAGCAATGCCAATTCGTGTCAATCACTTGTGCGGTAAACAAACAGGCACGGCTGCATCCTCGATGACCGCATCGGATCGCGAATCTTCCGGCAGTGGGTTTCGATGGGCCAGGGCCTGTCAGTCAAGCCCGCCACTGGGTACAATATTTAGTTTGATTACATATTTTCCCTCCCCAAGCCAACGGGCGGGATTGCGGGCTGCAACTATAATCTTATCTGTTAAGTTCCACAACGCCCAACGCCTAACCCCGCGGTGACCGTGGCGGAAGAAAGTGGCCACCCGAGTTTTGCGGGTTGCAGATTGCGTCAATGTTTGCAATTATCAGTGTTATTGTTAGTGCTTAGTTTGGGTTCCTCGGGCGCACATGTAGTAAGCGAGCGGGCGCGACCAAGGCCAGCGCGGCGACGCTCACAAATAGTGCACAATTTTCAGCTCGTATCAACTATCAGTCAACAAGGGGAGCTTACCGATGTGTTTTATGGTACGAAATTTAAGCGCGCGGCGAATATTGTGTGGCGACTTTAGCGGAGGCGCGATACGGCCATCTAGGTCAGCCGTAGGGCACTTCGCTGAAAATGGCGCTTTCAAATGGTGTGCACTCGTCAGCTCTCTTGGTGGTTTCACACATTTTTTTTTGTACAGATTAGATTGCATCGCAAAAGAGCTCAAAAAAAAAACTACTGACACTCTTGTTCAAAATAATGGAAATCACACCTCGTGGTGCAAACAAAAGGCACATCCACACCGTTTCTATTCAATTTTTGAAAATCTTAACTCGCTTGCTGGTTAAGTTTTTCACATTTTCAATTTTCTATCCCCGCACCGGCAAGTGCCACGGACTACGGCAAATGGCTCATGACAGCTCGTTCGCCGGGATTCAACTAAAAACAAATCTCCTGCGTTTTTTTTTTACATTTTATTTTGCACGACCAGCCAGGGAAGGAAGTGTATGCAAAAACGATGCAAAAAAGTAATGAAGAAGTGACTTTTTTCCAATTAAAACGGGGCGAATTATTTATTTTAGTAACACCCAGCCCATCTCCAGCCCCCTTTTTTAACTGGTCCATCCGGCGTAGTACATGGGGCTCGGTTTGGAGTAGCTCGTCCCATGTATGTATGTATGTATGCTCGTCTGGTCATTTTTGCCATTGCTTTTGTCCTTCGGAATCTCTCCTTCATGCTGCTTCTTGTTGCGCCACACAGACACACGAAAGGAAAACTTTGCCCCGCTGGTGGTTCTGTGTGTGTCTGTGTACGAGTTTTGTTTTTCATCTGTATGATCTTTTTCCCTTCCACCGGACAGTGGCCGCGTTTAGCAGGATACGAAAACTGGTGAACCCGAAAACTCTCTCGCTGAAGATGGACGCAGGATGGCTAAAGTGGTCTGGCCATGGTGAGTGAGGAAGCCCGCTTTGTGCTTCCTCACAGTTCTTTGTCGAGTGTCTCTATTGTTGCTATAGTTTTTATGTTCGTTTTTTTTGCGTGTATATGTATGGATCCTTACGAAGACAACGCTGATCACGTTCAGATAGCGTGTGCTTTGGTGCACGCTGATGCTTATGTGTTTGTGTACTTACACTCGTTGAGGTCTTTTCCGCACTGCCTTCGTCGACCAGGGACAGTAGCAGTTGCAAATGACGTAAACGTTTGTGAAGGCGAAGCATGCTGAAAGCTGGGGCTGGGTTAGGGTTTAACGTTCCCTTTAGCCACCAATCGCCCGTTTTTGGTAGAAATGTGTTTTTTGCACCCACTTCCACCGAAAAGACACTTACATCCTGTTGAATAGTTCGAGGGAGCTGGTTTTTGTTGCCAAATATAGCTTGGATAGTATTTTTGCTCATGATGTTCTAACTTTATAAAAAAATGTCTGACTTTGGAAAAGATTATAAAGGACAGAAGAAAATTAAAAATGTAGATCCTAGTTCAAATAGAAAGTTAATTTATCGTCTCACTAAGAAATTGATAAAAACTATACAAAGTGTTTAAGTATGTCATATTCCCAATATTATAAGCTATCATTAAACGATTCCGTTTAGTACTATTAGAAGGTAAATACAAAAAACGAACATAAAATTTGCTTAAAATCGTAACGAAAAAATCAAAAGAAATGGTAAGCGGGAAACGGTCGACTATTTGTTACGTAGTCTTTGATCGCCTTTGAATTTTCATTTCAATCCTCTAAAGTGTTTTATTATTTCATTTAAAACAACAATTTAGGATTCATTTGATGCTGAAAGTAATGAACAAAATGAATCATAAATTTAGTTACATTATTCATCAGTGAAGACCGTCACTAATTACTGGATTTAGAATTCATATAAATTTAGTTTTAGAATTATCTAAAGAAGATTTTTACCTACGAGTCTTTTAACACTGAGGCATATCACGTGATATAAATTCGTTTTTCAGATTCTCATCAAATCGCGTGGATGCAAGTTCATTAGAAAGTTCATAAATTGATTTATTAAATTTCATGCAAAACCTGATGACGTTGTTCATTCCCTCCCGTGTTGCGATCTGTAACATGTCAAGGTTACGCTTACCGTTCGCTCCTGCTCACGATTAAGATATCCACCGTCGGGGCGTGCATCGGGGCTCGGTCTAGCGAACCGAAAGTCAAAAGAAAATGGGAAAACGGAATAGGCAGCGAGCGGGAAACACAGGAACGACCCTGCCTGGGGTAGGTAGGTTTTGGTGCGGGGCTGGCAAAAGTCATCGATCGCGTACGACACCTATCGGGACTAATTTCCGTCGCCTGCTTCTGTCGCTTCTGTCGTTTCAATCGATTTGAGGCAGCGACGAGTCGAAGACCGCCGTCCGACGCCGGCGAGATAACGGAGCGAGCATCGTCTCTCCCTTTGAGCATCGCGAACACGGACGATGAACATGGTCCGATGATGGTGCATCGGTCGAAGGCACGTTGATACCATCTTTCATCATTAATGGTATCCCATCTCGCTCCGTCCCGTAGCCGGTGCGTCCATGCACTTGATCTGTCCCGCCGGTACACGCCATGATCCGAAACTTCAAGGCAATTCTGGGATCAAACTGCTACTGGTACTGATTGTTGACCGCCTTGGTGGCCGATGTAATGTAAGTGTGTGCGGTTGTGTAGGCAAGTTGCGCGAAAACCCATCTCCGTCCGGGTTCCGCTGGCGATTCGATTTTCCTTGCCGCGCTCAGGGCCACCCTCCATTATGGTGAACGCAGGTGGAGAGGGTAGGCAGGATAGTTTAATCGTTGCTTGTCTTACGATCGCGCCACCATCATTGTGTGGAAGACAAACTGGTGGAGTAAAACTGGTCTCAACCGAAACAGATTGGATCGGTTAGTTGGTAGCTAGTGGCACTGTTCTTGCCGTAGTTCGAACTCGGCGTTTCATCCGTGGATGCTGTTGCCGAAGCGCTTCTGTATTAAGATAAAAGTCAGTCCGGCTCTGGAGTCATTTGAGCATGTTTTGAGTGGTGAATAATTAGCTAATAAAAGCTTTTTGAAACACACTTTTTTCAAATATATATTTTATGCTTGAAATGGAACAAAGTCTTCCAAAACCCTAATCACATATCATAAAGAAATCAATTTGAATGCTGATAATTAAATCCTCCTGGCGTTAGCCATCGATTGCATTCTGGCACTATCTAACTGTTAGTCTAATGTTGCGTTTGTCGTTTGAGCCAGTGACGGTAGGGCAAACGCAATCGAGAAAAAGGCCGTGAATAAAACGCCGAGCGAACGCGACGCGAGTAGACAAACATCTCGGTGAGCGCAGCTGCCGTCGCGCAAAAGCGATTGTATATAATTTGATCGATATACAATATATCTATTATTAAATTGCGCTCTTTTATCTACCATCTGAGCCCAAACGCTCGTTTCTCCCTCCGTACCACCCCTCGAACCGCCCACATCCGCTGCCGCAGGCATTATTTTTGCCGCTTTGCAGAAACCTTCGAATGCCGTGCCCATTCGATCGTCTCTCTCTCTCCCTCTCTCTCGTGCTCCCTCTAGTAGCTCTTCGTGCACCGATCGCGTCTCCAAACGCACCGATCGAAACGATACAACGATAGAAGCCGGGTTTTTCACCGGTTTTTCTCTACATTTCCGCGAGTCCATTTCGCTGGCGGGTGGAAAAGGAGCGAATTCGATGCGATTCTCCTTTCGCCTCTTGTTCGTGTACCCAGTGCACGGCGCAATGTGTTCCTGTGTTGGCTCCACACGAGGCAGAGGCAGCGTTGGTGCTTCGAAACGACATCGCGATCCATAAGGTGACCAATAAATTAGCATACACTTGTCCCAGTGTGTTCGGTGGCGGGAATCGGCGGTACGATTGCGCGCGATCGTGTGCACGGAGGTAAATCGCGTAGATCGCGTCTTACGATTGTGCACGAATTATGGGCGGTCGGGGCAGCGGGCTTGGCTCAAAGCAGGTGGGTTTGGGGGCGACCTTCATAAAATTCGATCGTGAGAAAACCCGCACCGCATGCGATAGTGTTGTGCTAATGGCTTATGCTGTTTCTATCGGGCCCATGTACATGGGTTTCCTCTCAGTGCGAGATAATAGCATGAACGTGTGGATACGTGTGGTCATCGTCGAGTGCACATTACGATGTGTTTATTTACCAATCAAGGGGAAAGGGAAAATATTTTTAGCAGAGACTTTTTTTTTCTTGCAGAAATAGTTAAATTAGTGCCAAACAAAGTCACTCGTTCCAGCGATACATTCCATTTCTTAGAGCACTCTGCACGATGCAGCAAAATGGAAACCTTTTCTCGGCTGAGCAGATGCTGTAAGACATGATATTGTTATTAGGCATAATCAACTTCACCTGCATTAATGACAGGATGTTGTTAGCTCATGTAAATGAAATCAATAATACCGCTGCTGGCACCGATAATCACAGCGAAGCAGGAGGGTGGCGATGCCTTGGCGAGCATCCCTTGCCAGAACGCCAGGGCGCAAGCAGAAGGGCGTGATCTAGAATCATCGTACGTCGAGAGACAAAGGCGATACAGCGTCTCCTGCCACGCACCTCCCCGCGTCGCTGTCGCTCGTTACCGAAACAGGAACTTCTCCCGTTATTGAACATCGTTACGGAATTACGGTTAGATTTCTTAAAAGTGGACGTGTAATACAAAATGCGTGTGAGCGATCCGGTGAGCGTTGGTTCACTTGATGCAGGAGGAGTTCTCGTTACGCCTTTCATTGAGCGTTTTTTCAAGAGCTTTCCTCCGCTCCCGATCTGCACTTCATCTACCTTTTGCACTCATTCAAGCACCGAACGTCAGGCGAACGAACGAACTGCTCCCTCGCAATGGCACATCGGTTTCGGGTATCTCTTGCACGAGCCCTTCAGAATAACCGGAATGGAGTGACTCTAGTTGCCACTTAATTTCAATCCAATTTCAATCATCTCTATACGCACCGTCGGCAGTGCGGAGTTTTCGTTGTTGTCTTTCTCGTCCCGTGTGTTCTGCGTCTTGCGTGTTAGCCTACCATGAACGAACTACCATTCGTTTCATTCATACATTTCATTCCCTACCGCGGGATGGGTGATGAAGGGATTCAGTTTTTCCTCGTGTCCATCGGGTCCATGCTCGGTGAAATGGTTCGGTTCTACTCTAGGTACTAGTCAGCAAGGGACCGAACGACGGCTGCCGCTGTTGATGATGATGAAGGGCCAGTTGACCGTGGTCAGTATCTATGATTAGAGTTTTTTTTTTGCTTCACGAAGAAGTCGTCCGATTCTTGTCGACATACAAAGAGCGGGTGGTTCATTTTTCTCTTCCAGTGTTCGCTTTTTACGCACATCACTCTTATTATCGACCTCCGGTGGGCGATCCAGCAGGCCCTTTGGACCGTTGTTTATGTAACATAACCGACATTCTGAGCGAAACGGAAGCAGCAATTTCCCCATCGCTACAACGTTTAGAAAATATTCCTCTGCCGCTAAAGATATGGTAAAGCAGGTTCTCGGTCGTTTTAGTACGTTATTCGGCATAGATTAACTTCATCTTATCGGCTTAACGTTTTCCAAAAGCTTGTTCACATGTAGCAAATTATGGTAACGTAAAGTCACAACAAACACTAACTTTTATTAGTGTAGAGTGTATTTGTAGCAGAAATTATGTTGTTGTACGATCCATATATTGCTATGATTTTTAATAATTTTTGCTAATAAAAAGAACTTAAATGTTCTCATGTAAGGACTATGAATATCTGAGGCCTACTTAATTTGTGATTTAAGAAATGTTTTGTGTGCTTTAAAATTTTGAAGAAGTTTTGAAGAAGTTTTTTTTAATTTATTTTAGCAGTCAAACATTCCGGTTTTGATTTGAGATGGTGTGTAGCAATGAGATTAAATTTGAGTAATGAGCTTTGTCTTTGTGGGAAATTTAAATGAAATACTTAGCATGTGATAGTATCAATATTAAATTCGCAAATAGTAATTCAATTCCGTTGAGTTATGGAAATGAATTCTGCGTAAAATAAAAATGAAACAATGTAAACATGAGCTTAGGAATGTAACATTGAGCTTAGGAAATTGTGATATACTGATCTGGCTATGAATATGGACTGTATGTAAAAGTTTTGTTTACATTGTTTGTATGCTTTTTTATGACTGTTCTATGTAAAATAATGTGTAATGTATCCTTAATATACAAAACTTTTTATTTTTCAAAGAATATTCTTCGTTTTTGATTAAATTTTTTTTCCGTTGAAAACATATTAGCTAAAACTGCGAACCTGTAAAACAACCGCATGTTCCTTGTAGTCAAAACTTTGTTTATAAACTCTTGCGTCCAATGCAACCTCCATGATGATAAAGTTTCAAAAATAAGTTGCCCATGTTGTCTCGGCAGGTGGCACAAACAAAGCAAAAGAGTCACAACTGAAATCAAACAAACAATGCAGAAACATTGTTCTTGGTTTGCCCCGATAAGGACTCCAATTGCACAAGATTTTATTTATTTTTTGTTTTCGTTTAGCATGACATGAGCGGGCCTCATCTGCACTTTGAACGATGGGATAAACCGATGACAAAAAGAAGAAAAGAAGAAGAAGAAAAACAAGACGATGGGTCGTTCCGGAGAGCCAGCACGTGCCGGAATCACGAAGAAGCCATTTCCTTCTGATGTGTCTATAGCATGTTCATCCGTTTAGGCTTTGATTGCAGCCGCTATGCGAACCGACATGCCGGCGGTAAATGGTGGCAAAAACACCTGTTTTCTCACAAACCGCACAAGTCGTTCGCTCGCACCCCTCGGGGTCGCCCGATAACCCGATAGCCCGAGACGTGTTCCGTGACTAAAACCGTAAACATCGGTCCGCTCGGCAGCAAGGCCAGGCGAGCCCAGGTCCGGCCACGGCAAACGGCAGCAACGCCAACGCAAATGCCACCAGCGCCACATGCGCCACCCAGCGCACGAGCATCCACCGACACGGAGTGGTATGTGACCGAGATAAGCTTCTTGCCATCGTACGGTGTCGTAGTCGAGCGAGCGTCGTTTTGTGCCGACGCCGTCACCATCGTAAACACCTGTTGCCCGCGAGTCTGGCCTGGGTGGTTGGTGGCTGAGGAAGCGATGGAACAGGGCTAGGGTAGGGGACGATGGTGGGGAGCGGGTGGGGAGAGGGGTCGAGGTTTTGGAAAACGTTCTTTGAGCGTGGCTGCGGCGATGCGCCGTGTGCAACAATCGCTTCGGTCATTGTTGCCGTCCGGTGTGTCCGATAGAGATGGTTTTCAGGAACGATGAGCCACACAAAACAGCTGTCCTTTTTCTCGCCTTCTTTCTGCATAACACGTGTGGTTCTTCGTTTCTGCATGGCGGTGCAATGTGTACACATTTTAAGCTGTGTTTTTTTTACCGAGCGTGGAAAAAATGGGAAACTATTGCAGTACCAACCGAATGGTTATTAAAACATTTCGCTTATCATACACGTGTCTGTAGTGTCTGCAGTTTGATAGCAAAAGCGTGCAGTAACGACCCGTGTGTAGGTTGGTGTTTTGAGCAAAAAAGGCTTTACAGGGGATGCACTAGGCGTCATGCCTAAAAAAGTTGAGATCGTGTTTACACATGCGAAAAATTTGCCTCGTGTCAATTGAAAACAAGATTGAAGTTATGGATCTTCCCGAAATAGTAACCTCGCCAATGATGGTGAAATAAAACTGTGTATATTTAGCAGATTATTTAAGCGACATAAACAATCAACTTTTTGTGACTTAAAAGTTTAGTCCACTTTTCGGAGATATTAGTCTAAAATCATTCAATCTTTTTGCAACAGTTTATTCTTTTCACGATTAATTTATTGTTTATTTCACTTTATCTCACGACTGTTAGATATGGTTGCCAATCTGGACTTTTCTGGGATAGGATTTATTTAATTGATTTTGTACCGTACCTGATTTTTTTGGTATCATTTGGCAATATATTTATGCAAATAAGATATTGAAATGTATTGACATACGATCGAAACGTAAATTTATCTGTCAGCTGATGAGTTAATTTAACTACATTAATCCTATCTCAAATTGGAAAACCAATTCATTTTCATCGTACAATAAGCACCAGAAACTTCATATTGTAACTTGTACAACTTTGTCAACACATTTTTACCATCAAACCATCATTGAAAATGTTACAAATATAATATCCCAATACCTGAAACATGATGTTGCACATCTTATTTTACCATCCAACATGCAGAAGGTTCCTTATGATATGAGTTGTGATTATGAGTTAAATTTTTTTGAATCTAAAATTGAATTTTTTTGAATCTACAATTGGTGAATTTATACTACAAATATATGTTACATGGATATGAAATATATGGATATGAAAAATCCGGTTTTTCTTCTGTCAAATCATTAAACGCCTTATTCCAAAGCGACATTCGCAACATAAACCTCCCTTTTGAAAGTGGCAATCGAAAATCTAATTCATTTCCCACTTCATCAAATCACTCACTACAGCAGAGCTCGTCTAACGTTCGGTAGTCCGTTCCAACGCCGCATTGGTTAAATAAGCATTGATTGATCCCAAAGCACCGGTTCTAATTATAATTTTATTTTCTGTACACATCATAACTCACCGGAGCAGCGAGTGGAGCTAATGAAAATCACTTATTACCAACCGAAATGCCACCAGCCTGAGCCCACGATGTACCCGTACTATGTGGCTGGGTTAGTTCGAATTTTCACACTCCCAAGCGAACCGTTTATCAATAATTTTTGATTGATCACTTAACTATTAACTCACGCTGCATCATTACCAGCTCGCTCGTTGGTCCAAAAAACCAATCCAATCCAACCCGGTCGTAGCTGACAGGGCGCCCTATTTGACAGCCCGACGACCTACTCCTGTTGCCGGGAGTAGCCGATTATTGGATTAGGATAGACGCACGGGCCCGACCCGACCCGAAAGTAATCGAACGTCGTTCGTTCGGATCCACCGGTGGGTGCAACCATTTGCAACCGGTGGCCACTGTTGTTTCGAACCGATTTCGGATTTCCGGTGACGCGCGGAGGGGACGACCAATTAAAGACATCCACGTGAAACGGACCGGGAGCTCGAACATTAGCCCACCCGTGTACGGATGTGAAGTTATGCGATCCGGCAAACGACGACGACGACGACGGTAACGTCTGCCGTGTGCCACGAACGGTCGGTCGGTCCGTCGGTCGGTCGGTGCTAAATTGCTAATTATGCAATCTGTTGCTACCGTGCACCGGGCACCCGCTAACCTCCCCCATGCCAAACCCTTGACCCATCAATTCATTCATTTTCGGAAGGCTTCCATTTTGGCGGCAGGCTCGAGGAAATCCCTTTTCGATTTTCGTGTTTTCCTTCCGTTCCATTACGCTGTTCCAGTGGCAGGTTACACTCATGCAGACAGAAATGGTTGAGCTCCGAGATCCGGATGGAAGCAGGGATGCATTCGGAACCACCACCTCCTAACAACCTAACCGTCTGGCGCTTGCAGAGCATTCCAATGCACACCGTGTGCCGATTCGAATGTGGCTAAATGAACGAATGATCCCCGTTGCTTAAACCATTCCAAAAAATGCACTCGCCTCGCACAGGTGGTTCTGTACGCTTAGGCAGGCAGTGCTGGTTCCGGCACTGTCAGAGAACCCGCTCGTTTGGATCGTTGGGGATCCGAGCCGAGCTTCATCGGCACCATTTGGTCAATGTAAACCGAAAATTAATACGAATTTAAAAGCCCAGTCCCAGGGTCGGAGTTTCCAGTGGGAGTAGCGCTGTCTGGGATGCTGTGAAGTCTTTCTGCCGTGCCGTTCACAGACGGCGAGATACGGTGTGTTGCCCTGACTGTTTGTGGCCCTGACGTTAGCTGAGCTTGCTGCGAACCCGTATTGGACCGTGGGGAATTGAAGTGGGTTGGCGAGCGGGCACGGGATGGGATCGTTTATCGTGCAAACCAACACTCCATAAAATCCGGTCCCAAATCGTTTAACTTCTCTGCCAAACAAACCGAATTATGTCTGCGGAAGGCTGCTGGGTGGCTGCAGGGGTTGGCAAAGGTGTAAATTTTTGGCATTCAGGCGGTAGATTCCGGTTACACGTGAGAACGGTGCCATTGATGTCGGTTAGCAAAATCCACCAGACACCCACTTCATTCGAGAGTTCCGTCGCTGCTGCTGACGGGGGAAATTCAAATGCCGCAGCAAATTTGAAAACGTCCTGTAAAAATTCTCCTCTAACAATCTATGCTTCATTTTGGTGCTGTTAAAATTATAACTACGAATCATTTTTTTTTTTGCTGAATCATGAAGCTCCAAGCAACGAGCGTAGCTCTTTTCGGGAACGTTTGTTTAGGCCTCTCCAGAACCGCTCCCGTTACCAACTCGAACACGATACCCATTTTGTCCCAAAAATAACTGTTGCTTTCACACCGAAACAAAACATGAGGTTTGAGTTGAGGCAACGGAAGAGCTTGCTTCCTGTTCGTCGTGTGAGTTTTGCGTTCAAACCGACCGACCTATCTTTGGCATAAGCAGGGCTGCTGGCATGCTGCTCCCAGTAGTCGTAGCGACGTTTATGCTCGAACCTGTTGAATGCTCTCTCTCTCTCTCTCTCTCTTTCTCTCTCTCTCTCTAGCTCCCTTCCTTTCTGTGCTCTTTTGTAAGTGTCGATGTCTGCATCGCGGGACGATTTCAAAAGCGACACTCAACTATCCGGTTTTGTGCATCCGGTGTGGGGAGGTCTGGTCGAATTAGTATGATATTGTGTTTTTTTGTCATTGTTATGGCATTGTTGATATTTGTTATATAAAGCAAATACCCAATATTACTTCACCCAATCTGTATTTTCTTATAATTATTCATTAATATTAAACATTTTAACTTATTCACTTATCTTTTTCAACAGTACAGATATTGTGGAAATATTGCATATCTATTGTAAGATGTTTTTATTAATTAAGGTTGTTTTTTTATAATCATAGCTCAATTTTTCAGAATAATAATAATATTTCTATGAGACAATTTACTGATTAGTCTTCATTTGTCATAAACTACGATGGAATGTATAATTGGATTACATTCCGAATACTGGATTTATAGGAATTCTTTCTAATATGATCATAAAGTTATTTGATTTAATTAGTATATTATTTTAGGGAAAAATAAAGCCATGTATAAAGATGTATAGTGTACACCAACAAAAAAAAGTTGTGGTTTAGATAGGGAAAAGTTGTAATAATTCATTATTTGTTGTGTATTCCAGCTATATTTTTCCTATCAATACTGTTTCTAATTTTATATCGGATGCAACTCTTGCCTGTTGGAAGCCTAATGTAAACTATTTTCCTTTCACAACGGTGCCTGCCGAGTCACTGCCTTATTTATTGCACCTCAACACACACCATCTGTATCACACCTACGTGTGTCACTAAATTTCTCCACCGGGATATTTTCACACAAAATTGTGCGCGATGAAAAAGAAAAACAAAACAACAAAATAATAGCGACGGCGTAATCGAACCATTACTCCCAAAGGGTTATAATATGTAAAACTAAAAAACCACCACCGAGCCGGATGGATGTGTGAGGAATGGAAAATGCAAGTAAAAAAAAAAACAACAGTGGGATAGAGAACGGTCCAAGTGGTGCAAGTGTAATGGTAACTAATGCGAAGAGAACGGCGAAGGCGTCTTGCTGTCGCCCAGAAAAATGCTATTTCTCCGTTCCCCGATCCTGGTGGTGGTGGTGTCGCACTTTGGAGTTTGTGCAGCGTGTGTTTTTTTTGGTTTTGTTTTTCGTTCGTCTATTTTTTTTTTTGTTTGTTTGCTCGGGCTCCTGGCTACTTGTGTGCGTGGGTACGAACGCGGCAGAGCTAAGTAAGCTGCAGCTAGTTGCACACCCACCCCCGCTGGGTGGGACGACAGTGGGCAAGGATTTCTGGTGCGCGGGTTTTGGTGTGTTGTATGTATGAGTGTCTGTCTATGTGTGTGTGTGTGTGTGTGTTGGTGTGTTGTGCGCCACCGATTTTTTCCCATTATTGCCACCCATCCCAGGCGATGCATTTTCGGTCCGGAGCCAAGCAGTATGTGTGCCGCGCGCGTATATGAGCGGAAGTGGCTCTCGTTCTGGTTGCCTTTTTTTTCGTTTGCATTTTTTTTTTACTCGTAATAGCTGCACCCGTTTTCTTTACCTCACACCCAGGGTGCTAGCTTTTTTTCCTCTCGTTACCTTCGGCAAGTTAATGCTGTATATTTCGTTCATTTTCCACCTTCCGGTTCATTTTTGCCAGCTTGGCCTCGTGTCGGGAAGCGTCTCTCGTTTTCGCGGGTGTGCCAGAGGAGGGGGGAGGGAGGAGGGAGGACTAACGGCTTTTTTCGTTTCACTCGCTCCGAAACCTCTTCGGGTAGCTCTGTGTGCGGGAAAGGGGAGGTTTAAAAGAGTATATATTTTTTGTTCGCTACCATTTCCGGTCCGCAGTTTGAACAGCTCTTCTCACCCAAGGGGCTAGGGGCTGCTGTGTACTGCACGAAAGACAGCGCTTGCTGTGTTCCGGTTCTTTATTTTATTTTATTTTCGGAGGTATCTTTCTTTCCTTTTCTTTCCGCGGCCTTTGCACAAGAGCGCACTCTGTTCCGGTTTGTTTGTAGCCGATGAGAGTCCCGACCACTTGTTGTTGATTGTATTTTGCAACGTGTTATACTCCTAGTTGTATTATTTTCTCAAATTTATTTTCTTACTTGCAGCAACCCACCGCCGTGTCTTGTGACTGTAGTCGCAGAAACCCAACGACCGTGTGTTTGTGTACGTGTGCCGTGGAAGAAAAAAAACCCACAATTTCCAGTAGTGTGACCGAGAACGATAAACTTTCTCGAAACACTGCGTGCGCTATCGTAAACCGCCACGGCAGATGAGCAACAGAAGTACTAATACGAATCCAAAATCACCACCAATTGGTGCACCAAAACATTCCAACAGGTGGGTGCGTTTCCGTCTAATCAGCTCGATCCGCTTCCACGAGCAGCATCCAAGCAGCCGACGAGCTCTGTGCCGTGCGCTAATGTTCGGTGAAGATTTGTGTCGACAACAGCAAAGTCGGAACCACCACCTGTGGCATCGCGGAATTGCGCCATCGACGCCCATTTTTCATCCCATCCCTCCCGTCTGCAAGGAGTTTCCTGCAGCAGCAAGAGCAGCAGCCACATCAAGGGCGCAACGATGGCAGACTGCTCGTACGCCCGGTGCGTCCAGGAGCGGCGCTACATAAGACGCGAGCTGGCCAAGTGGACGAAAAATATGGTACACATAGTCGGTAAGTGTTTATCTGCGTTTATATGCGTTGCTTTATATCTTCCTTCTTATCCGTCGCAATTAAGCACAAGCAGGCGGTGGTTTCCTGCACACGAAGCAATGGAAACAAAACGAGCCGCAAGCGTTTAATCGATCCCAATACACTAATTTTGTCAGTTGCACCTGCACACGTGGAACTTTATTGTGAAAATTAGTACATTTCCGTTTTCCGTGCCCCAACCCACCCGCTCGCCTCATCGTCACGTCTTGGAAGCGTGGCACACCCCGTGGAAAAAAACGCCATCCCTGCACCTAAAGAGCCAGTCGCTTTCCTCGTAAAAGCCACCCGACCTCTATCGGTGTGTGTGTGTGTTTGTGTGTGCATGATAGTGCAGCGTTCGGACGCGCGCAACAAGTGAAATTTTTCCATTTTCCCTGACGCGCTTTTCCCTTTCCTCGAAGCGCGGGGTTTTGGCTGTGTTGTGCTCGTGGCACGTACCGGGGCTAGCTTCTTTCTTTCGTTCTTTTTTTTTCTTTCCGTGTTGCTGCTGGTGCTGCTATTTTCATTCGTTAATGCTTCATCCTTGCGCCGTGTCCGCACGACTGAACCCGGAGACGGGCGATGGTGTGTGGGGTGTATGTCTTGCAGGCGCACCCTGAAGCCAACTTGCCGTCCCACACCGGGTATCCTGATCGAGAGAGAGAGAGAGAGCATAAGAGAGAGAAAGTCGGTTCCAGCAGCAGCGCACACAGAAAGAAAGTCGTTGTATATAAAACCGACCAGCTCACCTCGTCCCATCGCGTCGTTGCTATGGCGAGAGTCCTGCAAAGGGAGGGACACCCTACCATTGGGGGAACGGTGCAGCGTGTGCCGGTTGCAGGAAATATAATCAGGTTTTGCGCTTGTGTGTCAGCCGTTTCCTCCTTTTCCGTTTAGTTCCGAGTCTCCGGGGCCGGGATTCTTCCACCCCCACCCGGTGCCGAAGAAAAAGCGTTCCAGTGGGCTTGCTCAGCAAACACGAAAATATCAACTCCCGGAGCCATTTTGTGCACCCCGGAGCCTCCTGCCCCACTAATTCGAGCCCCGTTTGCTCGTTGCATGCACGTTGCAGTTGGAATGAAGGAGATGCAGAGAGAGTGAGTGAGATAGAGAAAGAGAGGAATAAAAAAAATATAAATTTTTGTTGTGTGCAAACCCCTGCAACATTCGAGCTGTCTTGTCCCAAACATCTTTTAAAACGGTATTGGATCTTTCGGCTCTGTCGCTATCGGAGAGGCAAGTTAAGCGAGAAAAAAATCTGCCCTTCTAGCGAAGGTTGCACTTTTCTTTATCTTCTCTCCCTCCTCACCACGCTCCTGTTATTTTCCACCATCCGTTGCGGCACAGTAGGTGCAGTTTTAGGAACGGAAAACTTACTCCATAAGCTACCTTCCAAAAACGCAGCGGGAAGAAACGGAAATGTCACTTCCTTTCGGGCTGCACATACACACACCCACACGCACACACCGAAGATTTCTCGCTCCTTCACTCCGCCCGATCGATCCACCTTTTCCCCAGCACCACCGGGCTCGCGATTTGTTCCGGGGTGCAGACGACGGTGGTCCAATTTTCCGTTCGCTTCATTTCCCACCACCCTCTGAGCTTCCCTTTCTAGGGAGGGGAGTATAGGGTGAACTCGTTTTCTTGCCATAATATGCATCCTTATCGCCTTCGCCGACGAAGACGTCCACCCCTGGCCTGAGTGCAGCCTGCCAGAAATGGGATAAAACACGTGACTGTATGAAAAAGCTTCCCTCCACGCGAGGAGCACCAGGAGCGGCCGCAGTGGTGGTCGTTTCCGTCCTGTGCTGGTGGTAGTGCACCGTACACACATACACACACACACACACTTGAGCTCGCCACTGCAGGCAACAGGTTTCCGTTTCAAAAACCGACCGAAAAACAACGACAAAACATCACCACCGCAAAACGAGGGCACCCGTTGATGGAGGCTGGGGGAGAGGAGGGGGAGAGGGGAAGGAAGTTTTCTTTCCCAGAGCACAAAATCGCTATCAACCGACAGCATGGCATGGTAGTGTGCGTTTGCGGAATGGTTTGTCGGTGGTTTCGGGTCGGTACGGGGCGGACGGCGGAAACAGATGGTCGGTGGATATGGTCTTTTCACACAAATAAATCAATGAGGGATTTTCCAATATTGAACCGATTGATGGATGGAATCGTCTCGCCGAAATTGGCAGCCGCACCAGCCCGCTGGCTGGTTGGATAATGCGTTATTCATTTCGCTGAAATCGATATAATGCTTCGGTGTAGGACGTAGACGGGAGCGGGAGGGGAACGCTTTGCTTAGGTCCCCGGGGAAATGCAAGGGTGCTTTATTTTGAACAGCAAATGGTGAGGTGTTTGTCTTTGTTGCATGATGTGACCTCGTTGTAAAATGCAGTGGCGTAGAAAAAGACACCCTTTGTTCGAAACACGTGGTGAAGTCTTTTAAGTGAAGTGTACAAAATTTAGTATCAAAATCCTTCTATTTTTTCTCACTACTTGCATCATGACATATTTATGAATTATGGATTTGGTTCAAAACAATATTTTGATGCATTCTTTTTCTTTATTGTCTAAACATTCGATGCGATATGATATCCGTCTTCTTTCAATCTACTAGAAAATCAATATTTTTTATGATTCGCTGCTCAAGTGGCGTCGCAACCATCGATATGTTACAATTTAAAATCAATATCCAATCGAATTGATTTACACCTTCAATACTTGACTTTAAATCAACATAATTTCCTCTGTGAGACAATGTGTCACAAAGTGAGAAACTGCAATTAGCTGTGCATTTATTCTCCCATATCAATAAGCTGTTCAAAGAGCGAACGAAAAATAGGAACGAAATCTCACAGTTTTGTATAACAACATCCCTCAGTCTCATCATGCTAAAATGGGGTTTAAGTATGTTTGATGGGCACATGGATTTTTATCATCATTGAAATTTATTTAGTTTATTTTATGGCTCGATTTTCATCACATACGAGTACATATCATTACTCTTTTGATTTACAATTTCTATCGCAATCATAACTCCATTTTATGTTATAAATGATTTTTTAATAAAAATTTAAAAATGTTATTGTCTTCTGTAAAAGAAGCAAATCACTAGTGTGTAAAGTTTTCGCTTAAACGCTAGTGCTATTTCGCTGTCATCAGATTGTAAGACAACAAGCAAAAATAATTAACTAACCAGTTGAATTTGGATCGCACAACATAGTTGCTTCTACGCTGGTTACTTTTAACACTGGTAATTCCTTATAACACCATTAATTAGCACAAAAACGTGCGACTCTTGAATGCACTCAACACAAATACACACACACACACACGTCGAAAAGCAACTGGTGGTCGTTCTCAAAACAACTCTGCTCGTGCTGCTCCACGCCTGTCGGGCTTCCAGAACATGCCGTGTACGAGCAACGAACGAACGCACGAAATCACTTAATAACTTAATCCCTTTAACCGACGAAACTGACGAGCGGCCAAAAACATTTGCCCAAACAACCGAAAACATGTGCCGAGCAGACAGACGCCCGTCCGTTCGGTTTTGCCCTGGTGTACGATGCAATCATCGTGCTTAAACTCTCAAGCACGGCAAACGAATCCAAACCTACTGCATGGGCGAAACGGCGACGGTACCGATGCCGACGTGTAGGCCGAAAGTTAAATGGCACCAAAATCTGAAACGATCAACTTTTTGTGGGGTGAACTTTTTGAAATTGATAGAGATAACCGGACCCGGGCCAGATGCAGGATGCATTTGTCGTTTGCAGCAGCCGTACGTGCGGAGGAATGTTGCCGGAATTCTTCCCATTCCCAAAATACTGGGGAATGGGCTTGACCGAACTCGGTACGTCTCGTCTCGTGGCACAGAGTATTTGGCACAAACGATAAGGATGTTGCACTCTTCCTTTGGAATTGCTAAACGATTGAAACGAAGTGAAATGGTGCACCAGTGAAGCCGGCCACATGTGTTATATTTTCGGATACGTAACCATTTTTTTGTTCACCATACAATCGAGGTCCTTCGTGGGCCCCAGAGTGGGTGATAAACGAATGCCACCCATCCAACAGAAGCCTTTTTTTGGAGAACACTCTGCACCGAAGCACCGAGGTCGGTTAAACCGGCTGAATTGGATACAACGTGCTTGTCGGTTGTTACGGCTAGACGGGCGGGCACTCGAAACCGTAACCATAAACCAACAGAATCGACCAATTTCGGGATAAAACCGTTTCGCTAGAAAGAGGACATACAAAAAAGCAGTTCGACCAACGCAAAAACCCTCAAATACAACTTAACTTCAGCCTGTTGCGCAGCCTTCATTCGGTGGAAGTGTATGTGTACCACTGGCTAGGCGTTCGGACACTGGTTGCCGGTGCTCGGCCCAGTGCCGACAAAACGGAAGCCAATTTTCCCATCACCACCGGCCGGATGTAGAATCCAACTTTTGGCTAGCTCTTGTCCGGCGGGCCTTATTTTTGGGACGGAAAAAGGGGGGGGGGGGGGGAGGGAGGTGAGAGTGGAGATGTGGGGATAGCGCGCCCACTCCTTCTCGGTATGATAAAAATGCCACAAAATCGAGCTGGCGAAAGGTGGTCGGAGTCGAGGACGAGGAAACTGTTGCATTCTGACCAGTTGTGGCTGTCGGATTCGTTTGCTATGATTCGTTTTGCCTGTGAACGATTTGTTGGGTGTGAGTGTGTGTGTGTTTGAAGGAGGTTGCCATTGGAAACGGTCACGCATTGTCTGACGAGTTTACAACTTTATTCATATCACCCTAGTCAGTGAAGAAGCTGGTTGTAAAAACGGTTGCATAATGTTTATTTAGTTCAGTGTGTTTCATGCACATTATACGATATTCAGTGAGAATCTCGTATCTAGAATGCAATGCAATACTTTAAACGGATGGCGATATAATCGGTTTCATTGGGATAATGCATATTTTTAAATGATTTACATTTAAATTTCACTTTCAATCAATTAATAGATATTTGTTTTCAGGTTCTATCAGACATCATAGCTTGCCCCGTTTTTTTGATTGATGTTTATCAAAATGTGATTTGAGTGGTAAACATTTATCATTAAACAAATGATTATTATAGTTCAGTTGTATTATATATTGGTATTTCTGAAACATCGTAAATTTGTAACATACTATAAAATGTAATACTTTAATGTTGATATTCATCGGAAACGTGATAATTTAACTTTTTTATTATTTATAAAATTAATATGGGATAGGTGAATTTTATCGAAACGGTTTGGTTATGGATTATCAAGCTAGTATCAATCCGTATCGTGGTTATGGCGTTTAACAGCATTGTTTAGCATAATTGGGTCAACGTTACCAGGCGTCTCCATTTCTTCCAATTTCCCTCAGCATTTAATCATATTTTGACGGCTGGCAGTTTTTCTATGAGCTCGTGCAAACCGTATGAAATAGGACCAACATAACAATCCGCTTTGCCGTCCGCTAAACTGGCGCAGTTCGGCGTACGGAGCGCAAAATTTTTATCCAAACATCAAACTACTCCGGCCAGACGGTTGACTTCCCGGAAGGCGGCATTTTATCTGAGTGTCTCTGCTCCTCACCTTACGCTCACCAGCCGAGCCGACAGGGTTTCGAGTTTTCGTGTTGCCGATGCAAACGGATATTGTTTGTTTGCGCGTTTCGACCAAAAGCTCGCGATTCAGTCCCGGTAGCAGGCAGGCCGCACGATACGTAGCTAATTTCTTCCCACCGGTGCGCGTACGGCAACTGTTGCGGCAACAGCCACAAATGCACTTAACAGGGATGCCTCCACCGAAAGCGACCCCGTTGCCCCGTACGCCAAGCGTGTCGAGAGCACTCCACTGCCCTGGTGGTTTGGTGTTTTTCGATGGTGTATAATGGCGTGACGCCGCGGTTGTGGACATCGCGCGCCCGTTGGCAGCATGCCAGCGGAAACACTTGTTGATGGTCGGCTCTCTGTGTACAGTCTGCCGGTGCGGTCGCAGTGACGCGACGACCGTACCGACAACGTGTCTTTCGCTGCTGGTGGCATCGCTTGGTGGAAAATGGGGCCAAAGGGCGGGGAAGCGAGCGGAAGGCCTACTCAAAACGAACCTTGTGGTGAACGGTGTGCAGAAGGATGCATGCCGAAGCCGGAGAGATAGTCCACACTTCACGGCCGGATGAATGGAATGTTGGCAAAAGTTTACGTCTTTCTGTTGCCGTTGTGTGTTACTGGTGCTTCCGGTTCCAACCGGGACGGCAGTGGGCGATGGAGCAGGACGAAACAGAATGGAGACAATATCGCACGACTGAATGAAAACAATCGTTTATTCGGGTATGATAGGTTGAAATAAAAACAAGTTTACAGCACAATGTGATGTCCGCCAGGAGTAAATTAAAGATGTCCCACATCGAGTGAGCACTGATTCTGAGCCTTCCGAAGCGAACAAAACACTCATTGACAAGAAGATCATCCTGCCCCATAGCATACTGCGACCAGCTGTGGTAGCATCAAACGTCGTTGGAATGGGTTTGGAATGTCCCCCTGCTCTCGAAAGGCATCCTTTCAGCCAGCTTGCAACAGGTTGGCGAAACCTTCCATTGTGGTTCATCTTTTGGAAGCAACCTTCCGTTCTGTTGGACTAAACCAAGATGAGTGCCTCGTTCGCTCGACTTGAACTCCGGCCAGCTCCACCGAACGAACCGGGTACGTTCTCGGGCAATTTGCTGGAAATGGGCCAAATGCCGGGCCGTCCCTGTCTGATGCGCTCAAATGCGGCGATTGCTACGATTCGAAATGCGACAATATGCAAACCCGGCTTGGGATGGGTTTTGACGGGCTCGTTGAATACACCGTTGTTGGACACTTTGGACAGTGTTTCTCCGCCGTTTGGTTTGATGTTGGGTAGAAAGATGTGGGCTCAATTTACTGTTGCAGCCGTTCTATTGTTGGCAGATGGTTACAGCTGCAAAATTAAACCCGAATTGGCTTTTGAGTTTTTGAAGAAATGCATGTGTTTTTCACTAGGAGCCTAACGCTCACTAACGCTAACGCTAAAGTTAATATTGACTTTTGAGGTAAACTATCATCTAATTTTCGAAGCCAGCTTCTTTGATGAAGTTACATTGATCAGATTATGTTAGCAACGTTTACATTATGATACAAAAATCATATTCCTCGAGCTGCTTTGCATAAAAACAGTTTACATGATCTGGAGGACCTATCAAATCAAATAGAGTGCTAATCAATTTCGAGTATTTATTTCGATAATTTTTTCTCATGCATCCAGCATACATTTATTTAAATCCTCATGGATTGCTGTATACGATCACATGTCGGATAATACAAACATTAATTTTATCTATTTTTTCGAATTAATTAAACACATTGAAATACTTAAAATTGAAATGTGAATTATACTTTTCCAACTATTTTAATGAATAACACAATTTTGATATTCACGAAGTCCATTTTTTGTAATTTTACGAATATTTAATGAATTTTTCCGTCTTTTTCTTTAAAATTAAGTAATTGGTGGTTGGTACAAATCGGTACAAATAAAAATAATAGAAAATTCCCATAAAAAATGTTTAAAGCATATTTTTTGAGCGATTTGATAAAATTAACTATTTTATTATTTCAATGCTATTATGCTTTTGGTTCGTTCACGATAGTCTATAACATTAACGATAGTTAAAGTGTCGTAAAAACACACTCGCCTCCTCATCACAACATAAACACGTCCGTTCCGAGACCATTTAGCCCCGGGACCGTGAAAATCCCAGACCAAGCTCAGTCTGCTACTTCTTTCAAACAGTTTTCTTCTCCCGACAGTGTTCCATCTTTTGTTTCTGCATTTTACCAACCGAATGTTGGATTGTGTGTGAGCAGAACGCTCGTTTCCCATTTTGAGCCAAAACTCGGAAACCACCCGGAGCTGTGGAGAGCATGAAAGGCTATCGAACTTTTCGTTCGACACTCTCAAACCAGCTAGGACTTATCCTTCGCCCAGCTCCGTTTTGATCCGGGATGACAATCATTTTTTTTTCTTCTTGTCCCGTTTCCGCCCCCTGCCTAGGTCATTATCTTTTTATTCGTTTCCGTTCCTTTCCAATTTCGAGGCTAATTCGTTCTTTTTCGCACTTCCAAATGAAAACGAAAAGTGAAAATGAGTGGTGCGAGATGCACGCCAAAAAGAAATAAAATGAACGCAGTTTACTTTTTTCTCCTTCTCCAGGCGCAGGACAGGCGCTTTGGAGGATCGTACTTGAAAAAAAAAAACGTAAAAAATCTCTCATCTACTCCGTGTCTCCGTCTGACCGTTTGGAGCATGTTTCACCATTAGAAAGTGTTCGGTCGCTTCGGCGGGGAAGCGAAGTAGCTGTTGCGAAGAAGCAGTACGACCAGCTCAAAATATACTCACACATACACACTCAGAAACACACCAAAGCATGCACTTTTCCGACGGGACGGGAAAGGAAGGGGAAGCAAAAATTAATGATTTTTTTTGCGCCCATCGCCCCCTGATATTTTTTCCGTCTGCATCCACATCCGCGGACGGTTCGCGTGGGTTTCGGGCAGGATCTAATTTTACCACCCGCAACCCACCCACCCTTCAACCCCGCAGACTGTACGTGCTTCGCCTGTACCGCGTCGCTGTCGCTGCTTCTTTTCGCGTGTGAAACTTTTGCCCAGGACTGGAGCGACCACTTCCGACAGACTTCCACTGGGCGAGTCCCGGACATTGCATAGCGCTCCGGCAACGATGCGCTTCCTTATGTGCTTATTTATTATTCATTTTCATTCTACACGCCACCCACCAACCGACCCCTCCCCACAAACCCCACATTGGCGATGGCACTCGGCTAACGAAACGCGATATTGAGTCCAGCCCGTTTCACACCCCTTCCTGCACTGGCCACTTGTGGCGGTCCGTGCGTGTGAGTGTCTGTGTGTGCGTTTGTCTGGGTTGGAAAAGCCCGTGTCTGAGGGCAGTGCCAGTGCAGTGCACGGGAAGGGTCAAGGCAGAGTAGGAAAAAACCGATTTTCAAAGCACGAACTCTGCTAGCCATCCTCAATTTCGATTCCTTCGCAGGCAACACGCAAGATGGCTTTGGTGCGAGGAACGACGCAGTAGGTGGTGAGAAAAGCTGGTCTTAAAAAAAAGGATGGTCATCCTTCCGATCGGATTTTTTGTTCCATCGCACAGAAGAAGAAAAAAAACATTAAATAAACGAGACTGGACCTCGAGCTGTGTGCGACTGCATCTTACAGCTCGGCCCAGCCAAGCCAGCCAGGCAGGATGGGTTTCGGAGTTTGAGTGACGAACAAAAACACACACAAAAAATATTGATGATATCCGTTTCCGCCATTGTAACCGTGTGCCCGTCGTACATACCAAGACGCAAACTATCAAACACTAGCGCACTAAGGACCAAAGTCCGGCCAAGGTGCGAAGAGGAAAGCGACGAATTCGACGAAGCACACACCTATATAGACACGCGTTTGAACACTGGACGGCGACATAGTGCAGAAAAAGGAATAGTGTATAAAAATTGCATCAACCTTCCTTACCGAAGGGGGTGGGTTAAAGGAAATACGGAGGATAAAAAGGAAGTTGATTTTTTCTCGATATTTGCCTCCAACCCAGCCCAAGCTCCGGCTCGTTCGTTCGCATGCAACCACTACAGTGGCGCTGTTTCGTTCGCACCTTCGCTGGAGATTGTGATTTTCTTTCGCTCCTACGGCTCCTGCTCGGTTGGCGCTGGTGGTGTCCATGGTAGCCAAACTGTGCAATTTTTTTGTTGTTGTTATGGTGCACTCTTCTGATTTTTCGTTCGCCTACATTGCATTTGCTGGAACACAAAGCGGAAGAAAAATCCCCGATGCGATTTTAGATGAAGTTGAGGAGCCGATTTTTTTTCGTATTTCTTTTTTTTTTACTGTTGCTTTCTCTATCGGTTGGTTTCGTTGCGAGCTTGCATAGCTGTTGCTTGCCGTTCCATTTTTTGTTGTTGCTCTCCTCTCCGGTTTTGTTTGTTAGCTTCGAGTCGAAGTTTCTTCCTTCGGTTTTGCGCGCATAGCGCAAATGTTGGATCCGCAACAGGGATACTCGCTCACAAATACCTTCACAAACGTTGCGGTGTGTGGAGAGGTGTCGCTCAAACCAGACCCGGAATCGGTGTCCACCACCACCGGCAGCTGACCAGCTCCCCGCTGAATTGGGAGCGTCCGGAGTCGCGAAATTTTTATATACAATATTACCGTTCGCACCACAGTCGTGAGGGAACGAGGTAGAACGGTACACGGTGGGGAGGGGGGGAGGGGAGGGAGTGGTCAGGTGATGGACACTGTTGGACTATTGTTTGGGGCCGCTCCCTAAAATGGAGCGCACTGGACGATATTTCGTTTTTTTTTGTTAGTTAGTATTTTAATCCCTTTTGCAAGTTGCTGTCACTAAGCTAAATTTCATTAGTTATGCTGCGGGCTCCACTTGAAACTTATGAACGATCTTTAGGTAAGCGTTTTTCAGAGGGGAGTGACTGTATTTTTTAATCAATTCTGCATAGTAAAACGGATGAAATGTCTTTAAAAATTTCATAATCCACCATCCAAATGACTATGACTTTGGTTATTTATATTTTATTTTTCTATTATTTGTCTCCAATCTAACAATATTTTTACGAAATACTTAAATAACAGCCGAATAATTTTTTTAGACAAAAAGTCGGCCGCAGTTTAAAGACTGTCACCGTAAAAAAATAAAAAAAAATCTACCGTTTCAATTTTGAACTCTGTCCAAATAAAACGATTTAGTTCAATCTATTTTAAATTTTCTATAAAAAAACGCTTTGTGTTTTAAGCTATAAAATACTGATTTACATGTCAGAACCAGCTGCTGTTTATTAAGAGTATGGAGATATTTGAACAATGTATTTCCTACACATTCAGTAGCGTCAACCAAAACTGATTTAAAGTTTAATTCTAATGCTAGGAGCACAGGCTTTATGTTAGTTCTTTTACGTTCTTGAAAAGAAAAGATTTTTTAAAATATAAAATCATAACCCAGACATGACCGAAACACAAAATTGATTTTCTCGCAATGGTACTTATATTTTCAATGAGTGGAAAAGAAAATAAAATCCTAGCGAAATTTCATAATCAATAAAATATTGATTTCATGAACTGATGATCATATTTTGTATTCTATTTCGACTTAGTTTTTTTTTCTTTATGAATATTTTGTTAGCAAGTACCTAAATTAAATTAGTTTACGCAACATATAATAATGAAAATGCCGCAAAGATTCACACAACACTAGTTGAATTCGTCGACGCAATCAAAACACAAGCTTCAACACCCAACGCACAGTTTCGCCACATGGAGGCTGGCCTCCGTTCCAGTCAATATTGATCAACAAACCACCAACAGGTGGTTTCATCGCAGCATGCTGTTTGACGCGGTTGTCATGCCACCACATACGTAACGTTTAGAAGGAATCGAATCGCATGATTGGATCGAACCGCTAAGCAGATGGATAGATAATATCATGCAGTAAATTTTTTATAAAAAAAATTAAAATTTCTCCTCAATAAATATGTACAAGCGTTAATAATGCGAGATTTCTGCGTAAACCTGAATTGCAAAAATTAATATCCACAACTCACCCTTAACTTCACTTTTCTCAACAAATTAAAACCAAGAAACGAAATTGGACGCTACGGTGAGATGAACGGCATAAAAAAATTGTGGCATACTAATTTTATACGAAAAAATTAAACTCCTCAAACGAGCGACAGAGATGCAGGGAAGACTGCACTGACTACTCCTGCGAGCGATTCCGACTTGAAAATAAAATGCGATAGAAGATGGGGCAGCAAAAACACGACGGATCCGTATATAATAACATTTGGTTGCATTATGTATAGTTTTCTTTGCCACAGTTTTCGCACACACACACACAGCGCACTTTTTGCCGCTCCTGGCTGCGTTCTGGCACACCGCCACCCTCCTGATCCTCCTGTTGCATGCATTTTTCGTACCATTTTTTCGGTATCGCATCCCCAGCTTCCAGCTTCTTTCGCCCCATAAATGCAACCCATCGTTGGGGGGCCTTCCTTCCTCCGCAATTGCTAGTTGTCATTTCCTCATTGTATTATATTTTTGTCCCCTCCCCTGCCCGAGCGGCGACCTTCTTACGGCTTGGTGTGTTGGTGCTGAGTTTCTTTTTCGTTCGCACAAACTGACGACTACACCGGCGGCGCAGCGGCGTTTGGTGTTTCTTTCCCACCCCAACTTGTCTTCCTCAATTTTAAGGCTCTCAAGCTTGCGTCGCAGCTGGGAGCGTTCCGTTGGCGATTTGGCCATTTTTCTTTCGTCACTTTTCGTTCGTTCGATTCGAACGCTCCTGTGCGTTTCCGTGTGTTTGTACGCTCGCAGTGCTCACGTTCGTTCAACCGTTCGGTTCGGGTGGCATGGATTTTGTTGTTTTCTTCCCGTTTCTTTTTTCAATTTTTCTTCTCCTTTTTTTGGAGCACCGAATCCCGAAGGATCCGGGTTCGTACTTCCACCGTTTTCTAGTCACACGTCGACCAAGCGTCCCCATTTCCGCCCACTGTCGGATTTCTCCAGAAACGAATCTCGTTTCTCTTTCTCGTTCCGTGCGCGCACACTATCACCATTGTATGCGTTCGGTGCATTTTGGAGGGTTGGGTGGGGGGGGGGGGGGGGGATGATGGAAGGAGACGGGGCTTTTTTTAACTCTTTGTTTAGTACATTTTTCAAGACCTTCCCTCCCGGTTTCACGATCGTGTGTATAATCGCGATGCATTTCGGCTTGCCTAGTCGCTTCATCGACTTCGCGTGTTGCTCTCTCCTAAGCCTTTCCTATCCACAATCGTGCATATACTCGCTCGCTCTCTCTCTCTCTCGCTCCCACACACACACACTCACAGCCTTTCTATTTCTCTCGCTTCGTTTCGCTCTCGTTCACACTTTTTCGGTTGCATTGGCACTAACACCACTGCTGATGTCGTAGAAAAACTAGTCACCAGGAGCTCCTCCTCCACCACCACCCCCTGCAACCGGTCGAAATGGGAATTCGTTAGGGGTTCGTTCGGAGTTCGGCAGTTTTCGGGTTCGTCTCACCAAACCAAACCAAACTAGAAGCGTTCGTGCTTCATCCTCCATGGCAGTGGGTTTTTTCTCTTTTCTTTCTTCTTTCCGCTCGTTTCGAGCGTTTGGGCGATCGGGCGGTGGTGAAGATGTCGAATAGTGTGGCACTAGACACTAGCCCACTAAACCACCCGCCCGCCTGCCCGCTCCCGGGTTGGGGCAATTTTTCGGAACCGTCGAGCCACTCACCACCACTTCCTGCCGGTGACGACACGGGGCAACCCCTCGCACCCGGCACTCGCTGCACTTCCGCATTCCCGCACCGACGCGATGTCGTCGTCGTCGCTTTTATTTGGACAAGTTTTTCGTCGAGTGGCGAGTGCAACAAGTGACTCTCGCCCGGACCGGGTCGATTCGGATGTTGTAGTAGTTCGCGAACAACAATGCCGTGCGCTTGGCCGTTTTGGCAAAGACTGTCCGCTGGCAGACCGTGAACAGCCAACGAACCCGGAAATACACGCGCGAGGCGGTGTGCGGTGACGGGTGTGTGTCTATGTGTGTAGGGCGTCGGTGTCGGTGGTGAATACAGTCCCAGGACTTCCCGTTTTTTGGAAGGAACTTTTCATCGCCGAACGAAGGAACGCGACGTTCCCTTCGCACACGAATTGGCAGTCATATATGAGCCACCTGTTGGTTGATTCGCTTCACGGTGCGCTTCACACAACTAGTCCCCGCGAGGCATCAGCTGACTGCAGCAGGATCGTGCCCAACCGTACTGCATTCGTACGCTGGTGGAGACGCATGGTGTTTCGTGTGATTTTAAGCTAAACTTTCGTGAACATTGAACTCTAGTGATAAATGCATTAACAGCGTGAAACAGTAGCGTTTGGTGAGCTCTTTGTGTTTTAAACCGATCGTATCGGTCTCGTTAGACTCAGCAGAGATTTGACGCGGTGGGTGAGCGGAGCGACATGTTTTTCTTTGGTCCCGAACTGACCCCTCCTCGCAGTGGTGGTGGATTTATCGAGCAAAAGCCTAAAGTGCATCCGTACCACTTTCGGCAGTACGCTCCCGCTACGGCCATGCACCGACATCAAGATCATCCGCATCCAAGCCGCAATATGTCCGGCAGCGTAAACGAAGCTGGTGAGTTTTGCTTTTTACTTCGCTAAAAATTACTCGTTTCTTTGGAAATAAAGCAACCTATAAGAAGCAGAATTTCAAATTTTGTGGTAACAGAACATTGAGTTGTGCCTGCGACAATTCGATGCTGGATTGAACTGCAACCTGTTGATTTGTGTTGTGAATCCGTGGCCACATGATGTGTCTGAGTTAGAAACTACTGGATTCGACCCTGGGAACGCGTTGCATTT
The DNA here is from genome assembly GCA_000473445.2 of Anopheles farauti. Lineage (NCBI taxonomy): Eukaryota > Metazoa > Arthropoda > Insecta > Diptera > Culicidae > Anopheles > Anopheles farauti. The sequence goes on along the minus strand of KI915049.1, from coordinate 4,503,589 downwards.
TTTTCGGCTGTGATGATTTTTCACATCTATAAAAAGGCTACTAAACCGATCGAGATTTGGGTGCACTTTTATGAATTTTAAATTGAACTGATTAAATTTTTTTTTTGAGACCACGCCCAACAAGGATCGTGCAAGAAACGTAAAGTTTATACAAAGGAAAGTGATCTTAATATGTCATTTCGATAGGATTTTTGAGTGAAAATATAAGTTTTGCTGTATAAAATGGATTGCTATGTAAAAAGGATTTTTATGCTAGCATGAAAGATTGAAACTTATTTAGTTTATCAAAATTTTTGTTTTCAGTTTTTTTAATCAAAAAAATATTTTTTATAGTTTTCTTTGCTTTAAACCTTCCTCATCGACTCTATGACTACCGGTCGATTTTTGTGAAGGATTTTAAATGTAACCTTCCAATGAAATAAATAATTATTTATGCAAACATGAAAGATTGAAACTGATTTATTTTTATTAAAATTATACATTGTAATGTTTTTTTATCTATTTCAAAACGATGTACTAATTCTTTATAACCATCACACGATCAAACAAGTAAAGAAAAGAGTTTGTTAAAGTGATAAATTATTTTATTTCACGTGCGATAAAAATTAAAAAATAACATAGAATAATATGAAATAAATTATATTATTATAAAAAAAAAAAGTTTTCATCAAGATTAAAAAATATTAAAAGTGTGGGTTTGCTTTAAACTTTGATTCATAAGACTTGTTTGGAAAATATGTTTGAAGCTCTCTAATTCTTGAAACACTGTTTGCAAAACAAGAGATGTTGTTATACAATAAGCTCAGTTTTGTAGCACTGTAAATGGTATTTGAAATTGTATTAACTTAAAAATGTTGTTCGTGTTCGAAAACTTCCTGCCAAAAGGGACACATTCACGACAAATAAGATGACTGAAAAAAACATCCTTCTTTTAGTTTATAACAAATACTGAACAAATAATAAATAAACATAAGAAGTATTTGTTATTGAGCAATGCTTCCTGTTTTGACTCCGTTACAGTAGTTTATTTGGGTCCACCACAAATCACATTCGCTGACCGTGAACCAACGAGCACAGTTTCTGCTCCTGCAGTTGACGAAACGCATTGTAGCGTGCATTGTAGATTTTCTAATCTTCCCAACCACGCAGAAACTTTCCAAGTTCCACGCAAAAACGTCCGCCATGCACCGAGTGAGCTTATCAGTTTTCGCTGCAGTTTTCGCAAAACCAAAACGCACGCTGCACACACTATAAACTATTCCCTTATCAAAACGAGTACGTTTCGACCCCCCCCCCCTCCCCCCTTCCACCCCGACGGGTTGAAGACGCGCTAATCAAGCGCATCCACCAAATGGGCCACCATATGGGGTAAAGCCCGCAAGGGGCAACAGCGACCGATTGCCGTTTCGATGCTGTCAGCTTATAATTTCAAGGTTTTCTGCGAACTGCGCGACGCGTCCTTGCCTTCGACGTTTTTTTTTTTAATCCAACCTCAAAAATAGGGAACGCGACCATCGCGACCACCGCGACCAATCTCACTAATGTAGCCGATCGGTATCATGCATGCATTACCTCATTGCATTGCAATGCAAGCGAACGGAGGCAGAGTGGAGGCAGAGAGTGTGGTGCGGTGGGAAGCAACTCATCATCTTTGTCGTCGTGGTGTCCCGTGTGCGTCGTCTGGCCATCCATCCATCCATCCATACAGTGCGTGACGCACAGCTTCTTCGCTTCCTGTGGTTTGCTGTTTGTTGCACACACGCGGGAGCCGCAAAGACGACGTCAACGGGCGACGACGACGACGACGACGACGACGGCAACAAGAGCCACCGAAGAAGACGTCGAGCATCTCGCCACGCTGCTGAAACTACTCCAAGATGCAACAAGTTTCTCCCTCTCGCTCGCACGCCGACACGATGCGAAAGCGGGCACAAGTTTGGCAAGTCTCGCTCTCGCACTCTTTCGCGTTTGGGTTCGCTTCGTTTTCCTCACCCCCTGTCTGCTTACCCCTCGCGTCTCCATCTACGCCGATGTCCTTCGCATTCTTCCTCTTCATCCACACCATCCTGTCGCGCTCTGTCGCACGCATCGCATCGTGCAGACGCTCGCTAAGATGGCAAATATAATTCCGCCGAGTGCAGCAAAAGTGCCTATTTTCTAAGCACATTCCAACCGCATGGTGGTTCTTCCGGCAGTCGCGGCTCCGGAAACGCGCTGTGCGAATGGAACGGCAGGCAGTGTGTGTAAAATTGTTCGAAATTCGCTAGCATCTTGCCTGACGAAGTGCAAGATTTTCAAGAATCGCAAGAGAGGGAGCGAGATTTTTTTTTATAGGCCACCAAATTTGGCCTCTAAATGACTGTACGAGGGTGAGGAGAGGAGGGACGGAAGCAGGGAAGGGGTTGAAGTGAGGAGGGAGCTACTACGGAGACGGAAGTGCACCACCACACAGTAACAGACACACACACGCACACACTCACACACATGCACATGAGTGAGCCACGTGTGTCGGTGTGTTGGTTTTGGACGACGGCTCACACTGCAGCACCGTTCTCGGAGTAGTGTGCAGCTAGTGTTATCTCGTTCTAAAAAGTGCAGGAGATGCAACGGGGGCAAGGGAGGCGACCCCCATCCCGCACACCCTTTCCGCTTCCAGCCCGCACGCGGATAGACCAAAAAAGGGGAAAAATGCATTCGGGTCGTTCTTTTCGCGACGAAACGAGAGCGATAGAGAGAGAGAGAGAGAGAGAGCGAGGTAGACAAAGAGTGAGAGAGAAGATGGAGGAAATGCGCCGCAGCTAGAATGGAACGGAAGCAGCAATGCACTTCCCGGTGCACTCGCTTCAGCACACAGCCCCACACACAAACACACTCACACACGCACACACAAGAACAGTGGTTTGTGGCATGCGCAGTGTGCAGTGTGTGCAACTGCAAACAAAAAAGTGCAATTGTTGGGGTAGGGTCACGGTGGTGATGATGATGATGATGATGACGATGGTTTCGCGCTCGTGTTGGTGAGTGCCGCCATTGCAGAGAGGGCCGACCGCAGCAGGTAAAGGGTGCCACACACTCGCGAGAGCCACCCCTAGCGCGAGAGTGCATTTTTCCCCTACTCCGTCCGCAGTAGGCGTTGGCGCGAGCGAGACAACCGTCGTCGGCTTTGAATCGGTCGCTCGCACCACGCCACAGCCACACTCACTCACACAAAGGGTTCTCGTTCCCTCTCGTTCGGCTCCGTCGTCCGGTGTTCCCGGCGGTGCCGCGGCGTTTTCCCCGTTATTTTTTCAGTCGCATCAACGCACTGCTCCGATATGCACCGGAACGCAATTTCGGACGCGGCCCGAGTCGACCCGAGTAAGAAGAGCCCACTTGCATCCCGTGCACTTTCTGGCCCAGGTTCAGGCTGGCTGGCAGACCCACTGCTCGCGCCAGCACGGAAACCGTCGCGATTTCGTTCAGAACGTGTTCTTTTTTTTGAATTTCGGTTTTTGTTTTGCGGATTTCGTCTCGTCCACGACAATGGTGACCACGATCCGCCTCCCGGACCCGATCGCTAATCCTCCAAGCGCGCGCGAGCATTTGGTGTGTGTGTGTGCTTGGTGTGTGCGTGTGTGTAAGGTGTCCTCGTGCGTGCGTGCGTGCGTGCAGCAGAAGGGGTGACAAAAAAAAGGCCACATCAAAAATCACGCAAATAATAGTGGCGCCGTTGAGCGAAGAGCGAGAGCGAGAGCAGTGTCGAGCTGAAGAATTCGAAAGAAAAGAAATAATTTTTCGTGATTGTTTGTGCGTGTGTGTGTGTGTTTGTGTTTGTAGCTGTGGGGAGTGGACGGAGGTGGGACTGGAGGTCCACTTCCGGCCCATGGTGGCGGCGAATATTAGCGCTCCGAGCGAACTAATTCCTTTGGCACTTTGCGGTTTGTGTTGGGGGTTCGCTCGTAGTGACCGAATTTCAGCGCCAGTTGTCCAACTGGTGCGATCGAGTGATCGAATGGCCGTGTCCGTGTCGGGCACGGCAGGCCTTGAGAGTACGCTTCGTGCGGGGTTCCCTTTGAAACGATCAAGTCACTTGAATATCGTCCGTGCCGCACCTCAAAACGCGACGCGATTTGAGTGCGTGTGTGCGTGTGTATGTGTGTGTGTGAAAATGTGCAAACTAACTTGTGTGCGGATGGAACGGATGCGCTTGCATTTTATATTACGACGGGAAAACCACCCCGTTTGAAGGAAAAAATATCAAACCATACTTTTGAAGTTCGAATTAATTATCAACTGTCTTGCGAAGCTCGAAATAGCAAACGCCTCCTGAAGCCTCCCGTTGCAAAGCCGTAACACCATTCCAGAACGAACGCGGCTCGTAAAACGTGCACTTCTCGCCTGAAACACTAATCGCCAACAAACACAGAAACAAACACACACACACAAAAAAAACCAAACCCCCGCGTGTGTCCGTTGGTTGTGTGTGGAAAAAAAAATTTCACGTCTCCCAAAAATTTCGGCCTAATCGACAGATTCGTCGTTTTGTTTGGTTTACGTTCGCTACAGCTAGCAAAAAAAAAAAAACGTCGTCGACAAAAGCGCATCGTTTGTGTTGTGTTGTTTTATTATTTCGGTTTTATTCAGTTTCGGGTGTTCGGTTCGATGTTTTCGGTTGTTTGATGTGTGTTTTGCCAGTTTTGTTGGGGTTTTTTGTTTCAAGGTGCCGGTTTTTACACACTAGCACCGGGGAGTTTAAGCATAGACCCGTTATAATCGCGCGTGCGTGCAAAGTGATCGCTCGTTCGGGTCGCGTGTGCGTCCGTTTGGCCCTTGAGGCGCAGTTTTTTTTTTTTTTTTGTAACGTATGGGAAGCTAGATTTTTCTGCAATCGGTTCGGCTTTTCTTTCGATTCGGCACCATTAGGGAAACGTGAAATTATGCGTAGGATGCGCTCGGTTGAAGCAAACAGTCAGCCTCACACCTACGCGATCGGGTTGGTGTTCTTGTTTGCCATCAAACGACTCCAGTGTGTGCGTGTATGTGTTTATTGCCATCAGCATGACTAAAGGCTGAAGCGCCTGGCCTGGCAGTGAAACTAAATTAAAAAAAAGCAACACCGTCGCAGCATCAGCAAGCTCATCCAAACTTCAAGCACATTTACAAACACACCGAAGCTGATGCGACAAAAAAGTGCGATCGTACGCTCGGAGCAATCAAACAAAGTTGTGCTGCTGATCACAAAATAGCTAGCGATCGCTCGCTTTTGTAATACTTTCAATGAAGAAGAAAGCCCCGTGTTTGTGCCATTGCCAGTGCTGCCAAGTGCATCTGTGTGATGTGATCCAGTTCCGTATCCTTACGAGAGCTCTACGCCAAACACCGATCGATACACACACACACAGACACATACCCACACACACACGCGTGCCTGAAAAACATCGATCAATCACGCGAAGAAAAAACCCCGATCGATGCGGATGAAAAAGTCATCACAGCTTTGGATGAAAAAGTTTTGGGTTTCTTCTCATCTTCACGACCACCGTTTGTTTGTTTTTTTTTCTATTTTCCGCAGCAGTGTGCGTTAGTGCGTGCGCGTAGTTGTTATTTTATGTACATATATGAAACGAGCGGTGCCCGTTTTTGTCCCACGTAAAACACGTTACAAGCTCACCGGGAAGACCGAAACGACCGGGACCGTGGAGTGTGTTGATACCCGCAAAAAGAGAGAGAGAGAGAGAGAGAGAGAGAGAGAGAAAGAGCAGGCTAACGGAGGGAACGAAGAAGAAGAATAAGAAGATTTTACAGGAGAGTACGTGCGTGCGTGCGTACGCAAGTGTCTGTATATGTATGTGCGCGTGCGTGCGTGCGTTCGTGCGAGTGCGAGTGTGAGTGTTTTTTCCAATAAATGAAAAGTGGTAAGTGATCCCAAACGCGATCGTCACCGTGAAGAGGCGATTTGCAAAGCGATAGAGAGCACTGAAACTGATCAGGCGCGTTTTTAGTTTTTTGTTTTGTTTTGTTTTGTTTCGGCGTGAAAAAAAAATAAAGCGTTCACAGCAACGATCGTGAAACATTCGCACGTTGTGTTTATCGCGCGCGGTGAGGGGAGATTTTGCATTTTGGCGAGGGCATTCTGGTTGGAGGTTCTATGAGCTTGCTTGGTTGAGTTTCGCCCCTCGATGAGAAAGCCCTCGATGTCGTGATGTTTTCCGAGGCATCTTCCTTCCTGCCGGCTAAAGATATGAGTGCGTGAGTTTTGTTTTTAAGTTCACCTATTTTCTACTCTTCTGTCTCTTCTTCTGCTCCTTTTAACGCTCCACCTAGAGCTCTGTCGTGCGTCCGTGTGCGCGATTAACGTTTTATCCAGCTCCATCTATTCGCGTCGTGCGTCTCTTTAACACATTCTTATTCACGTTTTTCACACACTAATCATTGGCTTATGTTTGTACATACTTACCGTAAGCGGTTGTCTCATTTAGAAAATGATCTATTAAAGTTTTGCTATCTCAAAAAACCGACACTTTCGTACTAACAACTAGACAAACTCCGATTTGTTGACCATTTCCTCTTCTCCTCTACGGATCAACTTATAACCCGTCCGTTGTGCTCGCAACGGAAAACGGGAGCAATCCGAAGCGCCCGATTATATTCAACAACAAAACTTCTTCGCCATAAAAGGAAATAAAATCCCAAATTCGTTCCGGTGCGTGGACATATGGAAACGTGTTTACCTCACGGCAATGCCTAAAGGATTAATCTAACGCGTCTACCGTCGCGAACGTTGTAAGATCGCTACATTTTATCTGCCATTGTGATCGGCGTGCAGATTCACTCGATTTCCCCTTGCACGCGAAGTTTTTTTTTCTCATATGGTTGTCATAACGTAATAAAAGAAGTAAACGAGAAAAATTCGATGCTACCGAAAGGGAAACGAAGGAGAATTTCGTCGAAGGTTGTGATGCGCTTTCAAGACCCTAGGAGCTTGGACTGTAATGGCTGATGCTATGTTGCATTCATCGATATCAACTGAGTTTTTATTTCTCATTTATACGCCGCAAAGATTTTCTAGAGAAGAAAATTTGCTCAAACAAAATACTTGTACCGTTTTCCTTCTAAGAGCGAAACTATGCAATTTTACATACAGTGAAGGTACATCAGCAATGAAATGCTTCGGTTTCAGGACTTTATTCGATGAAAAGAAATTGTTTTTCTTTTAACTTTCATACAATTTTGCCACCTTCAGGATGGTTTGAAGAATTTTTTAATGTCTTTCATACATAAAGGAGAAATATATCCTCACGGGAAGTTTCAAAGTGGAGATTTTGACTTCTGAATTGCTCAGCGATCGAAGTTTCAAGGCGAATAGCTGTGAAGAATAAAAGCAATAAACGCCAAAAACACCCGTTAAAGGGTCTGCAAATAAAATTATATTTTTGGTTGTCCACCACATCACAACCAGAAGTTATCCATCAACCGATCAAGAACCAAGTCGCTTACATATAAGACTTAGCCTACGGATTATCACTTGTTTCCAGTTCGCCAAGGCTGAAGACTTTTTGTTCGAAACTGGTGAAAGTAGGAACATTTGTTCCGATCGAAGTATTTCCTATCAATTTTATATAATTAATTAGCAATACTGGGCTTTATTTTTCTGGGTCTTCTTTTTGAGCAGAATATGACACAACTGAAAACTTGAAAAATTCAAGGCATATATACCGTATGTATATTTACGAGATAAAAATACCTTAGAACTAAGAGTTTCCTTTGTAAAAAGCCTAACTTTTAAAAGGGTGTGTTCGTGAAGGATTCATCATTTCGTACTGTCGTTCTTCCCTCCACTTTTATCATCCCAAAAACACGCCGGCATTGTGTTATTGTTTAACGAAACGTAAAGTTTTACAAATGTTACCTTTTCATAGACTCGTTTACAATAAAGCCTCTTCCCTGCGCAAGTGTTACCTAATCAACCCTGTCGAGGAGAACTCCAAGACCTGGTTTTTTGCTCGCCCGGTGCCGAGCTTACATTGATAACGGCTTTAGCGACGCGATAAAGCCAGCTTTGCTTGCTGTGTGTAGTGTGTTTTGCTCACTCGAACTGATTAGCACCAGTGGGTAGACGTTCGTGGATGTTAAGCAATAAAGTGCATCGTAGCCGTTTAGTGTTTATTGTTTCATCAGATTCTCTCTCGATATCATATTCTTGACTGGATATATTTTAGAATTGTATACTTCCACAAAATGTCCATTTCTTGATCAAACTTTGCGAAAAGTTCCACCGAAAAAAAGCCATTTCAGAAGCTCCTCCTTCTTTCTCGCTAGCACCCCGGGCTCGCCGGCAACGGCCACAACAACGTTGCCAAAGACAAACAACATTGGGCAGACGAAACGAAACCGAACGGGACGACGCAAAAGAAAAACACACACTGAATTGGAAAACAAAAACTGCATCGATAAACTGGTGCAACTGGAAGCCGTCCCCAAGCAGGTGACGAAACGCGCAATTTCGCGACGCGCGTTAACAAAAAAAAAGTATAATAAAAAATTCTCGATGGTGCAAGACCACCGAAGTCGGCCAAAACGACCGAACCACCAACCCGGTGGAGCAGTTCGATGGTGAACAAAGCGAGAAAAACCGATGAAACAAAATAAAAAAACGCGCGTCCCTACGCGGTCATCAAAATGGATGGGGCCGCCAGCCCGATGAATGAAACGACCGTGCGGGACGTTTCCAAAGGGGTGCCGAGCGTTGCATCATTCCCAGAGGAGGGTTTGCCTGGTTGTGCCTTAAAAATGGGCGTTCTCATCCGGTGTTGTAATGTCTCGTGTGTGTGTGTGTGTTTTTTTTCGCAACTATTTCTTAAGACACTTTTCCCGCGGTTCGGGTTAGTGACATTTGTGTTCGAAAAATGTATTTGTGGCATGTTTGATCGGTACCCCCCTCCCTCTCCCAAAAAAAAGAAAGGAAAAAAAACGCTTCATATTTTACTTAACTACCGGTTGATGCTTCGAAACCCTCGAAACTAATCGGAGCCTCGTTCGCTCTCGTTGGTGGCGTGTAGAACAAATCCATTGAAGAGTCGCTTCCGATCGCTGTGTGCGGTACGATTAAAACACTAGCACCAGCTTCCCAGCTTGGCAACCGATTTGTGAATGAAACGACGTGAGGACGGACTCGCCACGCGACTCCCTCTCGTCCAGAGCGAACGCTGTTAAGATGCAGCGTAAGATATGCTGCCCGAGCGTGAAGGGAAAAGCGTACCCGGTGGGGAGGGGGAGTGGGAGGAATCGAAGAACGCGACGCGACCGCGTCGTACCTGCCCACGGACACGACACGATCCTTTGGGGTGGGCGTAGGGTGGAAATGGAAAATCTGCTGTCTCTGATGCTGCTGCTGCTGTTGCTGCTGCTACTAGCCGACTTCGTCGTCGTCGTAGTCTGTTAACTGGCGATTGCAGTTGCAGTTGCATAATCACAGAGCAACAACAACACACTTACACACACACACACACACACACACACACACAGTCAGACACAGAAACCGGCTTTCACGCGACGAATGGTAATGGTTTTCCGTGAAGGTCGGCACCATCCCACACGCGCGTCACAAGAGGGAAGCCAGCGTTGGAGGAAGTTCGCGTGGCGTGGCGTCGAGGACACGATGCTCCGATGCACCTTTATAAATACGTCACGGTCTCGGCGATGGCTACGTGTGTGTGTGTGTGTGTCGGTGTCTGTGTTCGCGGCACCGGAGGGAATTGGAGCAACAATCTCACGACGAGTTTTCCAGACGCCGTGACCGTGGCAGTAAAGTGGCGTGGCGGTGAGGCTTTTCTTCGATGCACTCCAAACGAAGCGGTTTGCGGTCTGTGTTTGTATCGATTGGTGGGCGGGTGAGCAGGTCGGGTGGCGTAATTTGCTCCGAAGATCTTTAACCGGTCATCGGTCATCTTTACCTTCGGCGCTGCCGTTTACGCTTTTTCCCGGTGAAAACTCCACCTGTTCGCAACGAGCAGCACGATGACGATGCACTCTGGCTGTGCAGCACGTGCTTGGTCGCAACGAGCGTGGGATGAGTTTGTTTAGAACAGTTTCACCACACACACACACACTCACTCACAAACACACGAGCATGAGTAGACGGGTGCACCAAAAATTGGGAAAATTGAAAATGGGTTCCCCGTCGTGTGAGTGTTTTCGGTTTCGACCGAGGGTGGCCCCCTTTTTCTAATCCTCTCTGTGATGCACCAGCCGCCAAGCGAGTGAGTGCATCGGTGCGCTACGATAGGGGGTTTGTGGAAATAAAACAGCATGCAAAAAAAAACCTTCACTCCCGTTGTGCATGTGTGCGTGCTGCTAGAGATTGATGCAACAGATAGAGAGTGCTTAGAATATTTAGTTTCGCCATACACACGCACGCATCTAATCACACGTGCCGAACCGGGATGGAAACAACCGATCGCACCACCAACCACCCACCCCGTGGTGGGGATGAAAATAGAATTAGAAAAACTAACCAACGGTACGCACCGGAACGGAGGCCTCCTTCTGTTACGCTGCGCCAGACCGGGACAAAGCGATGATGCATTTTCTAAACTGCAGTTTTTCGCTTTTCTAAACTGCAGCAACCACCGAGCGGGATGGGTACGTCAGTGTGCGAACCAGAAAAACCGGATTTTGGGCCGGTCGTTATTGGCTCGGGTACCAGGTTTTGGAGATTGAATGACGGACTTGGAAGAACAGGCAACGAACGTGCAATGTTGGGTGATTATTTGCTCTATTCGGGTGCGTTCGAGGATCTACTCACATCATTTCATTTTAGTTAATAAAGGGTAGTTAATTGATTTTTATTCTTTTTTTAAATCGTCATCTTTGCTATAACTTCAACCAATTATCAGTATTTACTTTTAGATGCTTGCCATATTTTACGATGAAAGTAATGATGAATATTTCACCCACTCACAACAACTTTTGAATGTTTCGATTTTTTTAAACGAGTTAGTTAATTTGACAAAAATATTTCCCATATGCAATAAATTGTGCAAAGACGGAATTGCAACGAAATAAACGAAAACCATCGACAAAGCGGGTTCGTGAAAAACATAGCACGCGCTGAAAAAATGACATTTATGAATTTTGTACTACTAGCGCCACCTGGTGGCGGATAAAGTGACCGCATGTTGTTGAATGTTCTTTTGTTTTGTTTTTATCTTAGTGTAGTAAAATGAGCTATAATTCTTTGATTAATCATATTAACCATAGAAATCGTTAGTACATCAGGATATTCACTTTTGCTCGGCAGATATTTACAGATCGACTGATGTATTGAAGAACCTTAACATTCAGCTGCGTGTTTGTCGTTCATCTAACTACCAAACCGATCGGTACGATCCGATAGCGAACGAATACGGATACGACAAACTTGACCGAAATGACTCAACCGGACTCCAGTTACAGTTCGCAATCTTGACCTTAATGAGCCACGAAGCGTACGATTTTAATGAGATTTTGATTGAACGAAACATCTAACGAAGCTGTCTCTAAACACGGACCAGAAGGGATGCAAACTCGGCGCTTGTCGCGCTACATTTAAAATCATTAAAGCATCCCCGCGCCCGAGAAGTCCGAGCCGTGCACGATTTTTGTCAGCCCGAGTTCGTGTTCTTTGTGCACTGCTCAGCACGGACTGACAGTGTGTGTGTGCGTGTGCGTGGTGCATCGAGGTGCAATAGAAGCCCCAAGTGTGGCGCACAAAATCGCTAAATAGGTTATGACATGTGAGCGCTCAATGCCACCGAAACTGGCAGCCTATGTCCTCTGCGAATGCGAGAGCGTGCGCCGAATGCGCCGAACTAAGCGCTCGAATGGAATAGTTCTAAAAGGGGTTGTTCTTACCGCTTGGCTTGCACCTTCTCTCCCCTCCCCCTCCCTACTCTCCTCCCCTCGCAATCCACAATGCCGTCCGTTCGCCAATTCAAGATTTAAATCGTGCGCCCCCAAAGGCCAAACCCTCGAAACAGCTACTAGTGGCAGCCATTTTTTAAACCATGCCAGTAGTGCCGTGCAACGATCGTAGCGCACTGCTGCTGCCCTTCATCCCTACCATGCGGTCCTAAAGAACGAAACTCTACTCCACGAAAAGCCCCCGCTCCCTTCCCTTCTAAACCAACACCACCACCACCACCATCGCCACCACTCGATATGGCGCGAGCTTAATTCGATAAATTTAAATAAATCTAAACTTGAAATTCCACCATCGCGCTCGGGGTGGAGAGACCTCGAAGTGGTTTTTACCTGCCACTGCCGTACGATTCCCCTTCCCCGCGTGGCGGTTCAACTACATTAAGTTCAAGTTGTATTTTTATACCCCTTACCCCACTCCTCCCGCTACGGCTTTTGCGAGCCGTGCGAACACTTGTCCTTCATCGTTTCAGTTCCTCGATCATCGATCGCTGCGGAGCGCAATATGGCGACCCCGTGGCACCAGCAAAACGAACCGAAACCGCTCATACCAGCGGGCAGTCGAACGTGCGTAATTAGCGCCTAACGAGCGGTCACTAGATACTCTCCAGCAGCCATAATGCCTCACTCGACCGGGTGCGAAAGGGAGAGAGAGAGCTAGAAGCGGTCGAGGCATAGAACTGGAAGCATAGTATATGCAAGAATTCGAGATCATTAACGATCGATCGTCGTGCTGCCGTGCTCAGGTTCTGCCGCGCCGAGCTCCTCGGACCGGTTGCACTTCCTTGAGCGAACCGAACGAAGCGGGGAGAGGAGGCTAAATACCACCGTAGAATAAACAAAAAACCCAAACGACCCGATCAGCATTGGGAAGCAATTTGGAAGAATTTTTACGTTCGGATCATTTGCCACCTTAGCCGCAAGTCGGAAAAACCACCCACGGGACACGCGAGCCAGCCTAGACGTGAGTTAAGCCCCGTCCGGAACTGGTACCCAACATGGATCGCTTATCTGTCACTTGGATGCCAAATAGTGGTCACCCGCTAGTGCTTGATACACAACCACACACATGGCGCTCTTAGAAGCACATCGGTAGGTGCAGCAGAAATTGGTCACGTCCTCCGCACGTGCAGCCACACTGATTCCTTGCCACCATGCCATGTGTTGAACGCCGATGTAGGACGGTTGTTCTGATTGCACAGGGGCAATTCTGTGCTTTTTGTCACTTTTGGACGCAAATCGACAGCAACCGCAAATGTGTACCGATCGCTGTTCACGCTAGTCCAACAACGTTTCAGAATCAACGTTCTTTGTTCCTTGGGTGGAGTGAATGTGCGGTATCGGCGACGTTTGTTTTGCTGCTTAAGCGATTAGTTCCTTTTTTCCCCTTTGCATTCTGTAGTCACAATGTCACAATGGATAGTAAACTTGATGGCTCTGCGGTGGTGGTGCGGGGATTGGGATTTACGGTGATTTTGTTTTTTTTTTATTTTGAAGACCGCAAATTCCAAACTGGCACAGCTCCTACCTTGACCTACAATCATAAAGAGGATTCGGATGTACTAGATACTAGATAATCAGACGATGGTTGCGTTAAAATTATTTTCTAAGTGTTAAATTTATTAGAAACAAGTTAAAAATACCTTTTTTGGTGTTTACCAGTTTCTTACGACGTTAAACTCAATGGTCGACTTGATACAATTACGTTTAGTCGTTGTTTACTGTTCCTACTACAAACTTATCGTTTATCTGTCAACCTTGTCGTTAGGGCCCCCTCGTTTACAGTGCTCGCGCCGCTTCTCCCGTGTTATGTGTTCCGTGTCGCCGCTTGTGGACGGGAAAAATGGAGAGGAAGCGGGGAAGGGAGGGAGCCACACGAGCCGGCTCGAACGTGAGTTTGGACGCATTTTTCTTAGCGCGACTCATCAACAATGCCGTTGTCGCGTGAATCTGTCACACGCGCTCTAGTTGGGCTCTCGTCAGTTGGCGCTTGCTTGCATTGGCAAGTGTGAAACAAACGATGCATTTTTGGCGCCGTTCTGGGGTGTTTCTTCCTCCTCGTGTCGCGTGTGTTTGTTATGCTTTGAAGTGGATGTCGTAAGGATGCTCGTCCTGCACTGTGCAGTCTTTATTCGCACGTCTAATAGGTGACGGGTGCAGTAATGCAGTAACGCTGGAGTGTGCAGGTGGGACGGTGGTGTTCGTTGATTAATTTTATCACAATACAATTGGTTACAAAATATGCAGAGTGTACTGTTAAATGTATAACTTTTGTATACTGTTTGAAGGTAACGTATACAATCTCCCCGTGAATTTTCTTACCTTTCAGTTCGCAAAACTGCTGAAATGATTTAAAAAAGAAAATAGGTTATTTGTTTACTAATTTTGGTTTACTAGCGCCATCTATGGGAGGGTACTAGAAGTAATGTAATAAAAATAGATCTTTATTTTTTAAAACATTCTAAAGGAGTTGCTGCTTTGTCTCATTAGTTGAAAAAGGATTTAATAAGGCGTACCTACTTTTATTGTGCAATAATCGGAGCAAACGTTGATATTTCTATTGACCTCCAGTTTTTTTCCAAGCTTTATGGTGGAAAACTTTGAAGCCTCTTAATAAACCATGCTTGATATCGTGCAACTTATTAATCATTATTCACCATCTTATAATATATACGTAAATGACAGAAAATTGTCGTTAGTGTAGAAATAAGTATTTCATTTTTTTTATTGACATGTGTTATAACACAAATCGTTTCAAACAAAATTATGGAAGATTGTTCTTTGAAGGCTTATAAGTTTTACCTTTTGTAAACGGTTGTCAACAACGTTGATTTCGACAAATTGAAAAAGTAAAAATGATGCCCACAGCTTTTGTCAACAAGAAATGATATTGTTTAGAAAGCTCGAATTAGTTATCTTTGTCATGTCGCCGGCACTCGCTACGATTCAAGCGTTTTATAAAAATTATAAAAAAACAAAGAAACACCACCACACAACACATTCAACGCGCGTCATTATATTCGCGAAAGGCAGGTTAAGATCATCACTTTCGCTTTCGCGTGAATCACTTGGGGCGCATCGCGCAAGAGAAACAAAACTCTCGACTTGGAACGCACGGATGACGTGAACCGACGCCCGGCCCTCCCTGCCCGTCGATTGGCCTCATTTCGGCGTTGCATCTTACCCGAAAATGCATGTCAGCGAAATGAGAACACTGCCGTCGGTGAGGGGGAGATGGGGACAGTGTGTGTGTGTGTGTGTGGGGGGGGGGAGGTGTCATGCTCACATTCGCGAGATAAACAAAGCGGCACTCAGCAGCGGCTCCCCAATGAGCGTCGGGTGTAGCACACCAACACATCCCTACGTTGGCGAAATTCGATGCAATTTCGGCACATTTTGGACATACATACGCATGCGGCTGGCGCGAAAATCGGCACGCCGGCCGAAGTCTTTCCGAAGCCGTCATCCGCACCGTGTGCGTGTACGTACGGTGGTCTGCATGTGCGTGTGAGTGTGTGAGCGTGGTCAACGCCAAAGGACGCAGAGAACCGCGTGGTTTCTACCCCCAAAACTCGGACCCGATTTCGGTGGGCAGCAGATGCCGGTGCGTAAACCGGTGTGCGAGATACACCACCCCATTCCCTTTTCATCGTGAGCGACCGCGACCGTGAAAGAGGGTGGCTTTGTTTTGCGGATGCATGGCGATGGTGGATTTTTTATTTCGACTTTTTTCCTCGACTCCCCTTGTCCTACTTTTGTCCAAACCAGACGAGACGGTTTGCTCACGTATCACGATGCATCATGCGCCGCAACACCGATAACGTGTGTGACTGTGTGTGAGGCGTTTTTTTCGGGTGTTTTATTTTCTTGTGGCTCCGCTTATTTTGCGATGTTCTTCTTGCATGAGCCAGTGTGTCTAGTTACGTCGGGGTTTTTTTTTTTTTGTTAGGCAGTGCTCACGCACGGAGCGTTGTATTTATTTCTTTTTCCGTCCCGTCTGGTTTCGCCAGCGTGTTTGGGGTTGTTTTGGACAAATATTGACTCGACTCGATTCGGCTGTAATTGAGCTATGAATGCAAAAAGAGGAGACTGAAAGTGAGAGAGAGCGAGCGAGCGAGCGATAGCGAGAGAGGCTGAATGTGATAGAATGAGAGTGCGCGCTGTATCAGACGCTGTTTACGCTGCTTACATCTACATTTGGGTAGGTCATGGTCGCCGTCAGCGCCGCTATAGTGACACATCCAAGCAAACCGCTCGTTCCGTTTCCTTCTTTGTCTCTACGACGAGAAAGACACATTTCTGCGGTCGTAGTTAACCATGGTTTATTTTCACTTACGAGATTGGTTTCGTTATCGACTATTTTCGTTCGACTGGATCTGCTTACAGACAATGGTTTTGATGAAACAGAGCAAGCATCTTATCTTCACGTCGACTCGAGTTGCTTATTTGGCATCATTGGCATTTCCAGAATGAACTTTGTTGCGACATTCTGTGGTGCTTAGCATTTCTTCAGCACGAGCATGTTAACTGTTTATTCCTCATCCAACCTTTGCGACTCATCTGTTTGTAACAGATATCAATTATTCTGTCGCATTTGTTTTGCGTTCGCATCAATATTTGAATTTCATTCTTGTGGCTGCTCAATCTTCCACAATTGTTTGGTTACTTTAAAATCAATATTTTTTTTTGACTGTCTGACTGTCACTTTTGATATGTGAGCACAGCTTGAAATTTTTATTCCAATTTAATATTTGGAATTTTAGAACCTCTTACTTCAAGTAAGTTAATTTCTGTGAAAAAAATAACGCATACAAACGATAGCGAGCGTCCAAATGATATACAAAAAAAGAATAAATTAATTCTAATACGAAACTAATAATCCGCACGTAGATATGTTTCCCCTGAATACCCAAAATCACGAACCAGTTATGAAAACGATGGAACCCGCGAGCACAGGAAATGCTAGAAGGGCTGATGCCCAAAACCAAAATTCCTGCCAGTGCAAATAAATTGCGAATGGGAAAAAAACACACACACAAACAACAAAAATCCACTCCCTTACTTTCGGCGCTTTAAGCACTGCGGGTGGAAATGGCACTGTGTGTGCGTGTGTGGGTGGTTGGTTTTATGTACAAAAATTGCACATGTTGCAATCGCGCATATATGTACACCGTGGTTCAGACGCAGGCTAGATTTAAACAGGGAAAAGAGAGCGAACGAAAAAAAAAAAACAAACAAATCACTCCCTTTTCCCGATGCTTTTCCCCATCCTGTTCGTTAAAATAAAATATTTTTCCATCCACTGGCGCGGGCACACGGCGACACAGCGCAGCGAGGTATATCGAATTTTTGCACACACCTCTGTGTCCGGCAGTGTGTTTTCCGGCTTCCCTAAAAATGCATTTCATCCTGTTTCGTTTTATCCTTGATTTTTCCTTCTCTCTTCATCGCTCGTTCTGTTTGTACCTTCCCCTCCCCCCCCCCATCCTCTCATTCTGTATATATGTTTTCAACTTTTCTGCTTGTTGCCCTCGACCTCCCTTCTCCTTCACCTACGCAACACGCCCGAAGCAAACGTACCATCCCGGCCGAACCCATCACCACCGATTAAAAATTCATTTTTAACGCTACGGGATGAAGGTTTATTTTTTCGATCACCCCGGTCTGAATTACCCTTTTTTCTGATACACACACCCTCTCTCTCCCCATCCACCCACCATATGGTGAAATGCAACGGGGGAGGAAAAAAAACATATCGCCCTCCATCCCAAACATATCCCCAATAACTGGCCAACCTTCCGATAGAATATGCTCGGCTAGAACGGGCTCAAATGGAAACGATGATGACGCCAATAATGATGATGATGATGATGATGATGATGGGTTAATGAGAACATGACTGTATGCGTGAGGTTTATTGTAATGGTTTTATTGGAACCCTTCTCACTCTTGTTTTTTTTTTGCCTTAAATATTCGTCAATATATACTTTTTTCTCCTTTTTTGCTGTAGTAAAAATTCCATCTGATGGTGATGAACAGAGAAAAAAATCTCCCACTCTCTATCTCTCTCTCTCTCTCTCTCACGAATACCCTCATGCATATCGTAATGAATAAAGTCATCTATATGTGAACAACGGTGCATGCATCATCTCACCGGCTCCGGGTATTGGGTTTTGGAGTATTTAATTTAGTATTTATGTCAATTGTTGAACGAAGTTCCTCAATTTTTGTCGAGATGAAGCGCTCACATATCTGCGGGAAGCGAGCCTTTTTATATAAATTTCCATTTCGATCCTTTTTTTTGCATCATTACCATCAGCCCCTCTCTTTCTTTCCCAGATGCAAAACAATGATCGGCATGCTTGCTGTGTGCCGAAATAACCAACACACGCTGATGTGTTACTGTTGGCCCTCATCTCACCAACACAACAAACGCGTTCAAAACCCCGTTTGGCATGCAGAATTTTTTTTCTGCATTTGGTTTGGTGCAATATTTTTTTTTTATTTTCGCTCTCCAAACCCACACCCACACAAACGGTACCGTTGCCCTGCGGGGTGAAAATTCCAGCACCAGAAACTAAAAAACGAAAAACGAAATGGCGTCCTCGACCTTGCGAGCGACGCAAAAAGGCAAACAAAACCGCACTAGGCCGCCTGCAAATCGTTGAACCCTTGCCGTGCCGAAAAATAAACTAGATAAAATTCGGTTTCGTCTATTTGGGACGTCGCCGTGCCCGCGACGGCCTTGGAAAGGACATGGCGATTTTAATCGGTGGGTCTTTTTTTTTGTTTTGTACAAACACCAATATGGCTGACAGATGATTTTTGAGTCTGGCAATGTGGGGATTCGGAAAGTAGGCTGTGCGTCGGTTTTTCTTTTCACTTTTTGATGCTGAATTGGATATGAAAAATCGATTAAAGATTCGAAATAGAATCGAAATAAAAATAACATTTGACACGAATGTTTTTAATTGTTGTACGATACTACTTTCGTTTCAATATACTTTTATCTTTTACAAAGGGTGATGTCGGTTGCGGTTGATGCGATAAAAAATCCATAAATATTGCATTAAATAAGCTAACATCAGCTAACGCAATTGTGCCCAAAATTTGTCATTGTTTGTCAGATTTTCTTCTTTGTTGACGAGTTTAAGCAACCATTATCAGCACGATTTTGCTGCTCAATAGTAAATGCATACCAACAGCATCAACCGAGGTAGCAAAAATCGGATGGAAAATGAATAAATTATGTTGATTTTTGAGCAACAATAAACTCACACACACTCACATAGACACTGCTCGTGAAGGTTTATTCTCCGAACGAGGATAATTGCGTTGAACCGATGTACATAATAAAACGAAACGCAAAAAAGAAGGCAAGCTCGAGTAAAAATAACACTGCAAAACGACCGCCCCAAATGGCAACTCGGGATTGAAAAGAATTTTATATTGATTTTTTGAAGCAGGGAAAAAAATAACTCCACATAGAGACAAACGTACAAAACACACGGCACGGCATCACCAACAACAACAACAACAACAACAACAAAATGATACGCACACTTCTACACGCAAAACTTGCGGGATAAAACGATCATTTACAAGGGAGCACTTCACATAGCTAAAAATGCAGCAGCACGCGGATATTAATTGTACATAATTTTCCACCATCCCCAGCGAAAGCTACAACTGCTGAACCACCCACTGAATCGCGTCACCCTATCCTCTCCCACCCATCCGTTTTCCGATGCAAGAGGTGTCAAATTTGTCCTAAACCACCTCACCCAATGGTCTCCCCCCTTCCTCACCGCGATCGTCACCAATCGTCAAAGTCACTGGGAGAGACTACAACACAAAGGCATTTGTGAAACGTTTGGAACATCACCACAAAGTCGCCCTTCGCGTCGCGTTTCGATGGCCATTTAGCCGATTGTTGGCCGGTACCGCATTTGTGCGCTGCTGCTGCTTCTGCCACCCGTCGATGATCGTCGTCATTGTGACACATACGTGTGAATCATCATCTTTCCTTTAGCCCGGACCGTGACTTTCTGTCAGGTTCTGGGTGCATTTTTTTCCATTTTTCTTTCTTTTTGTCCACTCCATGCCATTTTCTGCGGCCACCTTCGAAAGCGGTCTTTGTTGCCGAACCGAAACGTAATCGTTTCGACGACTCGTCCCCCCATGGGTATCACCAACACAATGATCGTTGTTTCGATGCATCTAACCTTGCATTTTTTTATCGTGCGCTGCTGCGGTCTGGACGAGCGTGACTTTATTGTGAAGTAAATTAGATGCGATGAAAGATAGTTTATGACCCGTTCGGGCTTCAACTGTTCGCGCGTTTGATTTCCTGTTTCATTGTTTTAGCATGCGATTAGTTTGCTAGACCTTTCTTACGTATTAACAGAGTTGAAAATAGCGGTGCAGTAAATTAAACCATTGATCTTGGTAATTAAACAAATAATATGAAAAACGGTTAAATAAATACATTAAAATGGAAATGTGCCAGTCATTTTGTTTGTTGTATTGCCTAGCAATGAATCTTTAATAAATAAGATGGAGCTTTAAAATGCTATACATACACGTATCTTTAATCTGCTTACAGGAAAAAACATTTTAAATATTATATGTTCAAATAGAGTGAAAGTGAACTATGAATTTTGCTGCCACTCTATTTAGCTGGACAGTTTGAACCAAATGTCGATTTTATAACATTCAAAACAAAGCTAAGGAGCGAAATAATATTAGGAAAAACACACTTCATGAGTGTGGTGAGAATTTATTCTGAAGAAAAGTTGTGATACCATAAACAATACTAAAATCTTTTGATTTTAAAATCGTTACTAAAGATTCTTGTATATTCGAGGTGCCCTGTACAAATTGTGCCACACCATCGGCTAGTTTCGACGACCGACCCAAAAATAACACGTTTCCAAATCATACACGCACACTCACACATGCATACACGCATCCACACCCGAAGCCATTGCCTCGAAGGCGGAGTCCATTTAACGTCTAATGGTATTACGACTCCAAGCGCTCGTGGCAGCCTTCCTGGTTCATCAACGCCCTCCAGCGGCCTCCTTTCCCCATTCACCACACGTCGTCCGGCAAGAGTTGCAAGCAAACAGCAAGAAAACTGTGTCAATAATGCAGCAAATGACATTTTAAAACGAATAAAAATAAGCTGCATCCAGAATGGCTTCGCGGCTTTTGTTCGTTTCGCTTCGGCTTCGGAAAGGAGTACCGGCTGCCACCGGCGGACGAACGACCGATGTGGATAAGATTTCGAAGCTAGACTGCCAGTTTTTTGCTTCGCTTTCCATTCGCTTTCCAACACGGTTCCAGCTACCGCGAAGAACGGTTCGCTGTAATAGTGGGAGTGCATATGAAAAATTGCCAACCATTTTCTTTCGCATGAACGAAGCAGAAGGAAAGGTGAGGCTCGAGCTCGGCTTCGATTCGGAAGCGTACTGCACGGGGCAAGAGGTATTTATGTTTTGTATTTTTACATGCGCCTATGCGTAAGGACGCGGGTACTGCATTTTGGCTTTATGTAAGAGAGCCCCGTGCGATGTAACGATATCTCCCCACTTGGCAAAGGGTGTTTCCGGGTGTAACTGCAATACCCTATACACATGGAACAGCCATGTGGCGTAGGAACGCGCAGAAATCGTACAAACGGACTAGGAATAAGTTATTAATAATAGGCAGTGTGTGTGTATGTTTCTGTGTATGATAACCAAACTCGAAGAAATTCTAACAATGCCCATCCGACGTACTGCACCGAGCAAATGTTTTCGATGTGTGCCAATTGTGCCCGGTATTACTTCTTTCCCTACGCTCCCCGCCACACAGGAAACGTCACGATGCGCCCATGAAACGATAGACAACCATGCGCCTCCATTGTTATTTACTACGTTTCCGCCCGGTTCCAGTAGGGGCGAGGCAACGATGTTAGCACAACGGAAGCCCGCTTTTAGGCCACCAAAATAGTGGTTCTAAGCCTGCAGCAGAAACTGACACCTTACACCGAACTTTGCCGAATGCGCCGAGTCGAAATGCGTTGGGAAAGGTTGTGGTTTGGTTTGTGACTAATCAAATAACCACGGCACGCTCGAACCCCACGAAAAACTATGTGACGTGTGCTTTGTGAAGGATATTTTGGATGGTAAATAGAATGGGAGCATCAGCTCGATTTAACTTCATTCAAACGAATGTTTTGATAACGTTGTCGGAGTTGGTAACATAGGTATAAAAGCGCAATGTTGTTAATAGCAGTTGCAAATTTTAGTTCGATTGTTTTATCCAACTCATAACATTACGTTCGCTTGCGTTGGTAAATATTTTCCGAGAAACAGAACCGTTTAAATATTCACTCAAAATGCTCCCGAAGGTTTAAAAAAAAAGAGTAATGTAACGGTAATATTCGTTACACTTCCTCTTATATATTTTTGACTCCTATTTATGCATTCTTTGTAAAATTTTCCTGCTACTTTTATAGTTATTATTGTACAGTAAATTTTGTGCAAATTTTGTGCAAAACTGTACGCTTAGTTCAATTCCAACTCTCGAAACAAAAGAGAAACCAAGCAAATATCCTTAAAAACTCCTCACGTCCATAGGAGGTACTCATTGAACCTTCTTATTCTACACTATTTTTGAATTCTAAACCTATGCTATTTGTGTTAAAGCTGCACAGTAAAAATCCTAAAACGTGTTCCAAAACAATGTCAAAACCGGTATTGAAATATTTTCACATGTACAGTACGGTTCTTCGTAAGTCTACAATAAACTTCTTTACAAAGGACTCACGTGATGTTGAATCGTTTTTGGCATCCAAAGAATCCTAGGCAAAATTTCAAACAGAGCAGTAAGGAAAAAAGTTAAATGGAGCACAGCTTAAGTGTATCGTGTCACTACTGCTAGCAATCGTTGGATTTTCCAACGCAAGCGGTGGCAGAACATATCAAAATATTCAAAACTTTGAAACTTCCATGCAACATTTCTCTAACGTGCCATTTTGAAAAACATCTTTAACAGTGGTCCTGTTTAAAGTTGACTTTTTTTCACTAACTAATGGTGGCACGCTTTTATTAAATTCGGATAACAGATACACTACTTCCGGTCACTTCTAATCTTCTCACTAGTTTTATTGACCCTACCACACCAATTGTGCTTCATCAATCAATACAACCCAACCCGGCCGCTTGCGGTTGATCCGTGCGGCTGGAGTTAAATAAAAATCGATAAATAAAAAAAAAATCTTCCCAAATAATGTTTACCGGTTACCACCCCAGGCCTACCGAGCGTACATAGCATCGGTGTGGAGAGCCGAACAGGAGCAGGACGAAGCGTATGCTTCATTCGAGACGCCTAAACGGGAACGAGCGTATGTGGTGGTAGTATGAAAACGAGAGTGTCGAGACGAGATAACGCGGGTAGGGAGGGGCAATGGGAACGCGTTTTAATATACGCCACGTTTTCTTTTTTCTATGTAGTGCACAAAAAGTGCCTTTTTTCTGTTGCTGCTGCTGTTCACCCTTCCATTAGCACGGTGCACATTTTGACGTTTTTTTTTTTACAATATTCATCACCCACTCACATAATTCGACTGCCATTACTGCCGCCATTTCCGCCTCTCGGGTGGGGATGGGATAAGGTGGAACGAAGCACCAAAACGGGGGTGCATGAAAACGTTCAGCCCTGTGCATGTGTGTGTCGGATCGATGCACTTTTTTGCACGCTTTACCTATCGCTGGTGCAACTTCAATTCGTGCACCCCAGCGACTCTTTTTTCTGCATTCGCCTCACTCGCCACGACTCTCCTTTTTTATTCTCTCCTGCCAACAAAATTACCAATACGCACATATTTGCACAAGTCGCCGGACGGTTCGGGAGGTTCCGGGTTCCGGTCAGGCACGGTGCGCGGTACAGCATAATTATGACCACCGTCCACCATGCAGGCCCCGGTCTACCCGGCCCCGATGGGTCGAGCTCATTCGCCTGCCTCACCTGGCTGGATAAGCGTCCCCTTGCAGCAAATTGAATTGCAGGACCCGAAAATGAATTTCAGCTTTTCGTAAATTAAAAATGAACTTGTTGTGAATCGCTGCGGCTGGGTCAACGGTGGGATCGGTCCCCGGTGGTATTGGGTGATGCCCCATGCCACGCGCCACATACTGCACTTCGCTCTTCCCCCCTCGGTGGAGACGCCTAGTGGGTGGTTTCGCTTAATATTTTTATTTTCAACCCTGTCCCCTGTAAAAGGGCGATAAGATATCCCCGGGTTCGCATACATACACAAACACACCGAAGAAGGCACCGTTTGTCCTCATTCCACCCGCTACACTCCCACCACAAACACACAAACACACGCCGGAGTCTCTCCAGGTGGTGGACCGGAAGGCCAAAACGGTCTTCTAACACAACCCGGTGGAGGCGATAGGGAGCGGGTAGGGTTCCGCACGATCGGGACGACAATTTACGTGTATTTACGGCTGAACAACCCGATTATATATATGTACAATTTTTTTTTCTCTACCATACCCCATCCCGCTCCGTATCGTGTTCCTCCATCAGCCGGCCATTATTATCCTATCATTATTTGTAAAAACATTCATGCAAAATTGATATAAACGACAAAGTGAAATATTTATGCATCATCGATGCAGAATCCCAGGGATTTTTAAACCCACTGTCCTATGTGTGAGTGTGTGGGATTGTGTTTTTTTTTTGACATCCTCCCTTCCTCGGTCCCTTCATTGCCTGTCGACCAATCAGTCAGTCAGTCAGACTATCTTTCCCCCCCCCCCCCCCCATACGATTCAATAAACTCTAATGTGCGTTGGGCTGTGGGAATGATTTATTTTTCATTAGCAATTGTCGTGCTCGGTCGTTGAATCGAAAACGTTGCGAAACGTTTCTTGAAATGTTTCACCAAACTTCATGCTTGAAATCGATTGTTTGTTTTATGCAAATAGAACGATGACGATATGATTTTTTTTGTGCATGAAAAGCGCTATTCTAATGACGATTTCATCGATTTTATTTAATAAAAAAAACCTTCCCCGTTACGGAAGATCCTTCAACTTTATTACACCAAAAATGCACCAGCAGTCGAGTCGACTCGGTGCTTGCACCTACATGACACACGGTACAGCGAATTTGTGTTACTATTTCCGGACGATGTGTCGTCGAAACCGTACGGCGAAGGAAAAACCACACTAAATCCCAACATATGGGCATGGTAAAAAAAATAAATAAGAAAACAACCAACTACACAAACACATTTGCACCTTTGGCACGTCACGTTCACTAGCTGCCGCTGTGCTATCGATCGCACACACCGCTATCCACGGTGGCAAGTTTCGGTTCGTCATTTGGCGTCATCGTCACCAAATGTGGCTCACACGCTCGCCCACTCCACCGCGTGGAGGATACTTGGAAACCGCGCGACCTAGGACACTACGCCTCGGAAGAAGTGCGAGGTAAAAACGACGAAAAAATGTCAGCTTAAAAAAAGGGCGGACTCTTCCCCCTCCCAACCCCTGCTCCTGTCGTCAGGATTAGCCCGTCCCGCCGCTTCCCCTTTCCGGGAACACCCCGCTGCCCGCATGGCAGCGAATTTTACGACCACGGACGAACCAAAACGAAGCAGTTTGCTTCCCTCCGTTTCTTTTCTTTTGAATCCCACCGCATATTCGTTTTTTTTTCTCCTCCTCCTGACGTCGGTGGCCATTTTCACGCAGAAAAGTGGGTGCGGAAAATAATCGATAACGATGTCAAGCTACTTTTTTCTCCCCTGCACCACGTCGCACCCGTTTCCCGTGCACCCCGGTTGGGTCAAATTCCTTCTCTCCTTGCGCCTTAATTTGAAGTGCTGCTGGTGATTTTTTTTTTTTTGCTGCAACTGAAGGTGTCAGAGTGTGTGTTTGTGTGAGTTTTTGAAGCGTTTTAAAATGGCTTACATGCTGGCACGGTTTTGGAGTGACATTTTTCTTGCTCCTAAAAATATCGATCAGCTCCTAAAAATATTAACGGAGTGTGTCATAGATTCCACATTGTTTAATATTCCAGGTTAATATTGTTGATATTTTATTGACAGACGATGTGTTATTTTCATGTTTGAATTAACTCTTATTTGTTTTATTTTCATTGAAAGATAACTGCACCTTGATGTTTCCATGGAGATTTAAAAATTGTAGGTTAGAAATTGCATTGTGAAAAATTTTTCCGAAATTAGTTTATCAACTAATAACTACAATACTGATAATCATTTTATGGAATTACAAATTTGAACAATTTAATCCACAATTAATGCGCTCCTTCTCTCCAACTGGCATCGTGAAAATGAAAAATATAATAGAGTTTTATAAACAATTAAAATGTTTGATTAGTTTTAAAATCATAATTTGATGGTTTGCTCCCAAAAATTTGGTGGATACAAAATGAAGGTAGATCTAATTTCTATACAGCCTGTTCAGTCCGTGACTTATTTTAATATAAAAACATAATTTTTTAAAATGATGCAAATATTACCATGAAAAGAAAAAACTCCTTTGAATAAATAGATACTAAAGCAAATCAAAGTATCTCTAACCTTGTATCTCCTGTTTAATAGTAATTATTCATATTACATCCTCCATATTTGATCGATTATAGGCCAATGATCAATTTGCTAACTTTGTTAACACACCCATCGAAATTGAGAAGGAAACTATTCAAAATTTCACAAAATTGCGCATTGGCTGGTGATGTGGAATGAGTAATATATTTAATTTCATCTAAAAATTGCTCAAATGTGGTGATCTTTTGTGCTGCTTTGCATCGTTAAGCCTCGACGAACGTCTTAAATCGATGAGCAACAGAAGCAGCAGCAGGATTGTGGAAAATTGTCTATACCTGTGAGCGTGTGTATGGTGTCCTCTCGCTCTTTCTTTCCGATCATGTGAGTGTTTTCCAAAAACCATAAGCCCACACTCGAACGGACGGTTTGGCCGGTGGGGCTATTTCTTACCGCACATCTTTCCCCCCTTTCGCCGTCCGCTCCCGCTGCTCCTGCTCTGCTCGCAAAAGACGGTAGCACGAAAATTGATGGTAAGAAGTTTGTTCCACGTTCGGCCGATTCGTTCATTGATTACGTGCGAGAACAGCAATCGAGAAAACCTTGCGTTTGAGAAACCGGGCGTGTTTGTGCCCGGGCAAAGATAATGGATCGAGTGCAGGTGCATGTATGCATGCACCTTTTGGGCAAAGATAAAAGATTATATTGCATCGGAAGAAGGCACCGGCATAGCTACCCCCATGCCGGGGTTCCCAGGATTCCACCCGGCCCGGGGATCATAATCTTATCAGAGGCAAGAAACAACATCGTGCTAGAAGAAAATCAAACTCCACGCACCACACCGGTCCGATTTCCGGCTACGGAGTGGAAGCTAAGCTTCCACAAAAACCGTGGCAAAAACGGTGGAAGACGGTGGGGCCGAGGGTGGAGAGCGTGGAGGACAGGATAGTTTAAGAAAATTATTAAGGATTCGATTTCTCCAAGGCAATCCGGGGGAGGCGAATCGATCCATCTGGTTCGCACACACTCGCCTACCATAAGTACGTTCCGAGTGTGCCAGGGCAACTGACCATGACTGAGACCATGGGGCTTGCTTGATGAGCCTGCGATGCGTATCGGGCGTGTTCGGTTGTGGGCTGCTCCTAAGAAGCATATGGTTCACCTGCCGGCCAGTGGCCGAGTGTGGGGTACATAAAATTGGACCTCGGCTGGACTCAACTTCATCTTCTTCTTCCCCGGCCTCGGTTCGTCAAACCCACTCCACTCCGGATTGGAAACTCATCTGCTTTTGTAAGATTTCTGGGACGAAATTTTAGAATCGCCTCGAATTAATCTTACGACCGACCGAGACCGACAGCCATCCCTGCCAGCCAGGATGCACCACCGCCCCCCCCCCCCAAAACCCCCCTCCTACATTGTGTGCTATGTGCAAGTGCAAGTGTGCGCAAGGTGGTGAGCGGTGGATTTTTGATGACGTTGAGAAGCAGAAGAGAAGAAAATGCCCTTCCATCGAAGGTGCGTTGCTTTACACCGGTGTGAAAGCGAACCTAAACCCCCCCCCCCCCCAAAGTCGTTGTCCATCTTCTTGCCGGAAGGGACCGGATGATGCCTCAGTGAGGCGGGGGGGGGGGGTGGTTCGAGATGGGGACGATTTTCTTATCGGCGATGATTTTCACAATACACACAAAAGCGGCACCGAGCGTTTCCATCCCATCGTCCGGCCTACGCACACCGACACTGGCCGATACTGTCTAATTGGAACGGTCGGACGGTGGGACGGATGGGCCCACAAGGCGACTCACTCTCGACCGTTCCTTTCCCCCGAAAGAGGCATAATATTTTGAAGAAAGCCTCACATTCTTGCCACACACACACACTCGGACACGGACACGCACGACGATGGGTGTCGAAGGCAACTGTGGTAGGTTGCATTTCCTATTTTCTCGAGATTCCTGCTCCCGGTCGGACCGAACCCGGCCTTCCCTATACCTCTGCCACCTTAAGCAACCACGGTAGCGCGGGTAACGAATAATGGGCCAGTGGCCGGTCTCCTCTTATATGGTAAATATAAATTAAAGGATGCCCAGGCCGGGTCCTGGCCGGGTCCTGGCCGGGCCTGGGCGACTGGTTTGGGCAACCCGGTACCCTGTGTGAAAGCTGCCGGCGGAACAATGTGAATTGATGGTGATGCATGGACGCGCGCCTGGACGAAATGTGGAAGAAAATCCTGTTTCTTGCCGGGTTCGCCGGCAAAGCTCACAATCAATAAGAACCCCGAACGAAACCCCACCCTCCGGACGCTGAATTGATTGATGATCGAGTTATGATCGGTATTTATTACACAGAGGCGTAGACGTACGCACGCCGGGACAGGGTTGCGTGATGACGAACGCATACATACTTCCCGAACTGAAGCTTGCCGACTAATCCCCGCTCCTGTGAGTGGTGCAAAAGTAGCGCAAGAAAGCATCTTTTCGCATCTCCCGCCACCTGTCTCTCGAAGGCATCAACTCAATACACCGCAACGCACCTAATGAGCATAGCGTAGCTCTCTTCCGGACCACGTCTTGTGTCTTCTTGGCCTTGGTTGCGAGCAGCAAGACGTTCGAGTCCGGTTGGCTGCACATCGTCTCAGCATGGGCTGGAAATTTCATTAATTTTGATTTTAAAAAACGAGATCCAACCAAGACACTAGAAGGTAGCAGCACTTCTTCGGACACTCTTCTTTTGGCCAGCACCTAAGACTGTGCTGGGCGCAATAGAGCACTGTTCTTGGGTGGCATCGTCTTGTCTGTCCGGTGCTTCGTCTTCTTGGTGGTACTACAAATATGAAAGAGAGAGAGAGAGAGAGAAAGAGAGAGAGAGAGAGAGAGAGCGATATACAATGCGTGTATGTGTCTGTATAAAGGCAAATCTAATTGCTCCTTGTAAACTATGCATGCCTTCCGATATCCTTTCGATGACTTCAGGAGACCTGCTCTCGGGCTTGTCTTAAATTATATCTTGGTTCACCTGAGTAGCTTCTTCTTTCGGAAGACGCTCTTGCCCGCTCCGTTTTTGCGGTACCGGCTCACCGGCTAGTACTTCAAACGGATACTGCATCTTGTTGCGATGGCCAACACACCCGATGCCGTGTTACGATGCGTGCGTAACCGGCCCATTCCTATTCCGGCACCGGGCACCTTCGGAAAGAAAGTTCGTTTTCCTCAAGTCGGCAAATGCAAATGACAGCGGTAGGCACATAAAGGTATCGAACGTATTCGGCAAATACGTGCATCTTTGCTTGCATTCAATTTCGAATGCATCCGAGAAAAAGCCCACACCCCACGGCCCACACCCAGCCCACCGTCCTCCGTCAGCACTTGATCCCGGATTCCGGATAGCTCCGGATTCCGGGATAATCACTAGGAAGCCGAGGAGGCCGGAATTTTGGTCATATGCTTGGACGTAGCTAGGCATGTAGCTATTGAATGTGAGTGAACGGGACGGTATGTCACACACACACACAAAAGGAGTGCACCGCACACGAAGAAACTCTATTAAAATGCGTTCGAAATGCCAAACCAAGATGCAAATGTGGTTTAAAACCTAAATTTGTTCCTCTACACCTCCCCTGCCCACGATGGCCGGTCGGCTAAAACATAGGACCGACCGACCGACCAACCAGAGGGCTGGGCTGGAGGCAGAAACACGATATCAAGAAGACGTTTCCCGCCGAGACATAGGGGAATGTCGTTCAAGTGTGGCGTAAGATGAACGTGTGCACCGATGCACTCCGGCCTGCCGAGCCTGCCGTACACAATATGTTGCCCACATACTCATGTGCATGTGGGCCAGGGATAAGGACACACGCACACGCGGTGAGGTTTCGGAAAGATGTCGAAATGAGTTTTCAAGACGGACGGACGGACGGACGGCCGGTTTTCTGGCAATCGAAACCGGTGGGTGGGTTTTTCGGTTCGATATTTAATCAACAAACGCTGTTTTGCCGCTATCGGAGCGCATCAAATAGACTGGCCATCGGCGTGTGATGTACATTATTTCACTGGCTCATGATAAAAGTCTTATGAATTAAGGTTTCAACAGTCTAGAGAATGTTTCCGTAAAATGCAATTGCCTTCACCCCCTTCGTACTTTCTGACTAATGAAAAAGGAAGTTTATGTTAGTAACTGTTTGTACCTATTTGCAAAACATCGGCTTGACTGTAATGTTACAAAATAAAATAAAAAAAATAAAAATATTGCATCTTGCTGTATAGTTTTATCCACAAAACACGAATTTGAGGCTACAGAAAAATGCAGATTTTTATAATATTACTAAACAAAATAGAGAAAAAAATCGAGAAACAAATGAAATTTTCGTAAACTCTTTATTTTCTGGGACGGGGTCGAAAAACTCGCCTATTTTTATAAATAATTCCATGCGAACACTTTTAATTCGTAAATTATGTTAAGGTAGTGACGATGTTAAACTTCTTTAAAATCATTTTGCTTCATCAACTGATCTGTAAAAAGTGTTGATAAATAATGTCAGACAATAGTCAGGTGCTGCTGTACTTATATTTTTGCCCCTTTTCTCTGTATATCTCTGTATGATTTCGAAACTCATGAAATTTATTAGAAATTAGAGTTTCTTGTACTCGCTGTACATAACTCTGCTATGCTATGCATTAATCTTGTCATTTTGAAAGCAAGCTAAGAAATGCTTGGAATTTTCCTACGTATTTTTATTTAACCCTCCAATGCCATGATCACTCAAAATACCATCGGTAATTTCACATTGTGATACACGAAGATTACACACACGTGACAGCTGTTGTGTGCCGGAAGAATTCGAAAGCTGATAACCACAAAATCATTTCTATCCGGCAAGAAATGTCCTCGAACGAGCTTCAAAAATGAAGGGGTAAGAGGGGAAGAATAGAAAAGACCATTTCGGGCAATGCGATTGTAAAACTTCATTACACCAACACGCACCGCACCGCACCTTCTGGTGACCGCCGGACGATTCACTTTTCGTCAGCTGCCAAATCGAGTGGCCTTACTCGCAAGTGCAATCCAATTCCAATTACAAACACCCGAGACACGCTCTCCAGTTTCTTAACGATTGATCCTCCCGCTTTCCCGCCAGTTCCCGCCGCAGTCGGTGCCAAAAATTGAAACATTTTATCAAGCATCCCCAATAGCCGGCGAAGAAGATGGAACAGTCCGGCTAGGGTGCGCCGTCCGGGATGCAAGGCGAGGTTTCGGGGGAAGCGATTTTGATTCCATCCACACCGTAGCATTACACATAAACCCGCTCGACGTCTCGTCCCTTGCTAGTTCCTGGTGTCTTGCGTGCTAATCACATTTTCGGAGCCAACCAACACGTCGATCGAAGACATGGAATCACACGAAATGCCCTGAGCGGAGAAAGCAGACGGGCAGACGAGCGCAGGGCCACAAATCCCTCGTCTTTCACTATCGAAACGAACACAAAACCACAACTGACCAACGGTTTACAAGTCGCACAAACACACACATACACATGTATCCCTCACCTTCTTTCTCTCACTCTCTCCACCTCTCTCTCTCTCGTCGGCTAACTTCCCAAAGATTACCGAAATACACCTTTTTCGCCAAATCGCACCACCAGCACCAGCGTCTCGAAATAAAACGACTTGCTCCGAAGGAATGCTCAGGATGCACCGGAGACAGCACGTGGGGCCAGCGGGTGGCGCCGGAAGCCGCGCGTGGAGAAACATTCGAATCGAGCGAATAATTTATGGCGCCATTCGTGTGTGTGTGTGTAAAACCTACATAAACATGTTATTATGTTTATGATAAGGATTTTCGGTGCTCGAAAACCCACCCCAAGTTGGCTGCCCAAGTGGGGGTGGGTGGCTGGGTGGGTGGTACAGGATCGGGCGGTCATCCGAAAATTGCTCCTGAACCTGAATGGTTCGGTACGAGATAAGGTGCAAAAGGGCGAACCATACCGTTGTTGGGTTGTGTTGGTGCGAAAGCTGGATTTCGGAAGCTGGATCCTATTTACAAATGCACGCTGAGATGGTGGGAGGCGGGTGGGGGGGGTGGGGGGGGTTCAAGGGGTTGGACGAATGCGGGATTAGGTGCTCCGTTTACCCCGTTCTAAGACGATGAAATCCATCCGTTTTGTGCCACCTCAGGCACCTTCCCTCCTCCCCCCCCTCCCTCCTCCCCCATCCGGCACCATGTGTCTTTGGTTCGCTCTCTGTCTCGACGTTGTTATTGGCGTCGTCGTGAGCATGGTTTCTTCGATTTTCAAATCAACCTTACAGTCACGGGATCGGGCGAATGGGCTCACTGGTAAGGGGCAATGCGCCAGAAGGCACAGCAAAACCACCCGATGCTTCTGATATGAGGCATAGGCACATAAGCCTCGTTTTTGTGGTGTGGGGAGTGGGACATACAGGACCCACGCACACACACACACACTGATTGTGGAGGAATTGGTTTGGGAAATTTTCTTCAAGGTGCATCAATGCAGATGCACGCGCCATCCGACCGAAAGACCGACCGACCGACCGACTCGGCCAGTTTTGGTCCTTTGCTTTGCTGGACTATGCACTTTCTTCTGCTTCTTCAACATGCTTCTTCCGTCCCACCGCACGATCACAAACAGCAACTTTCATCTCCCCAAGACATCATCAAAACCTTCACGCCTACCCATCCTCTCTCTCTCTCTCTCTCTCTCTCTCTCTCTCTCTCTCTCACTCTCGCTCGCTCGTTCGCTGTGATCCGAATCGGTACGTGTGAGTAAATTGTGTGCGTCCTCCTCCCTCACCACCACCACCACCACCACCAGCGCGACCGGACCGAAATTTCGAATGCATTTCGGGATGCATCAATAGGCGTAGGAGGTAGTCGAAATTAGATTGTAAAGCGTGCATGTGTTGAGCGTCGGCTAAGAAGAAGAAGGAGATCGAACATGAGCCAAGGCATCGTCGCCCGTCGGCTCGTCGGCCATCGGAACCGTTTTCTTTCATCTGGAAAGAAACCACCCCTTTCCATCGTATCCCTCCCCCCACCACCCACGGGGTTTTGAACGATGCACCGGCCCGAACATTTCCAAACACGGACGCTTAAACCTTCGGCCTAATCTTCGCCTTGCTTCATGCCCTTCGTCCGTGGGCGTCTCCTTTCCTTCAAAAAGGCTTGTGGTTTTTAGCAACCCCTCGGCCGAACCGAAACGTACGAAGATTGTGCGTGTGGTTCATGGCACACTAGGATTAGGAAGAAAGAGGAGCCTTCTTATTCTTCTGCACGCACACACACACACACACACACACATACGCACACATTGTGACCGGTCAGAGGTGGAGGCGACATATTTGGTCCACACCGGGCTACCTCCTCCCGCCCCGAGTCAGTTGGGATGGCATGGTAAATTTTGGATCGGATCGAAGATTTGAAATTTCCTTACCACACACACACACACACACACCCTGGGCTTATGTGCGTATTTATGCGTACGTGTTTATATGCAAGGACACGACGTGCCCGGTGGGTGGCTCCGGCAAGACGACACAGCACCTTAGGATGTGGCCAGAAAATGCAATTTTCGAGGATCGAACTCCTTTTCCTGGTTCGCCTTTAGCAAACGCAATGCAAGGCCTGCTGTGGTTACCGCCTTGCTGTTGTGACTTGGCTCCAAGAGTGTGTATGCGTGTACGAACGAAGAACCCCCCGCCCTTTTGGGTGTGTGTGACAAATGGGTGGATGGGATCGGGATGGGACGAAGGCTAGATATTGCTTGAAGATGAAGAAATACGTGGTCAGTTTTCATCAATTTTCGTACCGGCTGCCTTTGTGTGTACCGACCGAACTGGCGCTCGGTTTGACAAACTTGTATTGGTTTTTGGGGTGCGAAGACGGGTTCAGATGCTGTTTTCGGCGGTGATGATGGGATTTGCTCGTTGGGCTGGTGGGTTTTGCTATTCTTACGCGCCCAAAACCTGCACACGAAATACGTGCGCACACGCACGCGAACGTCGAGGTGGCGTTGTCTTTACAAAACACTGCACAGTGGGCTGCAGCCATACACGCCGCGGCATTTGCATGATAACGCTATATTGGGATGGTGTTTTGGGGTGAGAAATAGTGTGTGAGAGAGAGAGAGAGAGAGAGCGTGCGATAGAAAGAAAGCGAGACGCACAATCGAGAGACGCATGATGCGAGCCAGATTCGGCCACATTTCGCGTACGCACAAACGTCTTGGCGCTGGTGCAAGACAGAAATAATAATACTTAATGCAAACTAATATTGAAATAATGAAATGCATTATCGATTTTCTATTTATTACTTATGTATGAGCGTAGGGTCCAGTTTCGGTGCTGAGGCATGTTCGTCTGCCTCCCACCACCGCCATACACACCCACACCCACACACACATACAACGCCTCCCACCCAACCTCATCGTCCGAAAACATGCGTGCAACGAAACACCGCAAGGCAGGATGTAAGGAACCCACCGACCACCTCCCCTCGCTTGTTCCTTCCCCCCCCCCACTCTCTCTCTCTCTCTCTTTCCCTCTCATCCCCTCGGTGCGGTGAGATGATGCACCCCCACCACGACCACCACCACCACCACCACCACCACCCGGACCAAGAAAGTTTGGCAAAACCGTGGTGGTGGAGGTGAAGTAGCAAGGGGAAGGAGGAGGTTGGTTCCTGAACGCACTTTGCGCTTGTTACGCATAAATGAAGCCCTCGCCACCCACCCGGCGGGCACAAATTCTGGCTTCGGGCTTGGCCGGTGTAGCGTTGCCTAGGATTTTCGTTCCTTAAGGACCGAATTCCTCACTCCCCTCGCCCTCGTTCCGTTGGGCAAATGAGCCCCGTGGAGGGTGCACCTGCAACTGCATTAAGCATGGGGGGTTGTGCAGCGGGCCCCGAGCCGTGCCAGTGCACGCGTAAATGACATGCACACACGCACGCGGGCACGCACGCGGCCGATGATGAAAACGGACTCCGTCACTCCTTCCTTCGGGGTGAGTTTTGTTTTCATACTCTCGCGCGCGCGTGTGTGTGTGTGTTGTTTTTTTCCTTCTTTGTATTTTTGCGATGCGTGTACAATCTAGCCGCATCGTGCTGAAGGTGCATTATCCTGCAGCGTGTGTGTGTTTTTTTTTTATCGTTCCACCACTTTTCGGTGCCTTGTTCGCGGTGCCATAGGCATAGGCAAGTTGACCCTCCCGAGAGCCATTCGGTTCGGGTTTGAATTATAACCTAAGCAACGTTTAAAAAACCGACCGGTACGCACAGTAAGCCATGGAAGGAGAGGGTGAAAAAATACGCATGTTTTTTTTACCCCCTTTCCAACAACTTCCTCTAAGTCGATCGATGACGACTAGGGCCGGTAATGAGGGAAGGCTAGAGGGGGATAGTGAGAGAAATAGAAAGAGAAAATAGAGAGAACATTTTTGCTACCTCAAACCAGCCGTGCGGAGTTTCCTTAATTATTATTATCCTCACCGTCGTCGTGCATTAGCCTAGCTGGCCGGTCTAGCATAGCATGCACACACACACACGTGGTGGGGGGGCGAGGGGTTGCTGCCGAAGACTTTACACAGTTTTAACCGAATAGGTTAAATGGGTCAAAATTGCGTGCGGTTCGAATTCGTCCCGTGCCCGACCCGTTCGACGACGCGTAAACAAAACGTGGCACTACACGTGGTGATGCACGGGACGGCAGGAGAGCGGAAACGGAAAGTAATTAAAATTTGAAAATAGGATCGAATCGAGTGAGCGAAATGGAGGAGAAAGAGAGGAGGGAGGAGGGGGGGGTAAGAGTAGCAATTTTCTTACCTGCTTCTTGCTTTTTTTGTTGTTGCTCGGAATAGATAAACGGCATGTTTTTTTCCTAGCTGTTGTTGTGCCTGTTTGCATATCTAGGCAGCGTACCAACGTGGAATGATTACAATTTAAAAACACACACACATACACACATGATGCGGGGCTGCATCACAGCAAGCGTGTTGAGTTGGAGAACAAAAAAAAATGGGGGAAAAACTCAAAAACAACCAAGCGACCGTCGTACGAAAATGACGGCATTAACGTGCGAACGTACTGTGGACTGCTAGCATGGGGGAAATGCGGGAGGGAAAGTAGAAGAAGAAAGAATTACAAAAAAAAACTAGAAACGCTACACTGTATGTCCATTTAGGTGGCGTTTTTTTTTTGCCCTCAAGTGGGTTTGCTTATTGTTGGTTGTTCTGCCCAAAGCATCGGGGTTAGGAAATTGTAAGCCATCGTGGAAAAGGAGTGTACAAAAAGTGTAGAAGGGAGAGAAAGTACGGAGGGTTTTCCCGCACCGTTCCCCCATCCCACCGCACCCCCATTAGAAGTCATAGTAAATGATTATTGATTAGCAAAGTTCTTACGTGCTCCCTGCCTCCCGGTCACGAGTCACAACCCGTTGCCGATTCTCCACTTTTCAACCGCTTTTTAGCATGTCTGTCGAAGAAATTAAACAGAGGAAGAGGAAGCGGCACGGTGAGGAGGGTAGCTGTAACTGATTTGTAATTAGTTGAAACATCGATTTCGAAGCAGCCTACTTCTCCTCAAACCAAAGGCTGCAAGGAGCGGTGTTTCCGACTCCAAATACATTTCTTGCGTTTACAAGCGCTGCTTCATTTCTCACAAAGTACAATCGGGTTTCCGAAGGGTTTCCACTACTTTCTTGGAAGCACCATCAAACGAACGCCCTGGGTCGTGTGATAAATGTTGATTAATTTTCTCCGCTTCCCTCCGTACCTTGCCCACCAGGACATCTTGCGAGTGATTGATCCGCAGATTTGGTGTGCACAACTTTATCGCAAATAACAAATGGTTGACTCATGTTTCCTTGTTCTTTCTACTAACACTTCGGGAAACATCTATCAATAAAAGCGATGCATACAAAATTTATAGCTACATCTGATGTACAATCCACTAATGATGCCTCTCGGTTGCCAATCCCGATCGGTAGGACTAGAACGTGTCGCTGAAGAATTGATGGGACGCAGGAAATGGAAACACTATCAGGACGTCCTAACGCGACAACCGTTGAACCTGCTGGACCCCAGTACAACAAACTCGACCGAGGACGACCTACTCGGCGGCACGACCGGTGTAACTGCGGCAGCAGCAGCAGCCGCCGCCGCCGCTGCAGCGGCCGCTCAGCTGCAGCAAGGGCAGCTGATGAATTCCGCCAGCGCCACGACCGCTGCCGCAGCCCTTTCGCTCGCTGGCGGCGGCATGATCGACCAAAAGACCAACCCGGCCGCCATTGTGGCGGCTGCCAATGCGGCAGCCGTGGCGGCCCTCACAACCCCTGCCGCTGCCCAAGCAGCCGCCAACACAACTGCCGCGACGGCCATAGGTAGGTGCCAGCGTTGGTTGCTTCTGTGTTCCGTGACTTCGCGAATGTTTGCTCACTCGGTTCTCATTTCTCTTTCTCTCTCTCCACGACCACAAATCAGTACGCAATGGACACTGTCCCTCTGGAGACGAGGATGTCGACCCAAAAATTGCTGCCTCCGCCAGTCCCGACTGTCCCCGGACGACCGGCAACTGTGCGGCGTCCACGGACAGACACAGTCCCTCTAGTGCCAGTTCTCCACGCCACGGTAAGGACGATCGTGCGGTAACGCCGGTTTCGCGCAACGGCACCGGACTGGACGGGACAGGATCACCCTCCCCCTCGTCACCCATGGCGACCGAGACAGATCCGGCCTCCTCCAGACCCAGGTCAACCGCATCCGCCACATCCGAGCAGGTGACCGCCGAATCGAGCGGTCGAAAATCAAACACACCCGATCGTCGCGCGTCTTCCGTGACAAGTCCGGCGCTACGAGGCGAAGAAACGGCTGCTCCCGAATCAGACAGTATGTCCATTGTCAAGCAGGAACCAATAGGTATGCGGTATGCGAGGAGAGCTTTACCGGCAAGCTCTACCAATACTTCCATCCTTCTTTATCCGTCATTTCACAGAAAATTCCACCGAAAACTCGGAACGTTCGCGCATCAAATCGGAAGTACCCCATGCGGAGATGGCCGCCGAGGTCGCTTCGGCGCTGAAGCTGAGCATGGTGCCGAAGAACAATAATACCATTAGCAGTAACAACAACAACAACAACACAATCCAGCCTCGGAGTAATGGGTTGGCAACGGCGGACGTGGAAGACGCGACCGGGCCGACGGCGGAATCGACCGCCGAACCCGAACCGGCCACCCCGATCGACTGGAAGCCGCAGGACAAGTGTTATTTTTGCGTCGATGGGAAGCTGCTGACGATGAACGAGGCAGGCGAGCTGGTTCCGGAAACGGGACCGGCACCGACCGATCGGGATCTATTACTCAACCGACGGGTAAGTCATTGGAATGGCAATTTGTTAACGAATTTTAAGTTTTGAATTGTATCATCAATTTTTACATCAAACATATTTAATGTATTTTTTCAACTTAAGATTATCAAGTTTTTTCAATCAACTTTTCGATTGATCAAATGTTTTTGGGAATTGCAACAAAAGGACTTATGTGCAATGACCAATAAAGGTTATTGTCATTTTGTACGAAAAAGTGGTCTATGGTCACAAGCGATATAATTACTGACACGTTTAACGTTAGAGCATGTTCTCTTTCGCACAAGCGTGCTGGTTTTGAGCTGGGAGACAGGGCGG
Source organism: Anopheles farauti (assembly GCA_000473445.2). Lineage (NCBI taxonomy): Eukaryota > Metazoa > Arthropoda > Insecta > Diptera > Culicidae > Anopheles > Anopheles farauti. The sequence goes on along the minus strand of KI915049.1, from coordinate 4,464,403 downwards.
TTTGAGGCAAGTTATCGAATTATGTATTCATTTCCAGTCCTATCAACCGATTCGACGGATTAAAGTTATTTCCCTGTGTCCACCGCTAAAATTGTAAAATAAAAACTAGAAACCCGGAGGCGAATTTCTTAAAAACCCTTTAAGAAATTTGATCTGGTAATAGCGTCTTCAAAATGTTACAAATTTACATACAATGAAAAGTATCAAGATTTGAAGTGAAATCGTCTGAATTTTTAATTCGCATTCCAACACGAACAGGTTGGATCATGTTCATATTTCTTTCAAACAATATATGAGAGTTCATGTTACCCATCAAACATACATTTTGTAGTGAATTTTTACAATTCTCAAATGAATGCATAATGAATTGACTCCGAGAATGAACCAACTAAGAGTGATGGTTCAGTTCCGTTTAATAAAGAAGGCAACAGCAAGTGAAGAGGGTTAAGCTTCGCGTTGAACAGGAAACTATTTTCCCCCATCTTTCTGTTGCTAAAAAAGTTTGAAAAAATATCCTACAATTCTTAAAATGAACTACCCGTACGGCAGAGTCATCCTGCTTCATTTCCCACTTGAGATGTGCTTTCAAAACTTCGTTTCGTTCGAAAAATTCCACTCGTTAAAGGCTGCTGTCGCCGCAATGGCCGAGTCCGATAGTGATACGAGCGAAAGCAGCGAACCCGAACTGCTGGCCAACTTGTTGAGCGTCGGTGGAGCCAGCGGACTGTCGGCCAAGTCGTTGGCGGCACTATTGCGCGAGATGCCCGCGGCCTCCCAAAACCTTCCCTTGCTGCAGTCGCTCGTGGCGCAGTACACGGCGGCCGCTTCGTTCCAGGGACTACAGCCGAATCTTGTCCAGCTTTGCAGTCGTAAGTGGTCTCCTTGTTTTTTTTGCTTTCATACGTTGGACCGCATTTTTGCAAATCTCACCGTTCATCCGTTTGTATTTGTCCCATTCCGTCAACCAGCGCTCTGGTATTCGCAACTGCAGCAGCAGCAGCAACAGCAACAGCAGATGTCGCCGACCACCGTTGAAACAGCAACGGGTGGAGCCACATCGGCGGCCATCAGTCCGAGGACCGCGGCCAAATTGATCACCGAGCTCGAAACGACCGGCACCGGAGGAGGCACCGGAGAGCAGCCGCTCGATCTCAGCGCTAAGCCGGGCACTTCCGGCATGACTTCCCTGCTCAGCAGCATGATGGATCCGAAGAACATGTACAAGTAAGTGAAACGCCATTTTATTATATCCTTTGCCTTCCCCTTCCGGGGCACGTTCGCGGAGACGTCACACGCCGACCCGTGTGTTTCAATTTGTTTCCCTCCTCCGGGATCGTTCCCGGGGCCGGGGTGAAATCGAATCGAAAGTCGATCGATCCACCGAACGGCGTACAAATTGCTCAACGAGTTACGGGCGACTCAAACGCGGGTGTCGTCCACGGCGTCCATTTTTTAATTGAATTTTTCTCGGCTCCCGCACCGCCGCTCACAAACACCGCTGCGTTTTCCACCCGCTCCACTACCGGCGAGGAATTGAAATTCGATACTCCACACCCGTTGACCCATTAAAGGGGCAAAAGCGGTGCGAAGATAATGAAAATATACTGACTGCCGATTGTTTTCCCATTTTCCCGACCAAACCTCGAATGTCACAGTTCGCTCTTTGTGTCCGGACCGAAGACGATGGCTTCGCGACCATCGCTCACCGTGTTGTGTGGTGGAGCCGAGTGGAGAATAATAAAAAAAAATCCCCCCGATTGCACCCGATTCCACCGCCTTTCCTGATGATCTCGGGAGGCAATCGAGCGATAGCGATTCGATTGATTGGTTTTGATTCTCTTCAGTTTCTAGCCCGTTTGTGTGTGTGTGTGTGGACGTGTGTTTGCAGTGCTATTTTGGTTCACTGCACGTCCAAGCACCCATCGGACGGTAGCTTTACGTAAGATAGAGAACAAAACAAAACATCCTACCTCCCGAAACCTGTTCCCAATTAACACCGCTTTCTCATTAACACCTTCAACAAGGTTAGAGCGCTGTTCGCGTTGTTCAATTTTGCCACCTTTCTTCGGGAGGAGGGGAGAGGAGCTGGGAGGCAAGAGATTGAAAATGAAAATTCTACCCTGCCTCCCCCCCCTCCCATCCCCTCACCAGGATCGCGAAACCGGATGCGATGAAACTGCACCCGATCGAAGCGACACAAAAGATAAGCGGCACAAAACTCCATTAGCAAAGAAAAGAGTGATTTCTATCCGGTGCGCGCCGAGGTATCGTGATCGCTGCTATCGATGGATAAATTTTTAATTAGTAATTTGAACGCCCCAGCTGCAACTGCTTACAATAAAGGGACAACGCGTTGCCCAAGGGTCTCCCTTCTGTGTGTCTGCTTGCTTGAAGAAAAAGAAGACAATGGAAACCGGCCACCAGATAGGGAGGGAAATTTCATTTCACGACGATGCATGCAACGTGCACCGGTTGCACGTTACGTTACACTTTTTCTCGGGCTACTTTTTAATGGAAATGGAAAGAATTAATGCTCCGGGAGGTTATCGAGGGCCCTCTTCGGAATGCACTAGTCGGATGCTGAGTGCGGGAGTAGTGTTTGATTTGAAGAGGGGAGTCGTTGTTATTAATTTCTGATACGAATCTCTTGCCTTTTAAAAGAAGCAGCATCAGACGAATCTGATACGGATATTTTAGATATCTACCGTGCACGTACTTACTTCCGACTGTTTCTTCGTTTTTTTTTGGGAACAAAATGTATCACAAGCAAATATAAAGCGTCGAAAAGTTTCTCGATTTGGATGAAAGCAAGCACCGTTTGATTCATGGAACATTAACTGAAGTCCTTATAGCGACATTGAACACAATTAACTTTAAAGTTAATTAACTCTCAAGCATCACGACTCATTTGAGAAAGTATATTTAATAGCATTATAGAACAAACGAAATGTGAAAGGACAAAGATTAACTGTTTTCTAATTCTTCACCTCCATGAGAATAAAACCCAATCACGTACATTTTATAAATCTATAAATTATCTTATAGCTTATAAGCTATATACTCTAGCTTTCACCCATCAAACAATTACTTATCCCTCATAAAATTGGTACCCATTTAAGGGGCATGAAAAATGGTTTACATTACAGAATCCCACACCCAGGCTGACAGCTGGCCGTGATTTTCTTTCCGAAAAATCGGTAAACTTGCTGAAGGCTGTTGTTGGTAAAACGTTCCCTTTGGCCAGATTTTCGCTCCGAGTCGTCAGATTTGTCGTAGCCGCATTGAGATGAAGCACCGTATAACAAAAAAAACCACGCCAACCAACATCACGCTTGCCTGCTGCCGCTTGCATTCGACGATGGCAATGTACTCCAATTGACCGAATGCAAATGCAAATGCACATGCACCGAACGAAACTAAACAGCCAGCCACACAAAACATACAATCCTACATCTGACGAGCAGCCACGTCACGTCACACTATCATTTCATCCCATATGCGTTCATCCCAACCCGACTCCAAAATACCGCAAAGTTCGTTCACATGTGCCGTTCTAACGGGCGCTCGTGGAGGGAATCTTTTCGGTGCAGGTTTCGAAGGCTTTCCCTTTTTCCGTCGCTCTCCCTGCCGTTCTCCCTGCCGAGGTACCGGGCGTTAGGGCGGCAGATGCGCGTGTGAGGTTAATTTGCCGCCAAAATAATCATCACGGGGGAATAAAAAAAACGGGGGCAATAACAGTAATAATAATCATGTTCGCGAAACGGGGCACCGCTGCTGAAAAGCGAAGCGAAACAAAAAAGAACCCAAAAAGCCAAAGCCCAGCATGCAAACGCAAAAGGAAACGAAACGAAACGTAACGAACACGGCGGGAGCGGGAGCGGGAGCAGAGGGTGAAAAGATGCACCCAGATGCAACACGTTGACACGAACGGGAGCGGGAACCGAATGTGTCAAAAAACTTGTGTTCTGCATTTATGCACTTCGGCATTATCCCTTTCATATGCGCTTCCACTTTCACCATGCCCCATGGCCCGGGCGCTGGATGAGGGGCATGGGATGGGATGGGATGGGCATCTTGTCCTTGTGTTTTTGTTTTGCTGCGTTTCGCAACCCGAAATGTATCCCGTCCCCATGCGGGGATTACGGTAACCCTTTCGCTGGTTTTTTTTTTTTGTTTCGTCCCATACTTTGCTTTCCGCCCCGTTTCGGGGTTTCGCCCTCTATGTTGTTTTGTGCCATAATTTGCCCTTCTTCCTCCCTCTCTCTCTCTCTCTCTCTCTCTCTCTCTCTCTCGATCCACCCCACCCATATAACCCCCGGCCCTATCGTCACGATCAGAACGGGCGACTGCAAAACTCGCCGCCGCTGCCAAAACCCACACCACCAACCGGGTCATTGCTCTCGAGCTCGCTTTTCTTTTAACTTTCCTTTTCGTTTGCTTCGGCAAACCCCTCGGCCACAGCTGTGGAGAATGACGAAATAAACAGGAAAAAAAACATGAAAACAATCAGAAAGAATTACAATATTTACGGTGCATCGAGAAATGAAGCGCTCAAATTTATCCCATCGTACCGTTTCGGCAGAACTGTTGGGGCCTTCGTTTGCGTACGTTTTGCGCTGCGTCCGTGTGACCCCCATATGGTCCAAATTTATGTTGCTGACAGAGCGACCTCCTCGAGGGAACATCATTCAGGAGTTTTTGCAACCCGTGCTTGCTGCTTTAATTAACAGAAATCAGCTTTAAAGAACTTTTTAATTGTAAAATTTAGATTTGAATATTACCATGTGTTTCCTTTCTACCCTACGTAAAATACGATCGCTAATAAAACTAACATTAACCACCTCCGCAACTCCCTCGCGACGATCAGCTTTATTTGGTATTTCACACCGCAGATGGTGCGTAAACCTCGGCACAATCTGTTTCTCATTTATTTCGAGCAGTTTTTACGAGTGTAGAAAGAAAGTGTGCCCATGCTCCCGGGAAGAAAGGCTGATCGTTTGCATTCGCAACGTGACCGTACGCAAATGTGTTGTCAGTTTTCTGCGGCTCGTTTTTTTTTTCTTTGTGCCTTGATCCTCTCCTGAGCGACAAATTAGTAACACCATAATTTTATGCCACTGTGCAAATTGTCGGGCTTTACGGCTCGAATGATCGTCGTGAAAATGGGCGTTATGGAATATGACAAATTATGTTATTCGTGGCGACGGATTTCCTTTCGCCAGGGTGCCAGCTGCCAAAGCAGTGATTTAATTTGACATCAAACGATCTCCGGTGTGTTGTGACATTTGATTCGATGCGACAAAACTATCGAGGTGATTTTTGATCATGTATGCAGTTTTACCAAATATTCTAGTATAGTTTTCCAGTAGTTTAGCGAGCATAAAATCAGATTTTCACTAAAAGTATGCTTCAAATACTTCAAATAGCATCGAATACTTGACATTGTTACCATAAAAGGACCAAATATTTCGATTTAACTTGTTTTTTTTAACGGCATTTTCTAAATTTTCAACATTCCAATAAATGTTTTATGAAGGAGGGAGCTTTTTGCCGCTGGTTACAATACTCTTTTCAGTACACAGAACCCTTTCCATTTCTTCGCTACTATGCTTTGCTAACTAATGTTTCATAAAAAATGGAGTATTCTGATAATGTGTAATAATTTCTGTTTCACATTTTTCCGATCCCTCGAACCGGCTCCAATGAGAATGAAAGCCTGTTTTCTAAGAACCCAAGTTACTGTGACAATTGAGGAGAATTAATACAAACAAACTAACCTGAGCAGCTGAGCAGCGAGAAATCGGTTGACAACAGGTTCGTCGGGCTTAAACAAAACACAAGCCCATACAAACTATGCTTTTTAGTTCGTCTAGTTTGACTGGAATCTGTTTGCACTGATTTGAGTATTCTTTTCGTGACATCATATTCTATACATTCACCATCAGTATCACCCATGATTTATTCGTTCCAATGAAGTAGTTTTGCAGTAGTGGAATATGTTTTTTTATTCATCCTTCCAAACGCTTAAAAACACACCATCAGTTGCAATGGGATGTTTGTACCATCAAAAGAATTTTTCTATTGTAAATGCACATACGAGTTAGCGGAGGAAAAAAATCTATGAAAACCTGTACGCTATTGTTTCTAGCCGTTAATTGAATGATGCACCTGTCGGAATTTCTCTCTTTTTCAACATTTTATTTCCATTTTTTTTTTTGTTGTTGCTGCTGATGGTTGCTGCTTTTTTACTCGTCCATCATCCCGCCGGCTCGACGACAAAGCCTCCTACGTTGGTTGTGCAGCTCTAACAAACACAAACGCACACACACCTCCACCATAATCACAACCCGGGTATTGGTCCGGGTGACACGACGGTGTGAACAAAAAAGAATCATTGAAAAGAATTCTATGGATTTGCAACCATATTTTTGTAGTTTGGGTTTGCGTTTTTTTTTTTATTTTATACATATTCCTGTTTTTTGTCCACATCCACACCGAGAGAGTTTTGCAAAATCGGTTCACAAAATAATCATTTCCTCCTCCGTGGTGTCACTCTCGCTCTCGTAAATCGCTTTTTATGATTTTTCCCAACTCGATTCGCACCTATTTTCATTTGCACTTTGGCGGAAGCAATTCGCACCGGATGGACTTCAATGCGTTTTGATAGAATGGTTATTGAAAGTGTGTGTGAAAGAGAAGGAGACAAATAGAGAGAGCAGGGAGAGAGTGGAAGAAAAAATGCAATGGAATATATAATACAAACACAGCTCGTGCGTAATAAATAAAAAATATTTATGCACCAGTGTATTCCAATTAGAAACTCCGGATGGGATGGGATTTTGTGCATTTTTTGTCTTTATCTGTGTGTGTATGTGTCTCGTTTTTTCCTCCCTCATTGTCCATGGGATCAACCCCGAAAGAGGTCACACAAATGATCGCTGGGCGCAAAATGCTTTTTCTAGGCACTGTTTATCATTTCAAAACACGCCATGAAAGCAATAACAAAAATAAAACTGTCCGTTTTGAACGGTTTTTTTTTGTTTTCTTTAACTAATGGAAGATAAGTTTGGAGCGAAATTTCAATGTGCATGAAGCTCTATGGATGCATGCTAAACCGATCCACTCACACCCGCAAAGACGAACCCATCGCAAACACTTCACCGCGTTCGCGTATTCTATTTCGCTGCTATCGGCCACTTTCTGGCGTGAAATCTCTGCCCCAGCTTAACATTCGCGGAAAGCGTAGTCAAAATAATGTACGACTCGTGTGTCGGTTGGCCACAAAGCACACGGGAGTTTCGGAAAGCGCTCGACTGGCACAATTTGCGGTGTTAGCCAGAAAGTAATACGAGCATCCGCGCCGGCTGAAGCTCATTTCGGGGAAGAATTATCTCTCATTTTCGCAACCGAAAACCGAACCGAAACCCAAGCAGGGCAGGGTGAAGATATTTTCTAAACAGTTGTGTTTTTATTTATATGCAATCGCACCCTGCGAGATGGCGCAGATGGTAGGAAAGCTGGTCCGGAGCGCGTTGGTGGACCTTTGAGCGAACTTTGATCTCTTTCGCGTGCACTCCATTGCGCCTTGGAAAGAAGCACAACGTAAATCGTTAACGCAGCGTTCGACGAGTTCCCTTGCCGGCGCTGGGCCGGATGCCGGATCAACCACCGACGATCGGCGGTGGCCATCAAATGTCAGCGACATTACGAAATGCCACTTGCGTTTCGCGCCTTCATCGCGACACGTTGATGCGAGAGGACTTACGTACGGAGCGGCGACGACCTCGCGACTCTCGCCCATCGTCCGTCGTTGTCATGGTGACCTTTTTCGAGTTGATTCGTTTTCTCGCATACACTGTGCATGTGTGTGTGTGTGTTTGTGTGTAATTTTTTTCCTCCTCACAAATCGCCTGGAGTTATTTTTTACCATCCTCTAACCCTCTTCTCGCCGTCGTAATATTTGAATCGAGCGCCGATGACACGCATGTTTGTCCGCGATCTTTGGACAAAGAAACCGGCAAGGGCCGCCACGGCAGCAGCAACAAAAAAGCCACGGGATTGAAACGGAAAATGCTGCCAACGGGAGGAGAGAGAGAGAGAGAGAGAGTGAGACAGGGACAAACACGCACACGGAGCAGCTTGTTGCTTATACCGCATCGCATCGAACAGTGGTGCGTTGCATTACTGCAATTTTAATCGAAAATTACCCCACCCCATGCGGCCCACCGGCCCAACCCAACGCCGAAGACGCTCGAAAGACATGGACGGACGCGCGCGTCCGAGGGGTTTAAAGGCGAGTACGCGAGTTTCATAAATAATAAATCTGACCTTAAAATATTTAATCACATCGATTCGCCATCCCAACCGGAGGAGAAGGGCAAAGGCACGTTGTGCATATACGCGTGTGTATGTGTGCGTGTTTGTGCGTGTGTTTTTGTGCATTCGTGTGTCTCGCCGCAAAGCAACAAAACACTCCGCGCTAAGACTCGCGCGACCGAAACGCGATGAAGGGGAAAACATGGATCCGACGGACGGCAATCCAGCGTTATGCTGTTTTGTCCGCTTTTCCTCCCGAGCGCTTCGGACAATCTCCGATCTCCCGCAGGAAGGGGGAACAAAAAAGAAAACAAGTCGCAAGGATCTAGTCGACTGCGACGAAATAATTTATCACCACGACCAGATTTGACAACGGCATTGGCCGCGCCCTTCCCGTCGTCCCTTCCCGGCGTCGTCGGCGTACATTTTGGGGATGCAATGATGCGGTGATGCGATTTGCTGCTGACCGACCGACCGAAATATGGTGGTTTAATTATAAAGCAGGCATGTCATCACGTTTTCATCTCGTTTGGCGAAGTTGCCTCCGTGGGGGAAAAGCATGCACTACATTTCAGATATGTCGCTCCCTGGGGACCTTTTGAGCAAATTGTGCATGGTTTCTTATCAAACGAACGAACCGGGCTGACGATAAGGAAAATTTGTCGGGATGTGATCAGTGATGTTTTTTATAAGAAGAATTTCTTTTCACAATCATTCCTACTAGAAAACGAAACAAATCCTTTAAACATCATTAGAGAAATCATACTTGATACTACGAATTCCTATTAATTTAGTAAAGCTTTATTATTGAAAAATATTACTGTTTATGTGATCATTATTTCATGACCAAACGAATATTATTATACAACGATAATTTGTTAAAAATGTTTTTTTTTGTTTAGTTCCTTTCTGTTCTTTTGAATCTCCGTTTGTCTTAAAAGAATAAATGAATAAAATATAAAACACGTTTTGTTCCGCTCAGTTCAACCGGAATTATCATCGAAAACCTGTTTAAAGTATAAATTATTGCCTTCATTGCATTGAATGCCTTCATTTGCTACATTATTTAGAGCTTACATTATTTCATTATTTAGAGCTAATATTTTAATGAAATATTCCTATCCACGCCGTCCAATCATTCATGCTTCTAGGAAAGGTTCAAATTATTTTATGTTCATGAAAAAATTCAATTGACAACGTTGTTTTGTAATACAATTTTTCAAATGCACATACAAAACAAACAGCATAAAACCAGCAATCAATTTTCATCTCCTATTTTCTCACCAAATTTACGCTATTCCTATGCGTCCGCAAGACGCTTGCCGTGCCATTTCTTACATAACACATCCCCTAACATTCGGTAATTCGTAAAAATCGTCACCACCACATGCGACGCATACCAAAAATCGATCCGTTACCCAAAAACAAAAAAAAAACGACAACATGACTTTTCCCGGACGACTCAAACCACACATACACCCCATGCACGGAAAACTGCCACCACACTGGCACTCGAGAAAACGTGTCATCAAATTTTCATAAAAACACACCTCCACTGCACGCCGATGTAAACCCATCTCACCGCCCTTTCCTCCTCCACACGCCCGATCCCCGGGAAGGTTAATGAACTTGCCGAACTTCCGTTCAGACCAAACTGCATTCGCCGCTCCTGCTGCTAGTGCCGCTGGATTGAAGAAAAAGAAGCCGAATCTTCAAAGGTGCGCCCCACACGCCAGACACGTTGCGACAACCCAGGCCTCAGCCGTCCTCGAATGCATTTCACTCGACGAATGCAACGAATACACTCGCCGCCGCTTCCCTGCCGCTTCGGACGCTGCCGAAACCTCAGCAAACTCATCGTCAGCAGCAGCGGCAGCAGCTCAATCCTTTTCACGACGCGCCGCGTCGTACGTAAACCGCTTGCTGTGATTGAAAACTGCGGAAGGAACTTCCTTTTGGGACGGTCCTTCCTTTTATTAGCTCGGCAGAAAGAAGAGCCTGATGCAGGAGGAAGCACACGGAGCGAAGGGCAGGAAGGAGAAGAAAAAGCAAAGCGAAAATTGCATACACGATGCAACTCGCACACATGTATGCCTGCGAGTCCTGCATTTTTTTTTTTGTTTTTTTTTTTCGTCGCCGTTTCGATCGGGGAATTCAGATTCATGTCCTCCTCCTGTGGCTGCACAGTGCATTACACACTGAATGCAAATTCAGCTGAATTCGCTGTCACCAACACACACACACACATACAGGAGCTCATGTGTGCATGTGCGAAATTTGAACAAAAAAAACCTCCGTTGCACGGATCGCCCCTTGTCTGGCGTTCAACGGCAACCCCGCAATGTTTGGATGCATTTTTGACGCAAAGAAGGGAAGGGTTCGCGAGAAAGAAAAAGCCAACCAAGTTCTCATCAAAATTTTAAACTTACACCAAACCCTTGGCCTGAACCCGAATCGCTTGCCTAACGTACGGAGCCGGGAGAGGTGTGCGGATGCACTAACCACTACTGGTTTCTCATTAGCCCACCTTGATCGTCTATTGCCGATACCGAACTATTCGATGCAGAAAAGTGCATTTCCATTTTCTGTCCCCGAGAAGCATGAGTGTGTGTCCCCTGTAAGCGACGTAAATACCGAAGAATTCTCGTACACGACGACGTCATCTACCCGAAAAAAAACTCGCACACCACACTCTCACATACTCCAGTGCCACCTTCGATTGTGATTTTTCCACACTCGCATCGCTCCTTGTATGCTTCTTTGGCACGACCACTATGGTTTTTTTTGCCTTCCAATCGCTCATTCATTTAGTGTGAGTAAGTGTTGGTGATGATTTTTTATTTCTAAAGGACGTTTTTTTTTGGATTTTTTTTGCCCACGACGTTGGCATAAATTACACACCCACCGCTTTCCTCTGTGTATCGCCAAAAAAAAACACGTTCTATCATTCCGTTCTCCCCATACGCACCAGCAAAATTATAATCCCACTCTCACACACAAACCCATACCCTTAAAGCCATGAGGAATGAGAGGGGGGGAGAGGGTTTGAAAAAAAACCTTCTATCGCTAAAATACCATCCCGAAAACAAGGCACAAACATGAACACAAACACACTCATGCACACATGTATGTGTGTGTGCATTTTGCATGCATTCAAAGTTGATATGTTTGTGCACATGCATGTTAGAATGCATTTTTCGGTGGCACGAATAAAGATCCCTTTTTTCCCCAGTGCGCGCTGCAATTACACATGCAGGTCTCCCCATTCCAGCATGCATGCTCATTACCGTCGTTCACCCTTCACGGCAGACATTACCGAAACCGCAAACTGAAGGCCTCGAATTTGTGCATGCACGTGTTTCGGGTGGATGGATGGGTGGGCGGGTGGCACCACCGGCACGGTGTGCCTGTATTTTGTACCCCGAACAATTTCTTCCACTTTTCCACTTTTTTTTTGCAATGCTTTTTCCGGAGAATTACACGATTTCGGGGATTTACCACCGTATGCTGATACGGAAAAGAGCGGTGGCGGTAGGAGCTATTTTCCGTCACATTTACCTGAAGTATCACTTTGGCGCGATAGGTTTGGTTTTTTTTTTTTTTTTGGTCCGTTTGAGACATGTTAAGGTGTCGTGGACATGGTTTTGATACCTTTTTGTAACACGGTGTAAAATATTGTCTGTGTATGTGTACTTGTTAGCGTAATAAAGAGATGCTCATATACATTATATACATGTTCTATTCTTCATGCATGCAAACCTCATCACCTTGTCCGCGGTACCTGTCCATAAGTGTTAATATTTTTCTTTTGTCATTTATCCTGTTTTGCTAAGAAAAAAATGCAATATAAAATGCAATAAATTTTCAATTGTGCAACCAATGTAGCGAGCGGGAATTCGCAACATATTAATTCAAATAAATTAACGTTGTTGCATCATGAGCCCAAAATGTCAATAATCTTTGTGAAATGTGTTTATCAAATTTAACATAATCATTATTTGTCAATAGATTTTCTTGACAATCCAACCACATTGCGAGTCTTTTGTTTTCCCCACCCGTCAAAAGCATGCGTCATTTAAAATTACACGTTGTAACCTAGCAACGCAATTTCCATGGTATATTGGTATTTGCTAGCATCTCCAGCAATAACAGCTACTGAACCACCCAAAATGCATTTTGCGTAAATAACGATTCATTTTGTCGAAGAAAAAACACTCAAAAAACCATATCAGCTCAACGCCAGCGGTGCCACAACCAACTGAAGCGCTCGTGAGGCCAATTGTTTGTGAGCGGAAGCCCCCGGAGCCGGTTTGAAAACTGAAATCCTCCTCGAATCTAGGACTGCGGTGCAAAAAGGAGTTAAAAGTGCAGTAGTCAGAACAGGTCACATATGCACAAAATTATGCATTGCACCGACGAAAACACACGAAAAAAACGGTAAGAATAAGCGACATGTAGACACACACACACACACACACACACACACACACACACACACACACACACACACACACACACACACACACACAAATACATGGGCGCGCGTAAGTGTGCGTTCTTCGTGAAATTTGTTCCATGTGGCATGGGGCACGGCGGATAGAATGACGGCGATGCATTTAAAGTATCGCTCCATGCAGTCTGTTTGGGTCATGGTGGTGGTGGTGGCGCTGGGAGCTTCCCACCGCATCTCTTCTCCATCGGTCACACACTGAAAGCCATCGTCACTGTCGTCTTGGGCAGATAGTCTAGCAGACGCAGAAGGCGAACGATAGGCGAAACCAGCGAACAACACATACACGGACGAACGCAGTAGGCCCTGGTCAGTTAGCAACCCGCACGGAGGGAAGGGGACATGTAATGTTTGCGCTGCTCTTATGACGCGGAAAGGGAACTGGGAGCCGAAGCCGTCCACGTAAGGAAGAAAAAAATCGTAACTTACACGGCACTGCACCGCTCTGCTAAAAAGATCGGGGAAAAAAGAGATGGGGAAATACGGAGGGAGCTACCAGGACCCAAGGACCCGTGTTGCGCCGGTTTGTGCCACTCGCACGGTGTGCGTCCACAGGGACATGGCGAATCTTTTTGCACCTTCCGAACGCGAACCGTTCCGAAAAGCGGCTTCTCAATGCACAAAACCCCTTCTGGGCTGGACGGGAATGCGAGGGAGAAGGATACACGATGCACCGAAAAAAAATGCATTCAGAAAATATGTGCATATGTTCTGTGGCACTGCCGTACGATTCACATACACACGCGCAAATGCACATGCACACACGCACCAACACACTGCTTGATGCCGAATGCATCGAGTTCCGAAAAAAAAACAACCACACCAACACAAAAATTTTGCCAAAGAAAACCCCCTACACATTCGGCACATCCGTACCCGCACCCAGGGCAGTGGGGATTGGGGAAAACTCCCTCCCCATTTTCTTTTTTATTTTATCAAGAATGAATGCACCTTCTGGATGCACTTCGGAGCCGTCCGGGCAGCTCTGTGGGAGTCGACTTTTGCCGCTTTACAATCCCAAGCACTAGTTAACGCGCGTTTCGATACCAAAACGGGCAGAGTAAGGCACACTTTGGAGGCGGGGAGGAAAGTGGGGATGTAAGGATCGGGGGCAAGATTGTCGAAATAAAAGAACTAAGCTGATTGGGGTAGTGGAAAACAGAAGCACACATGCACTCGCTACTAAGACCGGTGCCAGTGACATACCGAAAGCAGCGGTTGGGCATGTGCGGGAGAACTTGCATAAGCCTCTCTCGTTTCTACTTTTTTAACCTACGGAAACGAGTGGTTGTGGTGGTGTGTGTGTGTGTGTGTGTGTGTGTGTGTGTGTATGTTGCTTCCGTGTAAGATTTTTGTTTACAGCGAAACTAGAGAATGCGATGAATTTAGTATTATTGCTTCATCATTTTGAAATTATAAACATTTTTAGCTTTTTTTCTAATTTTAGAAGACATTATAACAACATTAATGTTACCGTTAAGTATATCATATCAGTAGCCATTACAAAAAAAAACATTTTTTTATGAAACTAAATTTAAACACATTAAAGATTTACATTTCTATTTCATTCATACATATTTTTCTTAAAATTCTGGAGTATTAATTAATTTATTAATATTAATTAATGAGTCAATGAGGCTTCAATCATCGACTCATTAATTAATTTTGTCATAACATTTCCGGATGAATTCAAAGCGGTTCGAGTTGTATGTAATGCTGTTTAAATTTATTATTTTTACGATCGTTTTACTGGTGGTGTATCTACATTTTTATGCATTTTAATTTTCAATAATGAGACAGGAAATAAATGGGAAAAAATTATTCTGTGTCGCATAAATCTAACAGAACGAATCGTTCATTGAATATATAAACGAATTTTAAAACGACATCGACCTCAGCTCAATTCTTGCTAGTTCATTGAAACCTAAACTTCCGAGAGAAATATTGAATCGTTCCCTAAGTATAGGCTTGATGTATAGGCATGAAGTATAGGCTTTTAACATTTATAATCTTAATTCGTCAATGATGCCCGATTTTTATACCCGTCGTTTCGATTGCACAAAAATGTGCGGAATAGCAAACATTAATCTTTGCTTTACAATTTATACCCATTAAACAAAATAGTTGGCGCGACGAAAACCTACAGCCTTCGAAAACGAACCTTCGTACATACAATTGGCCTCTAAAAAAGCGAATAGGCTGTTAGATTTCGCAGTTCTATGACAAAACAAAATTGCACAACAGTCACCTACTCCCACATGCACGTACAGTACCCGCAAGCACTCGGTACACTATTACAACCATTCGTCCTTAAACACATTACTTTACATTGTTTTGACCTGTTTCAAAACCGTCACCTTTACCGCCCGAAGCTGCTAATGCGAATTAGCGGGCCCGTCCAAATTATTTCAAGCCATACACTGTTTTTGACAGGTTGTGCACGTGCAGTTTGCATGAGTTTGCTACAGTTGCATCATTTTGAACGCAGCGCCTACTACAGTCACTCGCTGTTGATTGCTTTGAGAACCATTTGCTGCTTCAAGACGATGATGATGGCAGACGGTGGTGTCGATCATATGAACTAGAAAACAAACCACCACCATCACCACCATTACGCAGTTTCTAATGTCGAACTCAACATGGCCACCGCTCGATCGCGTCGAGTTTCGAAGGCGTTCCTAATATTTTTCGGCTGCTTTGCTTCACCCCTTGTTTCGTCTAAGCCTCTCCTGGGAGTTTCATGCTCAAAAGCAACACGAACGAAGTGCGATGCAAAAGGGAATCTAAACAAAACCGGTCTCCCCGCGTGCATCACGGTGCCGACCATCGCACCCATCTGTTTGATCATCGTCATGCACAGTGGCGTCCGTTTGATCATGGTCGGTGGTAGTCTGAAGCTATTGTCGCCATTAGCCCCGCATATACGGCTTATGGTAATGTTATTTTTTGTTTTGTGTTTTTGTACAGTATTTTTTATTACTCACTTCATACAAGCGATAATAATTGAAATTAAGTACATTTACAACCGAAATACAGTAAAGCATTTAACGCAAATTGGCTCGAAAACAACACAAAAATCGTGGTAATCGGCTTAATAACATGAATTAATAGAGAATTCCCGAACATTTGCAGTGCCAGTGAGGTCAAGAACGAATCATTTGAACTTTTTTTTACGAATTTTAAGCCTAATCGGCTCTACGGATGATTTTTTTGTGTCACAAATGAAGTGTCAAGTGTAAATTAATGTTAACCCTGAGAACCGGGCTAACGTTTGAAGGTATTTTATTTTTTTTTGTTTTACGTTAGAGTATTCTGAGAAATATTTGATATATTTTCGCACGACAAAAGTACCGCCAAAAAGTTTCCTTGTATAGCATCCCATAAATAGGATTTCTAATAAAACATTTAAAACTTAAACATTTTCTACATAAAACAATTAATTCAAACGATGTAGAATCGTCGTAAATAAAAACATGCAAAAACGACATAAAATCGATGTTTTTAACATCAACGATTTAAGAAGCTTATCGAAAGGTCAAATGCTGGTTATGGCATGATTATTGTCAATATTATTAAATTCCACATTTTTCCCACACCATGTAGTACACTTTTGGTGATGCATTTCATTTGCAAAACCCAATTACAACACCGATTATGAGGAACAAATGAAAATCACCCGACACCCTCCCAACTCCACCAACGGTGCCGAACCATTCGCTTCTCCATCTGCTTCGCTTGCACTTTCTTTTCGACGTTATCGATTGCAAGGTGCAAATGCAAATTTACAACATGTGTCCCCCTCACTCTCCATCCATTTGCCGCTTTGTATTTGCTTGTTGGTTTCCCTCTCTCTCTCTCTCTCTCTCTCTCTCTCTCTCCCTCTTTTGCGCACAAAATTCACACACTTAATCGCGATGCGAATGCTTTTCGCGGAAGAAAGGTGCCGAAAGTGTAAAAAGCGCCGATCGTATTGACAAACAGGATTTCGAGGAAACGTTTGTGCTCAGCCAACCAGCCAACTCCCTAGGCCAAGTCAAGCGTTTTTTGTTTTTGTTTTTTTTTTTTTTGTTCGTTTGTTGCATGTTTTCGGTTCCCACCAAAGTCTCCACCATCATCCCCCTTTCGCGGAGCAAGCGTCCGCTCCACCCTGCCCATGCCATTCTTCTGCCCTTCTGCCAGCCAAAAACTGCCCGCCGAGACGGTTCTCGGAATGACGCGACCACTTGAACCCGATTTAACACCCGCGCGACATCCGCCCCGCGCACGGAAGGGTGAGAGACGGCACTGGAATTTGGGCCAACAGCCGAACAAGAGGCCTCACAAAAATCGACACGTCTAGACACATGCTTCGCGCGGCACCACATCCTCTAAACCGAACCGAACGGCAACCCTTTTTGGGGGCCGTACCGTGGGACGCTTTTCTCTTCTCCGACCGGTAGCTTATCTCGCCGCCGTTGACAATGTGGTGCACCATCGCTTGCCCCTACGGTACGGATTCGTCGTACCATAATGTTTTTATTATTTGCTCCCACTGCGAGCGTCTGTCTTCAGCGTTCAGTCTGTGGCAAGAGTCGACGTTTTCACCATCACCATCACGATTCTGACAATCAAACCTGGGGTCGGACTGGGGCGGGAATGGTAACGGGATGGAGACATAAAAGCGTGCGAAAGAAATGCACACTCAGTGGAAGGAAATGACCGTGAGGAAGTGCGCACGTGTGTGTGTGTGTGCGTGAGTAACCCCAAAACGGCAACGACATAATCAACAACAACGCCAACCCGAACCAGACGGGGACGTGACGGGGTCGCACACAGAAAGATAAGAAGATCCTTCCAACGAACGAGATGCCCACCCAGCCCCAGCCCAGCGTTCAAGGAGAAGTAGCAGAAGGTAGACGACACAGTGAAGTTGAGCTGGTCAGTAACCTGACGCGGGGCCATCAATGCAACCCCGGGCGGCCCAACCTTAAGCGGGAGGAGAGGCGGGAACGCAACGCTTTATGATGCAATTATCGCCTCGCGCCATTTGTGTCATCCCACCAAGCGGGCGCGTGCGCGTGTGCGTGTGTGTGTGCGTATGTTTGGCATCTGAGTGCATTTTATATTTTACCCTGCCCCCCCTTTCACTCACTCACCCTTTCGAAACCCCTGCTCAGCTTCTCGCCCATCCGTGCTGGACGGATTCATTTAACGTTGCATCTATCAGTTTGAATTGGTTTCGGTACGATTCAGTTGATTGAAGGCCTTCGCTACCCTGTCCCCTCTTCCCGGCCCCCAGCGCCCATTTCATCGACAAACAATCGAGCGGAAGGTTTTTAAAACAAACAATGGCACATCTCGCTGAGTCCGCGCCGTTGTCATAGATACGGTGCCATAAAAACGGATCGTCTTACACTCGCTGCTGGACGTAGTAGCCTTGCTCGAATGACTTTTTTGTATCGTTTGTTTTGTCTTGTGAAGAATTTGAGTCCCGGCGAATGTGGCGAGTGTCCGATTTCATTGCATCGAAGTCCTTCCCAGTTTGGTGCTCGTGATTGATGTGCAATGTTTGGAGAGGTTCAATACTGAAAAATTAAATAACGTGTGTCTCAAAATAACTCAACAGTATTAAAGCTCGGAGACACTGAGCTAGCTTTTGGTAGGATTAGGCCACATGCAGGAGAATGCACCGCCCCCTTCCCCCTGTCCGTTCCCCGTCTTACCATCAACCGAATTAGGGCAAGTGGTCGAGGAAAGTGGCTTCGCCGCCCGTTGGAAGACCGTTTCGGTTGGTGGTTTTGAGTATCGTGCTTCATTTTCCACCACCGTCACCTTCACGTTTTGCCACGTATTCGCAGCTTTTGTGTCGGCATGGGTCGCTCTTCATCGTCGGCTCGTCCTAGCCCGGTGCATGTGCATCAGGACGCTCACACGACATCGCATACGCCACACAGACCAGGCACCGCCGAGTGGCACTTGTTTTCTGACTGGCGAAAATTTTTCACCAAGCCTCACCTCACAACAGGAAACCCACTTATGCTTCGTTCCATGGGAGGAGGAATAGTGGAGAGGAAGAGAGGATGGGTTGGAAAAAATGGGTACGCCATCCGCCCATACACCCGTTTGGTGTTGGGGAGCCAAGTGTGGCTGCGGAGAAACAAGTGGCCGGAAAATAGTAAGATGCTAGCGTTAGCGCGATATGTGTGGGCGAAGCAGCCACTACACTGCACACATACACACAGCCAGGCGAGAAGATGCCCGCCCGCATCGGATGGTTTCGAAGAAAGAAACCAAAAAAAAAGGCAAATCTGTGTCCCGAGCGAGCGAATCCAAAACGCACACACACACACGCGCGCGCGCTTAGATTGGTTAGTCCAAATCATGCAGAAAACTGGAGTAGAGTCTTCTGTCCACGACAGCAAACTAATGAAAAATCACGTTTGCTGACGTTTGCCTCCGCGCGCAGCCCACCCATCCTACGGTCACGGCGGGCGCTTCCCTTCGGGCAAAGGACAATGGTGGACAATTTTTTCGTCTTTTTTTCTTTTTGTCGTTTTTGGCTGTACCGCTGAGGAATGGAAATTTACTTGACCAGAGCGCGCGAGGATTATGCGTTCTGAAAAAAATAAAAAAAAACGGGACTAATCCAAAGCGAGTGTTTGTCACTCCACCAAATGGAAGATTATTGTCTGTTTCTTGTAAACTCCTTTTGCTTTATGATGATGAGAATGCGTGGATTTTTTTTCTCAACGATCATTGCTAAACAGCAGAAATTTAAGGACCAATTATATTTAAGTTAGTGTTTTGTTCTGATGACCGTATTACAATAAAATTATTGTGATTTTTCAACACTTTCAGTACTCGACCGACTCGAACTCAACATAATTTCCTCTCTAAGTGAAATTAATGCGAAAAGAGCAACGAGAATAGTAACATTTTGTGTCTCTCTTTCCCCCTGTTTTGCAGCTATACGGAGAACGAATGAGAAACAAAATTGAACCCTCTCTTGGATAGTAAAATCCGCCTGACCAATAAGGGTGTTATGGTACTTAAAATGTTGAGAAAGCTTACCACCATTTAGTACCATTATTTGTGGAGATATTAGAGCGACATTCTCGATATTTTTTAATATAATTTGTAAATATTCAAACACACTTTAGTCAACTCATTAGCTTGCTTAATATGAATCCAGAAGATTCTGAACTGAAATTTTCAAAGTACTCCGAATATCATCAAAAATATTGTACTAACTATAATTGTTTCCAAAAAAGCCTTGTGCCGGATGCTTCTTTTGAAATGTTTTCAGATCCTTTAATCTATCATACATGATTCACTAATTGATCTTCCGATAAGAATATATCTGATTAAAAACATTTCATGAATCACAACTCTCAAGACTCAGAATCATTGTTTCCGCTAAAGGATTCATTCGTATTCATGAACAAGACTTTCAGTAACACAAAAATGGTATTGTGGCAAACTCGTTATTCGTGCTGCTCTGAAATATACCAAACATAACTTAACAATTTTGGACACATTTTGTGTTATGTATTGTATCTTCAAAATGACTTCGAATTCTCCATAAATATTCCTTATATTTTAAAGAAAAAATATGTCTAAGGATATTCTACCTCAGGATTGAGACGCTATACAACACTAATTTCAGCTAAAAACAACAGAACATAATTTCTTATCACGACACGGCAACTCACAACCTTTCGACAAATCATAAAACACTTGGTATTCACTAAGCACAAAATGTGGTTAAGGCAGAGTATCTAATCCGTCCTAGTATCTAATCCTCCTATAATGAATTTTATCATTGATTCGACTCTTATAGCACATCTATCAAATGTTGCTTCAAAACGGATTAGAATATTATATCAGCTCCCAGAAAACTTCTTCCAAACATTGTACTCCGCGCATTCGCCGCGCCCGTTG
Source organism: Anopheles farauti (assembly GCA_000473445.2). Classification (NCBI taxonomy): domain Eukaryota; kingdom Metazoa; phylum Arthropoda; class Insecta; order Diptera; family Culicidae; genus Anopheles; species Anopheles farauti. The sequence goes on along the minus strand of KI915049.1, from coordinate 4,443,657 downwards.
AACGGATCCTAGAACGATAAAACAATTTCCCTCCCCCCACGAACATTAAATCGATCTTTAATTTACATTCCTTTCTCACCTTTCTCTCGCTCTCTCTCTCTCTCTCTCTCGTCTCTAGGGCAAAGCCACGCCTGTCACCGATCGGTGGACGTAAAACGTACACCGAGGACGGGCTGCAGAACGCGCTGCAGGACATACTGAGCGGCCGGCTGGGAACGCGACGGGCCGCGGTTCAGTACGGCATTCCACGTTCGACGCTGCGCAACAAAGTGTACAAGATGGCACTGGGAGGAAAGCGCGGTGTGGCGGCACTGCTCGACGACGACGACGACAAGGATTCGCAGGATGGTGACCTCAAGGATGCCGAACTGCTGGACAAGCTGCCCCAGCACGTGCTGGCCGACATGCTGATGAAGATGTACAATGTTGCAGGCGGTGCGGGTGGTGCGGGTGGAATCGGCACTCCCCGAAGCCACGAACCCGCCCTAACGCCGACACCACCTGCCACGGCTACACCACCCGCCCAGCGCGCAACACCCGAACCGGCTTCACTGGACATTGCCGGGATGAGTCTGAAGACGCATCCCCTCCCGGTACGTGCGCCGCCCGTCCCCTCGGCGACTGCGACACCGCCCGCAACGACACAGCCACCGCAATCGTCCCCACTGGTGGCGGCCGCCGCCGCATCTCCCCTGCTCGATCCGAGTCTGGTGATGCAGGTGCAACGCATCCTGCAGGTGACGGCTTCAACGCAAGCACAGACATCGACCGAAACGCAACAGGCGCTGGCCGAGTTGCACGAACTCCTCCGCAAGATCAGCGACCAGCAGCAGCTGCTGGCCGATCAGATCAAGAAGGCAAGCGCCACCGGCGGTGTGCAACCGACGGCCTCACCCTCCCTGCCCGGGCCGGTCGCACTCGGAAACTCGTCCTCCTCGACCTCCGCACTGGACGCAACCCTTGCCCGATCGCCTTCGCTCAGTGCTGCCCTCAACGCAAACGGTCCCCCTTCCCAGGCGGCCGCCCTCGATTCGTGCTATCTTCCGTTTCTCCAGCAACTGCAGCAGCAGCAGCAGCAACAGCAGCAGCAGCTAGGGAAGCTACGCACGATGTCGGCCGGAACGCCGGACACGCCCGCTTCGATGTCCTCGATCGAGCTGAACGATGCCGGGAGCGATGATCCGCACGTTATACTCAAGATTCCGTCCTACGGACGAGGCCCTGGTGCATCGCCCGGAGTTGGCGTTCCGGTTAGCAGCAAAAACGGTGACCTCGAACGGACGCACCTGCACCACAATCTGACACCTTCGCCACCGACGGCCGCCGCGGCCGCCGTACTGAGCAGTTTCGGTGCGACGGTTCCGCCCCGTGCCGCCCATCCTTCCGCCGCCAGTCCCGGCCAAGCACTGCCCACCGTCCCCTCCGCACCCGCCTCCTCCCAGGTGTCCCTCGCATCGTCGCTATCCTCCTCGTCCCCGCTGTCCTCGCTGTCGGTCGCGTCTTCGGTCGTGCAGCAAAACGATCGCGTATCCCAACCGAACCATCTGTCGGTCATTTCCCCTCCGCTGTTGAACCTCCGGGGTGCGGGAGCTCTGAAAGCCGAGACGGCCATCTCGCCACCGGCCAGTGCGCCGTCAGCCAAATCGTCCGTTTGCCTATCGGACGTAATAGCGCGCAGCATCAGCAAGAACTTTCTCCAGCATCAGCAGCAGCAGCAGCAGCAGCAGCAACACTCCGACAGCTTGCTCAAGCAGCAGATGGACCAGATGAAGCGACCGTGCATCTCCGTCATCAAGACGCTCGGGGACATTTCCCACTTCGGTTCGGCGGCGGCAGCTGCGGCCGCCGGGCTCGCTCCGGTCGGTAGTGCGGCACAGCTGGCGGCAGCGGCGGCAGCCGCCGCCGCAGCCAACAACACCGGCACCGGTGGCAAGGGCACCCGTCCGAAGCGCGGCAAGTATCGCAACTACGATCGCGACAGTCTCGTCGAGGCGGTGAAAGCGGTCCAGCGCGGGGAGATGTCGGTGCACCGGGCGGGCAGCTACTACGGCGTGCCGCACTCGACGCTCGAGTACAAGGTGAAGGAGCGGCACCTGATGCGACCGAGAAAGCGGGAACCCAAACCCCAGCCCGGGCTGGACGATCACCATCGGCTCGGTGGCGGTTCGTCCGGCAAGGGCGACTCACTGCGCGGTCTCGACAAAACGAAAGGTGGGCTGGGGGGAGGGACCGGTTCGAAGGGCCCCTCGGGTAAGAACCATCACCATCTGATGCAGCAGCAGGCACAGCAGCAGCAGGCGCAGCAGCAGGCCCAGCAGCAGCAACATCAAGCGCAACAGTTCGCCAACTCGCCGAACGGTGGAAAGATGCCAATGTTCGATACGAGCGCGATGGCGGCGCAGCTACCGTACGGTCCGGCCGGTTTCCTGTGGCCGCACGCGTCCGGCTTTGCCGGCATGCCCGGGATGGATTTTGCCCGCGGTGGTCAACCCACCACCGCGGACGGGCTGTTTCCCTCGCCGACGCTGATGCACCGGTTTCAGCAGGATCCCACCGGCCAAAGCCCGATGTCGCCGGGCGATGCGAGGCATCACGGGCAAACCGGCAAGCTGGCCGGTGGTGCCAGCGGCCAGGGCTCGAGTGCGGCGGCCGCCCTACCGAAGGGAAGCATCGTGCGCGAGATGGCCGAACAGCTGTACGATGGTAGCGGCACCAACGGGAGCTCCTTCCTCGACGACATCATCCGGCAAAGCTTGGACAAAAAGTCGGGCGATCTCGCCGCCGGCCACAGTGCGCTGTTTGATCATCTGCTGAAGAGCAGCCTGCGCCCGGACGCGGACGCCCTGTCGAAGTCGGCCACGAAGCGGGCGGCCCCGAGCCCACCCTCCTTCCACCCGGACAGCATCAAACGGGAGCGGGCTAGCCCGGGCGCCTCGTCCACCTCCTCCACCGGCAGCAGCAGCAACCACCACCACCACCCGCACACACACCCCCACCACCAACACCACCACCGAATGGGACACCTGGGCAGCAGCGAGCAACATCACGGGCAGCTGCTGGCGCAAAACGTCGAGAACCTTATGAAACTGCACGAGAACCTTTCGTCAATGTCCGTGGCGCACCTACAGCGGACCGCGATGGAAGAACTCAACGGTACGCAAGGTTCCGGCGGTGGTTCGGTCGGTTCGGTTCGGCGAGGCTCACTGCTCGGTGAGACCCGGACGGTCGATCTACACGGCTCCTCGGACGGTGAGACGGATGCCGGATCGAACCATCACAGCCAGCGGCACAGTCTGCAGCAACAGCAGCAGCAGCAGCAGCAGCAGCAGCACCATCCACACCATCGAGGGCTGACGGACGACAGCTCATAGGGCCGGTTGCGCGGTGCATCGACAACAATGCAACTGCGACGACCCATCTGCTGAGCGTAAGTGATGATTGCAGCGATCGTGGCAGACACGCCGCTGGAAAATCATCCCCACACACAGACACACATACAGACAATTAGGCGAGCAGGCAGGCAGGCAGGGAGGCAGGGAGGCGGGCGGAACCGTATTGAAATGGAGAATACATAGTTCAAATATTATTCTTATATTAACTGTATATCAAACCTGTAGTCAAAGCGGAGCAAAGGCGAGAGACGGATCGCCCCTGCAGGGTGCAGAGCAAGGGCAAAAGGCAAAACCGGGGCGATGCAGTAATGGCGCTGAAACGGAAGCGCTGATAACAAAACAAAAATCTAGCTACCGTTAACAGGGAGAGGGAGAGGGAGGGAGAGAGAGAGAGTGAGGGAGCACGAAGTGTTAACAATTTTATCCATTTAAGAAAGCGAGTGCGTGGAACGCAGGGCGGAAGGATTTAACTTAAACCACACCAGAACGAGCGGAAGTGTTACAAAGAGCTACGAGTGCGAGTACGAACGCGTACACGATAAGCGGTCACAGTAAAAACGAGAGCGAGAGAGAGAGAGAGAGATGGCAATGAAGCAAACTTTACTATTTTTCCTTACACTCTCATCTCCATCGCCTATCATCACGTGACGTCACGCTCATGGAGCGGTCATGGTCGCGTCCTTTTTTTCACCACAGACAGTGGACGAAGCGAACGATCATTCTTTTACGATCGTTCCGAGCTGGTGGGGCTACGAAAATCGCGTATCAAACCAACCAACCAACCAACAAATGGCCACCACCAGCAGCAGTAGCAAGTAGCGGGCCGTGAGTAACGCATTGGGAAGAAAAATGCAAGCATTTGAAGCACACGAAATGTTTTTTGACAATCGACAAATAGGCTCCTGTGTGCGTTTTACACATTGATGCATGCACGCAGAGGTAAATCACCCATAAACTACCAACACCACTACCATCATCATCACCACCACCACCACCACCACTATCACCACCCACCCACCCACCACCACCATCATCTAAGCAGTCCATAGTAATCCGACACCCGTGACCAACACCCTCCCCCGGTCAAGCAGGTCCGGGAGCTAAGCATAGGAATAAGCAGGGGAAAGGGGTTCGGGGTGGGGAAAATCGCGCAACAATTCAAACCCCATTCCGACTCAGTAGCAACCCCCGGGGGCGTTTGGGGTACACCACCACCATCGGAGGAGAGGGGTGGGGAGGGGTTTTGAAAAAAAAACACACGGAAAACACACAGGATAAACCCCATTTTTAGCCAGTAGAGAAACTGCGGGAGCGGCCCATGCTCCCTCCCGGACGAGTTCAAGGATCGTCAAACGATCCGACAACATCGACACACGATCGTAAACGATCGGTGGGATAGTCGTGCTAAAACAAAAAGAAACGAAACAATTTTTGGAAATCTTTTCTAGGCTTTTAGCAAAACGGAAACCGAACGCGAGAGATCGCGCGGGATGTTTGGTTGTTTCGGAAGAACTAAAAATACACAATCACTCATACACACACATACATTCGCACCGAGACTCACACAACCATCGTGCTTCGAATCGCCATCAGCGTGAATCATGTGAGGGTAGGAGGACGCACGGGCGGACGAGTTAATCCTTTCGGTCTAGCAAACGAGGAAACAAACAAGTAATGGGGGAAAAAAAATCAAATCGATATCTCTAGACGTGCAACGTAACCGTTACTGATTTTCGGATGAATATTTTGTTTTTTCTTTGGCTATAATACTTCACGCGTGCAGCAGGAAGGAAACGGGAAGAAAAATTTAAATCAAAAAAAAATAATTAAAAAATACCTAAATGTTGTGGCTATATCAAAATTTGCAAAAGTATTACCGGTTCGGCGAGCGATCGAACCGAACAGCAGTTGGGTTGGGAATTGGTGAGGAGGAAGCGTTTGGAAGACATAGTATTACGAAGCGTCAGGACGATTATCGATCCTGAAGTCTATTTGGTGTTCAAAATTATCATGAAAATACACTCGTATCCAGCTCCCGGGCTGGTGGCGATCGGATCGCCGCCCGCACCGTACGTGACCGTATCAATAGCGTAACTGCACTGGCGTCATGAAGAGACGGACATGAAGAGATATAAATCCAAAAAAGTATATAAAAATAACTCTATGTTTCGACGTTTTTACATTAAAATCTAGCAGAAGCAAAAATTATTGTCATAGCTAAGGCGAGCAGATGGCAGATCGAGTGCATGATGTTGTGTAAAATCTTATCAAAATTTATCTCTATACAAACCAAACGAAACCTAAAAACAAACCTAAATCATACAAAAAATTATCCAAACCATAACTGTGAATGTCTTTCGGTTTTTAAAGAAGCAAGACTAAATATTTGTGTGTGGGGGGAAGAAAAAAAAAACAAATCAAAACAAACCCAACTATACGAACATTTCTCGGGCTAGCTGCGGGGAAACGCGGTGTAAAAATTGTACTACGTAATACGGGACCGCTGCGGACGAAATCCGGCACGGTTCCACCCCAAACCTATGCAAAACGGCCCCAGGAAAGGCACTTGCCGGGATGGCGATGTATGCACCGCGTGTCGTCCCGTCCAGACGAGACCCATCTCACAAGCGTTAGCATAAGAAAAATGTAACAAAACAAAAGCGAAACTCGAGATCAAGAACTAGCCCACCCTTCAAATGATCATCAAATTCCCCTTATCGATCCACCTCCCCCACTACCACCACCTGCAACGGACGAGAGTCGACAAAATGGAAATCCGTAGCGAAAGCAAAACCAATGCAACCAAACAACACAATGGTGGAAACATAAGTAAGAAATATATTATATGTGTGTGTCTTCACGTCGCGTATACCTCAAAACGATAAAAAAAAACACAAAAAATATTAAACTGGATCAAGCAAAAACAAGGAAACAGATAACCGAAAAAAGCACGAATTCGAGTGTGTGGCTAAATTTCTAGAGAAGCCATCGAGAAAGAGAAAGAGAGAGAGAGAGAAGAAAAACGTAAGAAACGCTACGTAGAGAAGCCGAACGCCGGATGCCGCGCAGAGTGGAACAGCAGAACAGGAACAGCAGAGTATTTTCTCAACAAACGATTGCAAAATTTCGACCCGGAAGCTTTTGTTTATCGAACGATTCGAACGCCTTTCGCGCACCCTTATCAAACCCACAATAGTGACACGGTGGGCTGCGGGCGATTCGTGGCCCTCCCCCAAAAGTACACACACGCATTTACACACACACAAACATGCACACAAACACATGCATACAGATTTTAGGTTCTCACGTACCACAACCACTCCACTCTCCACACGGGCAACGCTATCGGCACCAAACAGGAGCCAAGCTAGCAGAAACGTACAGGAAGCTGTGTAAAGCGAGAAAGAGGAATAGGCGATAGTGGGTGTGACGGAGAGAGAAGCAGGACGAAAAAAAATATATATTTATACACTATCTGTGATTGATAATCCAAAATTTTGATGTATATTTTTCTCTAATAAACAAAACGAGCAAGAAGAAAATTTAAAATTTAGGAGCTAAAAACAGAGCGAGAGCGAGAGAGAGAGAGAGAGAGAGAGCGCGCGCACGCTAGAAAAAAAAAAGCACGGGAGGCTATAGACGGAGTCACTAAAGTCGTCCACAAAGCGGCAATGGTAAGCGCGTGTGTGGCGTTAGAGAACACACGGGACAACAACACAAACAAACAAAAAAGCACGCGCATTCAAGGCAAAGCCGTTGACGTGCAGGTTTTTAAAATGGTCGTCGATAAATGCCGCCACTGGACATTGTCGTTTGTGTAGTTTCGAATTCGACTGTACTTTGTTGAACTTTCGACCAAACTAAGATTTCGTTAGGCTAATGGATACGGCGGCAGGCGTTGTACGAAATGTGCGGAAAACTAACTCTCTCATACAGACACACATACACATATACACACATACACATACACAAGAGCCCTGTAGCTCTGGCGACACACGCGACACTTCGAGATGGATTTATTTTAGACGAAAGTTTTCCTACAAACCAAACAACCGATCCGGGGGCACTCGACGATTTTGTCCTTTCCGAATTTTAGTGTTTAGTGTGCGCGAGGTAGAGGAAGAAAAATGTGAGATATAAAGAGAGAGAGAAAGATAGAAAGATAGAGAGAGAGACACACACACACACACACATACATTTATTACGCAGCCTACAAAAAGGGGATGCAGTGCAACGTGCGCAACATTAGACTGAGACAAATGCGCAAGGAATAGAGGATGGGCAAATGGTGGTGTAGAAGAAATTTAACGTAAAGAATGGAGCGGGCAAACACAATTGAAAACATTATAAATATAGAATTCCCGGGGGCGCAGTGGGCAGTGGGCCGAGGCTCGTGGGCCGAATGTTGAATGAGGTAAAAACACAAAAAGTGCAATTAGAACGATGTAAACCGTAAACATATTCGTTATTTATATTGACAAGGTAACAAACAAAGAAACTGAACAAAGAAACAAAAAACGCTGAAAACGCTGAAAACAGAGCAAATACAACAAAAAAAGAGAGCCGGAAATGGGGAAAAAAATATTAACGCAAACATATTTGAAAACGTTGAAGTTGAGTATGAAATTCTTCTCGACCCAGAGATTAGATCGAGAGCACAGGCTAGGGACGCAAAAGTGAAACAACAAACATGCAAACACGCATAAAAACACACAAACTCAAACTCACACACACAAACACATACATACAAACACATGGACATGCAAAGATACAAGTGGTAGGTGTAATAAATTTAAATATATAGGGAAAATTATTTAATTCTATATTTACAAAACCAAAACTGGAGAAGAAAGAAGAAAGCAAAAAACACACTACACATCCACACTCACGAGAAGCGAAAACAAGCGATGTTAAATGGCGCAGATAAATCTTACACAAACGTACACGCTTCATACATACTGACACAAAGAAACAAGAAATGGCGGCACTCTGGAGCAAATGATTTTGTGAATTTAGGCAATATCAAAAAGAAGTTGTCCAAAATGGGACAAGAGGACACAAATCGAATCAGCAAAAAAACACACCCTCACACACGCACACCAACACGTTTCGGTTCGTTCAATGTTAGACTTAAGCAAAACGTAAACGTAGTGTGTGTGAAGAAGATCTCGAGCCAAAAAGGAGATTTTTGCGTGAATTTTACGCTCAAAGGTGTTTATGTTTTTTCGAAGCGCGTGAACAGCAGCTCGGCGATCTTTCTCTGTTTGAAAATCCCTTTGTTTTAACGAAACGGCTAGCGTTTAACGCGACGAACGCGCTACTCAAACGAATTGGATGGAACTCTCTGTAGCGAAACAGCCACTCCTGTTCTTAAACCCTTTCCCTATTAAACGACTCCTGTTTTGTTCTTTAAACAGGGGTTATGGTATTTTCTTTTTTTTCTCTGTTTAAGTTTGCTATGTAAGTTTAATACCACCATCCTCCTTCTCACCAATTTTCTACGGTTATTATCTAACACGCGCTAATAGGTGGGCGTTACACGATAATTCCCTCAGATTACTTTCCTACTCCTCGTCCCTCGTCGAATTTATCCCAAATGAAAAAGGTGGAAGAAGAAAACTGAAAACAAATAGCTAGTGCAATGTTTTTTTTTAAACAACCCTTATTGTTTTATTAATGCAAAGTATGAACGAACAACGCAACCTTCCAAGTTTTCCTTTTAACTGTGCTTTAAGTGAACGAAATCAAAAATAACTTTTAAGATTGAACCTAGAATGGGACAAGGGCGAAGCGAAGCCGGTCGAAGAAGGGAGAAGAAAGCAAACATAAATTAAAACGCGGACATCTTTTTTACTGTGCGTAAACTTGGAACCGACGTGTGAACGTTCGAAATCGGTGCCACTGCAACGATGCGTGTGTCACGAACTTAAGCGGATTAGAGCAAACCGAGAAACCAAAACAGCTATCCAAACAATTTCGTTCCATAAACAATGGCAACAGTGCACGCCGCGAGCGCGTGTTTCCTATCTGTAATTTTTTGTTTTACTTTATAATAACGCTTCATTTACGCGTGTGTTCTTCCTCGTTCTTCAACACAGTTCGTCTTCAGTTCGTCCCAATAACCGGACCAATAGTAACAGAGAGTATCAAACAAACCAATAGCGTGAAACCGTTCAAACGAATCGAAAATTGAAGAGAACAAATCAAACTACCGGATTTCGGCCACTAACCACCACTGGATCAACACACCCAAAACAGCATACGAGCTTCTAGCGAAAGCTTGCAACAACAGCAAACAATATTTGCAACCAGTAAAAAACAAAAACTCTACTACACTCATAACACACTCACAGCAACAGAGACACTCTCAGCAGGCACAGACAATGCAGGAAATGCAGCTATGAATCAATTGTTTGTCGTACATTCGAAGAAGCCAACAGCTTTTGTTCACTTTTTGGGGAAAATGTCGCGAATTAGAAGAAAAAGCAAGGAACCGTTTGGCAAATGTTTTTTATCGTTCGCAAATGCAACTTACATCAGCAAAACTATCTGCTACGGAAGAATGAGAAGAACAGCGAGAAGAAGTGAGCCAGACGAAACTGCTCCGGTAGTCAAACAAAGAATCAATCAAAGCAACCAGCAAACATCATGCATTCACTACAAATCGGAGATTTGAAGTGTGACAGTAAGAGAATTTCGACGAAAAAAAAACAGCAAAACATCCAGAGGAAAACAAATAGCACCACCCATCACCACCAACACCACCACCACCACCACCACCACCACCATAATCAGCAGGATATCATCACACCATCGTTCTTAACAACATTGAAACCCCTTCCACATCCCGTTCCCTCGTAATCGAAACACTCAACAATACTACAAACTTCCCCGTAAACTAGCCTATGCCGACAGTCGATTGGCACTCGGATACATCGCCGCAGAGGCGCACGCGTTAAAAGCGCAGAGACTCCCGTGGAGAAAGGAAGGAAGAACGATCGCTCCATGGAGATCTGCACGGGACCGGCGCATGTGTGCGATGTATCAAAGTGTTCACACACACACACACAACAATAACAAGAATAATCATAAAAAATGGACTAACTAAATATACCGACCGAGCGATATAACTTACAATAGTCTACCGAAATGCTACAATAGAACCGAACTCTACAGCAAACAAACAAACACTCCCGCAGACCCGTGCTCAGTGCGGGTGACAATAGTATGTAATAAATGGATAAAATGGCCACAACCAACAACAACAACAACACTACTACCACCACCATCACCACCACCACCACCACCACCACCACTACCAACATCCACTTCAAACTCCTACCAGTTACGGTTATAATTATTATTGCTACAAGCCCATGGGGAGCAAAGGCAACGTCAACGGATAGCGCTGTCTCCGTCTCCCTCTCTCTTACAACTCAACACACAAGCACAATCTCAACACCTCGGTTACAGCATACAATAGCCCGGTAAAAAAAAAGCATGCGATTAGGTAAAGGAGGCGCATGGTGTCCTTTGCCGCAACCGCAAAACGTTACTGTTTTTACAAACTTCACTTTCACTAAATGCAACCAGCAGCGTAATCTTAATTGTACAATAGCCAGGATTAAACACGCATACACACTTTCACCACCCACATACATACACAATTACATTTACAATAATACATTAATGTTTAAATTTTGTTACAGTGTTCTCTTACAAGTAAGCAGTAATAATAACCGTAATGCAAACAATGCAGAAAAAAAAACATGGAAAACAAAACCCAGCAAATAATAGCAGTAGAAATGAAACAGTACGAAAAACACAGAAAAAAAATAGTAACTTCCTACTTTTTCCCCCTCTCGCGCATATCCTTACGCATACGAACACGGAAGATTGCTGCAGATTGAGCAGAAGGAAATATGATAAGAGCAGCAAACAAACTCTGATGATGATGCAAAACTACAGCAAACGATCACAATTCAATTCAAATACACCCGCAGTCTTACAATAGTTACAATAGTAAACAATAAGAAAACAGCAACCAATGTAAACCAATGTATAGAACAAAACAAAAAACACACAACAAACAAACAAACAAACAAAGTCAGCACAAAACACTTCAACATCTACCGTACAACTTCAATTGCAGTACGATCAAACAAAGACACAACCAAACAATATATTCAATCGGATGTTCCCCCGTGGGCAATAATTGAAAAAAAAAGATCTGTATCTCTCCTTTCGGCATCAAGCCCTTCCGGTGAGACTATCCACCAGTGGGCAGAGAGGGCTATGAGGCACGCAAGGGTTAGCAGAGAATACAAGCAAAACCGCGCTACTGTCTGCGGAGGACCATTCGATGCCATAGCAACCGATAGAATCTATCTCCCTTTGTTCTCCAATACAGGATAGAATTAAAACTCATCATCATTGCAACATATACACTCAAACAGAACACAATACAGACATAAATGAAGTTAATAGCTGCGCTAAAGCATAAAGCGTACTTAAATAAATCCACACAAACACATACACACACACACACAAACGATAATATATAGCCGAAAAAGCAGAAAAATGGATTACACACGCCCCTGTCATAATCATATTTCAATACAACACTTGCAGAATTACACAACACCACGGAAAGGAATCACATTCTGCACACAGTTCTGCAGCAGTTGAAAGTGTAATAGAACACACAAGCTTAAACGAACGATGATTGAAAAAAAGTGCGGCCGAACAACGTGAAGCAGATAGAAGATATAGCAACAAACAAACATAAAACAAAACATTTGCCAGAATGCAAGAAAGGAACTTACAACTAACTAAACACACGGAAGCACACACGAACAATCAATCAAGTTGCAGAAGCGACTGCTCCATTAAAGCCTACTATGCTGCGAAGCTAGTAGCGAAACGTTTCGTTCGCTCTTTACCGAAGAACATCTGAACGAGAGCGATTGATAATTCCAGCGTTGAACAAATTATTCCACCAAACAAACAAACAAACAAACAAACAAACAAAAACGAACAAGTGATGGTTTGCAACTCGGTTTACACTCCGGCGCCGGATGCGGCGTGTGAGTGCATTTTTGTATTCCGCATCGTTAAATTGTTCAGGAGGTTCTGTTTGCTTTACTTCTTTTTTAGTGATATAAAACCGATTAAGCTCTTTTAGCGCCTTTCGCTTACTGTGCGGGGCAGGCAGGATGAGAAATATTATGATTAGAGGAGGCGAGGCGAAATGTGAAACTTATTTTTTACCCCAACCTAGGTTTTATATACATACACATAAATATATATATATATATATATTTATATGTATATGGAAAAGCAGTGAGAGCGGTGTTAGCGTAAGAAACGGATGCCGGAGTGGAGAAGCGGAACAAAACGACAGGCCAGAGACGTTGCATTAAGACGAACGGATAAGAAGCGTAGGCATTAAGCGAGAAACTAGTTAAATTAGTGTGTAACTGAGTAACAGGAAGGTAATGTCCCATCCCCCCCCCCAAAAAAAAAAAAAAAAAAAAACAGACAAACAAGGTATGAGAAATACGCCGGGCGAATACCACCAGCAATCGATTATGTTATTTGCATTGGATCATGCACACACTCACGTACCGTTTGAACCGTGCAAACCAGATGCAGTTGTTGTATAGTGATTTAATCTTAATTTTGACTATGTTTTAGAGGAAAGAAGATAAAACAAACAAACAAACGATAAGCGCGTTATATTCCAATCGTAAGACCACCTGATGCTGCGATATATGCCGCATGCATGACGTACCATCCACATGCCGGGCAAATGTTGGTTGAAGTTGTATCTGTCTGTCAAAACACACATAGGAAATAGAAACATACCAGTACGGGTTTCTTTCTTTTCTCTCTGTGCCCATCGGAACAATAAACAAACACAATAACGTGAGAAAGCGTACACGCAACACAATATATTACATATGGTAGCAAACAAAACAAAGCCGAACAGAACCGAACAGAACGAGAAGCAAGGTAATATAGAAGCCGACGCAGGACACTTATCAAAATGGCTGCCTAGAAAATAGCATTATACATTAGGGTCGATAATGATTACACTTACTTACAGCGCAAGGCAAACACACACATACACACACGTCTACAAAAGGTATCAAAACAAACTCTACCGCTAACGAATAGTTTCTTAGTACGCCTTCGCTATTTGTTACGCGCTGCGCGGTTCCGTTTCCTTTCGCTCCTGTAGAAAAAAGAGATGTATTTCGAAGCGTTCAAATTATCTTTTTGTGTTTCTTTTTTTATTTACCCTTTAATAAACACATCAGAATATGATTGGTTCCACTTTTTATGACTGTATTCTGGAAAGAATATGCAGCTGAAGGTTTTGTTTTATTTTTCTGATTGTAATAGCGCCAAACATGATTTCATTTGCATTGCTTTGTTCCGTTGCTCGTTTTGCCACACTTCGCTGTAGGAATATTGAAAAGTGTCCCCAAAAATTCACATCTTCATACCTAAATTGTTAAGCTGTACCGTTGTACTAAATATTTAGCACTACAAATGTGCCAGAAACCGCATACTGGAGGATTAAAAGGCAAAGGTCGTGCACCAAAGAAGCGGATGAATTTTGAACATTTTTTTTTTCAAATTTTAGTTACATGTTTTACGTTACGTTCTATTTGAATATTTGAGTGCAAACGAAATTGTGTAGATAACTACAAGTTACTTGTAGGCGATTCGTTGCGGGAGAAGAGTGAAAAACGCTTCGAAACTAATCTCTCGAATGGAGAACTAACACTCATACAAACACACACTCACACGATAGCGTAACTCACATGGTAGTAAATCTAAATTTATCTTTGTATAAACGGATAAAGAAAAAGAAAACCAATGCCTTATAACGGAAGTAAACGGAATGGGGAAATATTAAATTAATTATTGAAACGCAACTAGTGAGGACGGTGTTTTTTTTGGGAGAAATATGCGTGTGATAGCACGAAATGAACATACACAGAAAACAAATCAAATAACCAATGGGTTTGAATATCGGACAAGCTTGTGAATCATGTGGAAAAGTGGCCAAACTTTCGGGGCTGCGAATAAAATGGCATTCCCAATTTCATCCATCAAAAAGTGGAAATCACGTTTGCGTTACTAGGCAAAGTAGGCGAGTCGCGAACGAAGGCGCAAATAAAGTAAAAAAAAAAACAACCCACTGTCTTATGAATGTATAGCAGCTCTACCATGTTCGTGTTTCGTGTCGAATGTATCTCGTTTCGAATGTATGTGCATTTAGTTTGTACAAAATATGATAATCGCAACAAAACAAAAAGCAAGTATTTCATTTTGTGCCACCAATTTCATACGCGAGCGGATAAAAAAAAGCAAAAAACGAAAACAAACAGCATGGTTTCAAGGACGTTATGAGTTGGCTTTCTCTTTCTTTCATGCATCGATCTCCGCACAGTGGGAGGAGGGTAGCGCTAGTTGTAAGTTGTTGTACGCTAGAGAAGGAATTGTAAGTACTAAGTATTTTGAAGCCTGTTAAAAAAAATTCCAAAACAATGTTAGCTAAGATCAAAAAAACACACACAGAACTAAAACTTCGTACTTCCGATCGCTATGTCTATTTAGTTGTAATGCGTGCATATGCTGACGCGTGATAAGGAAAGATAATAATGCATTGAACTTCAACTTGATTGGCTGGTACGATTTTAATTGGCAATGGCACTGACACGTTTTGCGTCACACAACGCGGAAGCGAATTATACACATCAAACGCACATATGTGATTGGGATTTAGCAAATAAATTCGAACATAAAAACACCATCGGGCAGTGAACTATTGGCAAGACTAAATTTACATTTACACGTACTCGGCATGGCATAAACAAAAAAAAATGTGATTATATTTTGAAATTGCTTCAGAAGCATTCGGAAACACTCTAAATTCTACTCAACTGCAAAAAAGTGTTGAATGATCGAAGTGGTGCTAAAATGTTAGGAAAATTGAATAGCAAACTAAACGGAACATACTTTGTGATTGGAGCTTTTAGCCTTATTTTGCTGAAACAAACCAACCAGACAAGGGAGTACATTTCATCGAAGGAAGAATAAAACGAAATCATCAGTATGAGTCTTGAAAAAAAACACTCACTCATGTCGCGCGACATTCGACTGCATTACACACAATGGTGCTTTAGCAAAGTTCTACCGACGCAAGTGATCGTGAGAAGTGAGAAACGCGAATCGTGCTTGTGCGAAGTTTAGTTTAACTTCTGCTTTAATATCGCTCCCCTCCCCCGGTATCAACCCGTTGTTTACCGATTTCGAACGTGAAATTTCTTTTCTGTACATAGCGTCGTAGGCAAAGGGCAAAGTGGTTCAATGTGCACCATATACTCGTGCAACCAACTTGGATGGGGAAATTGTTATTTTGTTGTTATCATCGGTTCTACGACAGCACGGATCGCGATAGATCTGTGGTTATTATGCTGGCGTGGCTTCTCTCCACCAGGTGATAGTGGTAGAAGGGCGCACGATTGTTTACACGGTCTAGGGAATGTTTATAGATTCTTCCTTATTTCATATTGAACACTTAGAATGAAATTGCAGCAGTAGTGTAGACGCTTTTATACATCTTTTTTGAAGGTAAAACTAGAGGAAGGAAGGAAAAAACGATATGGTGATCTAGAGATGTAAGCGTGGGCAGTAAAGCGCATGCCACGCGTAACCCGTACCATGTTCATGTTTACTAACTGTCCAGGATAAAACACACACACACACACACATTTATACAACCCAAATTTTACTGTGGTGTACACTAAATTTCGACGCGAAGGAGTATCCTTCAAGCAGCAGAGCAGCACCGACGGTGGGGAAAATTGAACGAAATAATTATAAAATTACGGCGCTCTGCAAACATGTGGCAGATTTTATTTCATCTAATGTCTAAATGTGATATATAAATATACGATTATGTTGAATGTTGAAGTAATCCTGTAAAAAAAATGAAAACCCCAAAAATGAAACTTTAGACGAGAGCAAAATTGATAGCAAATGAAGTATTTGAACTATGAATGTTAAGGCAAATGAAAAACTCGAAATTCGTTCCCACTTCTGAAAAGGGGAACACGCACTGTAATGGGAAAACAAACGGAACGATGCGATCCATCCACAGGTTGGCTCTAACGATTATTAGTGTGTGCATAAAATAAAAAAAAAAACCTACAAATCCCACGTGTGCAATACGGAAAACATCCAAATCAAGCAAAACAAAACACTATCAACACCACGAACAACAACCATCCCAAAACCAAGTCTACACAAAAGCAAATGAGAACCTGAAAAAAATTGTAGTTTTAATATAATTTCATTTCAACATAAATTACAACCCACTTGTCAAGATATGGAGCGACATCTACAAACCCCATAGCCCAAAAACGCCACTTACAAACAGCAGCAGAAATAGCAACAACAACAACAACAACAACAACAACAACAACAACAGCAGCAGCAACAACAGCAACAACTACTACAGCAGCCACATAAATAAGCAATTAATGGAATAATTTTACGATTACTATTATCACCAATAGCACACAGCATGAGCATTACAATAGTAGCTTAAAGCAAGAAGCAAAATAGAATTCGTTAAGTCACTACACACACACACACACATTGGTAACACTACCCCCCCGGATTGGGAGCGAGTAGTTGCCACTCAGTATGAAATAGTCTCTCACAGCTACAACTACAACCCACGAATAGCATAAAAATAGCAGCCGAAACAGCAACAGATACAACAAACAGGGATAACAACATCATTTCCATTAGCGCAACCAATAGTCAGAGCAAAGGGTCGGTCAAACGTGCCGTTCGCGTTTGGAAAACCCCCGCAAACAATAGAACGAAAACAAACGCTGGAGTATGCAAACGGGGAGCTAATATTCCTTTCCAACCGACAGTCTGTTGATTCGCATTTCGCAAGCGAAAAGACATATTATGTTTAACAGAAAATCAAACAATTACATTCCAAACACGAATGTGAAAGGTCTCGCGAACCACTTTCTTTCGATCTTTCGTCCGTCGAGCTACTCCAGGGTGATGAGTTTTTAGTTGCCGGTTTTTTTTTATTAGCATTTAACTGGTCTCACAACACACAGAACTCTCGCGGGGTTCTCGCGGGAGTCACCGTTTCGCAACCGGTACCGGTGCCGGTGCACTTGGCATGGTTTTGGTTCATCGTGGGCATACCATTCTTTGCCAGTTTGCACGTTTAACATGTTCAACGCAACGCCGAGGAACGCCCATCCGTGCCGGATCCGTTTCACGAGGGCGAATTATGTGAAGTTTTGCAAAAGATGATTTTATTTTTATTGTTTATTTTGACACAAGAATATTGCTATACATTGGCAACAGTTTGTTTTTTAAGTTTTTTTGTTATACATTCACACTATTTTCTAGCCATTAAGTGAGCACGTTTTTCTTATACCTATGCTATGCTATGTCTTTATTCATTTACCATCTTCCTTTTTTATCTCGTTATTCACTCTATTATTCTATCGGAAAAGTTTCTTGTTTACTCATTTGCCATCTCACTCAAACGTTGCCGTCGGTGAGTCGCCTTTCGTTTCGTAGTTTATACTTTTAGCGAACATTGTAATAAGAGATGCGGACGCAATCGGCGCTGAACATGGTGAACGCTTTAAGAATGCATCGCTGTGCTTGATTTTACACATCTACCAGTTGGTTCTTGGATGTTTACAAATGCAGTGCCGTGACAGAAAGCTGAAGCAGATAGATGCTTCTGCAACAGACACGTGCTTGCGGGAAAGGTGCCCGCGTAACCACATCAGGCACGGGCAGCAAAATATCGCATTGCAGAGAATAAACCTACTGTGGACACGGAGAAGAACCGGGCATCAGAAGAGCCAGAAGCTAGGGTAGACGCTACGACACTAAATGTACATTACAATTAAGCTTACCTACATGATCACACACGGATCCACCAACACAAATACAGCCAGCAATAGCCATAAAATAATGAAAGTAAATACAGTGTCCACACTAGCAAAACGGTATGTACACAAACAAAACCAACCAAAAAAAAAAAAAAACAAACAAACATTCAAACAACAAACAAACACACACACAGCTAATAGTACAGTAAGAAAAAACACACAGAAAAACAGTACACAGTACAGTAAGAAAAAACAGCAGTAAAATGGATAAAAATCGGCCAGAGCCAACCACCACGATCGCAGTGTATGTAGACAGATTTAACTAGAAACACACAATGCTTCGTAAGTAAAGACGAGTCCAACAAATAGATCTAGGTTTTGCGTAGTAGCACCGTGGGCGATCGAGTCCAACATCTAGCAACGATCGAATCGGCCGATCGGAGGGCGGATCCGAGGCGTGTCCGTGAGGTCGCACTGAAGTTGGGATGATTGCAGCATGTACATATAGAGATCAGAAACGAATCCCAATCTCGGTGACACTTTGGAGCAGGCCAACACACTAGCACTAATCTTGCATTGAAGCGTGCGAGACCGAGCGTGGTCGATCGGGAACGGGCGATCAGAACGTGTGCGAATCGAACGATTTGCGACAACATCAAGCAAGCAAGGAAGCAAACGAACGAACTAACAAACAAACAAACAAACAAACAAAAACAACAGGATCAGAATTAAGTTCGCCGATATCCACACCACTGCAAGCGGTGAAGTTTTTCTTTACGATTGTGGATGGTCGTTTTTTTTTCTTCTTTAACTAACAGTCCAACACAGGTATGAAATATGAGTTTGACGAACGTGACTGAAAGGCGTGCATGCGAAAATGGCCGATGCAATCGTGTCAGAAGCGGGCCGGTAGTAGCTGCTAGTAGTAGCGACCAGTGCCAGTTTCATTGCGATCGATTCGAATTGTGTACATTTTAACACAACACTCTAACGCGAATGGACGAAAGCAAGCCACAGAAAAATGGTACGATTTAAGTTAGTTCTACATCATCAGGAAGGTAGTGGTAAGGTTTAGGTTTTCGTTTCATTTTTTTTCTCTCTCTCTGTACATGAGCTAAATATGTAAGCATTTGTATTTGTATTCGTTCTTAAGTCTACTTCCGTTAGGCTTCCGGGGTTTACTAGACTAGTTTACGGTTACATTTTTCTTCTTCTATGTTAAGTTGTACAACCGATGCTTGAAACACAGCAGATGCAGCAGCGACTCCAGCAAAGCGTTTAGATTCTATACCCAAAGGGTTCGAGCGGCCCGACCAACGCGGGCGGGTCGGGTCGCGTCGGGGTTTGCCTCCCGGAACTCCTTTTCATTACTTAAGTGTTTAGCTTTAACAATTTCCAATGCCACTGAAGCCAATGGTTATGTTGTAAGGTTCGTTTTATTTTTCCCTCTTGCGCGCTCAGCTCGCGCGAACAACGTTCATTTCCAAGCAGAAGTACAATAAGTGTTTGAACGAGGCATCGATCCAGCGACGATGGAAAGGGCGATAGCGTTAAGTTTGAGTCGGTTTATGTTTCGTTTATTTTATCCAGTCACGGTGTTGGAAGTTTAGGCAGCCAGGTTTTACTTTAATTTTTAAGCTTATATTCGAATTCGATCGATCGCGTGTAAAAGGTATCGGATAAGGCACGGAGGAAAGTATAGAAGTTTAGTTCTTTTGACACGGTTTGCATAACGGCTTGCATCTTAACGCTCGTCACTGTTCATTACCAATATCAACGATCAAACAACAACAGCAACAACAGCAACAACAGCAACAACAGCAACAGCAGCAGCAGTAACAGCAGAAGCAGTAAAACCACTTCAAACCAAAACAACATAAATGCAATAGAGTCAAAGCAAAGTCCACAAACAGGTTCTAGTATCAAACAGCAGCGAAACAAGCAACCAAACCATTTCCACCAAACGATTGTAAGATTCTCCCAAAAACAAAACCCCCATTTTAAAAGATCAATACCCAAACAAAGCAAGCAATAGCCCAGAACGAAAGGTATGTCTTATAGTTTTCACTTTCATTTGACTTTATCACCATCTTCTTCAAACGCATCATGGCAAAATCCTGCAACGATTGCAGAGACCACGATCACAAACACACCAACACACACACACACACACGCGGAAAATGTTAAGAAAACCGTTGGCTCGAATGTTTCGGTGAAAGTGCAAGATTAAAAAGGGCATCTTTACAGCTGAAGAAATGCGATAAAAAAAATCAACTGAAATGGAACAAAAATTAAAAACAAAGACTGACAAACCAAACAAACAAACATAAACAAAAAAAATCCCCATCTAATCACCCTTTTGCGGACGAAATCGATAACATAGGCACGCGTTGTGCGTTTGCGCGGGTACTTAGAGAACTATTTTTCAACCCGGTGGAAACAAAGGGGCTAAATGGTTTATAGTATTATCATCTCATCAGCCCCTTTCGTCCCCAAACACACACACAAACACACACCCTTACATACACCCAAACAAACGCTTTCTTCAGACTTTATCACCGGGACAGTTGTGAGCGAATTTCGTTAGGAAAAGCAGTGAAACACCGTGTTTTTGTTTCTGCAGCTAAACATTACTTTTGTTTGCGGTGTAAAACGGTGTAAAGCTCGGAAGTGAATCGAGCGCCTCATACCTCCCCTAAATGAAAACATGCGGGAGGCCGTGTTAGGAACTCGAAACTGGGCTCGAAATAAGAATATTTTCCGATCAAAAAGAGGGCAACAAAAATAACGATGAAACAAAAGCGAACAAATCGTGGCAAATCATGCATGATCAAATGAACAAATGAACATAACCTGTTTTGGGACCAAAAGAACCTCCAGAATCAGCATTCCGAAAAATGTCCATATCCAGTTGCGAAGTGAAAATTACAATCTAAAAGGGACCGGAGCGTCCTCTAAACCAAAGGGCCCGGTGCAAACGAGCCCGCACACGATTACTCCACCTAGAAACTACACTAGCTAATGAATACCGCGAATGGGGCGACATTCGCACTAGCGGATGATGATACCCGAGTAATGTGGGAGGAAAAAAGCATAAAAATCTCGTGGAAATGGAATGGAGCTGCAGTTACATGATTATGTGGAAGGTGTGTGCAAACAAAAAAAACACACACACACACACAATCGCACCTGAACCGATTATCAACGATATCAACGGGATATCGAGATGCCTTTTCGTTTTTTCGGGTAGAGGGGTACGCTTTAATCAGTCAAACTGTGTGAACGCATAGAGCAAAACCAAAAAGGGAACGTATATTCTGGATGTAAGCAACAAAACAAGTGGCTAAGATAACAAGAAAGTATCGAAAATCTGTGTAATTTAGGGCAAACAAACCAAAACCGAACGGACAGCACATTTCGAAACAAACCGGCGCGGTGATCAGATACTGTATCGAGGAAAAAAAACATGGAAAACAAATCAAAATAGATATCGAAATTGTGCGTAAACTTGGGGGCAGCAAGTCGCAACAAATACCCATGAATTAAAAAAAAAATGGAACATTTCGTCCGACAAGTGGCGCCGAAGCGAGGAAAAGCGCACACGAAAAACACACACACACACCTACACGTACTAACTAGCCAAAATTCATGTGAAGTATGCGCTGAAGCGGAGGAGGAAATCATTTTTGGCGAAGCTGCTAAGCACGGAAGCAAGGGGAAGAAGGGGAAAAACATACCGTGCCAGAGATGCTGAACGCCACTGAGACTGTGCAAGCTTTTTGCAAACTAGAGGGCTAAATTATGAGTAAATCAAACAAAACAACAAGAGAAAAAAAAACATGTTGAGTACATATGAAACGTTGTGGGATTGTTATTTAAAGAGGAAAAAAAAAAGATACACAAACACGAACACAGAAAGACTCAGAAAGCGAGAGAGAGAGCGAAATAGAGAAGAAAAGAAAAAAAAGAGATGCTACTGTATGCATAAATCTACAGTGTGAGTAGCTGAAGCAAAATAGACAAGCGAAAACGAAAGAACGTAGCGATCGAACGGAGAATGGAGAACGCTAACACTAGAGGCGATACCGAAACGATGGAATAGCGTTAGTATAAAGCAAAGCTCTAGCACGGTTCTGCCGAAACGGTCAGAACAAACACCGGAATCGGAACAGGATCATCAGATGCCAGAGCATAATGCTGAGCGTAAGAAAAGGGCCGTTCTCGTAACGAAAGGTGAAGAGATTAGAGATGAAGGAGGTGAAAAATGAATGGAAGAAAGGGTAAAAACCCCCAAATACACAGGCAAACACCTACACCTACACACACACACACAGACAGAAGAAATACACAGAGGAAGAAATGTAATACACGAAATCGAAGACGGACGGTGTAAAAGCGGAAGCGGCAGATGATGAAGGAGAAAAACCCGGCGGAAGTAATTATATAATAAACAAGAAAATAATTATTGTAATATATTTATAATGTGAATTTGGAATATAACCAGTATTTATTATACTGTAATAAAAATATATTTAAAAAGTACACTCCTCTCGGAAAGAAGTTCCTCTCGGCAAACGCGACAATAAAATCATCTAACAGATGTTCTTCGCTTTGTTGGTAAGTATGACTGAGCTGGGTAGGTTGATTTCTGTGCGAGTTGAGCGATTTATCGAACGTGTTGTGAGCACGTCGTGCAGATATGGCCTGGAAACCAATATTTCTCCAGATCGTTCGGTCCATCGCTGCCTTTCTCCATCTACGATATCTCCCAATCTCCCTTAGGTCAAGCTCCACTTGATCTAGGCAACGAGCTCGCTGCGCTCCTCAGCGCCTCGTGCCGAACGGGTCGCTGACGAACACCTTCCGGGTGGGACATGAGTCCGGCATCCTCATGATATGTCCCAGCCATCATATCCTTCCGGCATTCTCCACCGACAGGATGTCGACGTGTGCTCCTGACAGCTCAGCTAGCTCGTGGTTCATTCTCCTCCTTCACACGCCGTAACACCCTCCGTTCGTAAACAAGGAGTGCATTGGCGTCCTCTGTCCCGATGACCCAAGGCTCATGCCCATAGAGGACCACCGGACCAATCAATGTACTGCAGCATCGTACATTTCACGCGGGGTTGGAGTCTTCTGAATCTCAGGTGTTTATGAAGCCCGTAGTAGGCACGATTCCCCTGAACAATGCGTCTCCGGATTTTGCTACTCATAGCATTGTACGAAGTAATGATCGTGCCGAGGTAGCAGAACTCCTCTACCATCTCGAGGTCATTGCCATTAACTGATACTCTACTCCTCAGGCGGACCCTATCACAAGTGCAATCCTGGTTGGTTCGCGTTTTAGTCGTACACCCGACTAAAAGCAAACTTTAGCCTCGCACACCACCGCAGATGTCCGTCCGTCTGGGGGATGTCAGGGATCTGAAGTTTGTCTGGAATCTGAAGGAAACATACCGAGCCTCAATCGTGAGTTCTTTTCCGTTGCATAGGTCCGTCATGGAAGTTCCGATACTGATATAACTCTTGGTGACTGTTGACGTTGCAATGGTACTAAGAGCGGCACCTGCAAGACCTAAGCCACCTGTGTCGCCGACGAACACGATCCTTGATATTTGTAGTCCTTAGACAGGGACTTAGAAGAAGGCCAGCCGACCCTGACATGGATACAGACGCTGACTATCCCCAAAAATCAATCTCATATTAGCCATATCATCCATCTTCCCAAGGGGTTGGGTTTCCTCGGGTTCTGTAGGTCGAGGACGTTTTGAGCAGGAGTTGGGTACGAAGAGCCTAAGTAGCCTACAAGAGGAGTTGGTTTCGTACCCGTACCAGTGATGCATTTCTTCATCACTGTCAACAGAGTAGTACTACTGTTCTGAAATTCAAATAATTTCTAATTTATACACATTAGCAATACGGCCAGGCCGTTCCTAATAATAAAAAAAAAAAATAATAATAATTTATACACATTACATATCCTAACCCATTCCAATCACTGCCTGTAACGTATCTCCACAATATCAACTTGATTTTTTCTGATTTTTTTAATTAGGTGCGTTCAATATTTTTTTCTGAAGAGAAGTTTCTGGGATGTATCTTTTTGTCCTTAAATAATGCTTTTTTAACTGTTCATGTTCATGTGTACTATTCATGTTTGTTGATGACTCTTTCAAGTCATTCTCTTTCGATCATTCATAATTAACCACCACGAGTCACGTGTTCGTTAAAGATCTTTGGGTTTGGGTCGATAGCAACCTATTATATTATAATATTATCTTCCACGGAACAACTTTATTTTTGGAGCTACTCATTCACATTCCTTGAAATTTGTTTTGAAAATTGATCCCTTTTTTAGCTGTCTTAACGTAACGTAGGTTGTAAGATTCCTGTTTGTGGGTGATAACGTCTCAACAACGCGTTGAGCGAATTATCCCTAGAATTAATTATAATTTTAGTGTTTGCTTTTCATTTTGACAACATATCCTATATATTGAACAGCTAAAATATTGAGTATTGAGAAGAAAAATATAAATTGATCAACTACCCTCACTTAAATTGATCAACTTCTTGCTACTATACAGAGCAAGGGTTGAGGGGGTTCTATCTGATTCGTTCATCGGTAAGTCTGGGGTACCTCAAGGTAGCGTTTTGAG
>KI915049.1:4398082-4418286 GCA_000473445.2 Anopheles farauti | reverse complement strand
CTACTTGGCAAATCCCTTCCGCGGGTCACTGCAGTCAAGGACCTTGGAGTGTGGCTCGATGACAAATTGTCTTTTGAGGCACATCTCAATTCTGTAATCGAGAGAGCTAGCAAAACGTTGGGACTTATAATTCGCATGGCATCAGAGGTTCATGACCCATTATGCCTCAAAGCATTGTATTGCTGTTGGGTGCGCCCAATTTTGGAGTATGCCAGCGTTATCTGGTCTCCTTCAGGTGTTTGTGCGTTAGATAGGCTGGAGAGAGTGCAGCGGAAATTTACGCGTCTTGCCACTAGGCGATTCTTAAATGACCCCAGTATCTCTTTACCATCTTATCCTGCTAGGTGTCGTCTGTTGGGCTTGGCCAGCCTGAGAGAGCGTCACAGTCTAGCCCGTCAGTTATTAATCGCCAATATCCTTCTTTCCAATATTGACTCCCCCGCTCTTCTGGCGGCTATCCCTTTCTACATCCCGTCCCGCCATTTGCGACTCCGACCTTCTCTTGCATTCCCTTTGCGTCGCACGCGGTTCTCCCTCAGCGATCCTTGGATGCGTGCGTTATCGGATTTTAACTCCGTAGGTAATTTATTTGACTTTAACATCTCCTTTACATGTTTCCGTTCCCGTCTCCTATCTGTACTGCCCTAATGTATGTTCCGTTTCCTTTATATCCGTTTAATTTTAGTATTCCACTAGCCGTTAAGTACTTTGTTATATCCTGACGCTACTGTAAAGCCCTTGAGGCAAACAGTATTAACATTTGATAATAAATAAATAAATAAATAAATAGTTATAACTGGTATAACACACAAGCTGTACATCACTGGCTAATTAACAGACGATACCAGATTAGACCAGTGAAACGCTCTCTTCCACTTGATCGGTTAAGCAGAACAGACGCGAAAATAAAGATAGACTAAAGAGCGAACCCCACGACTTATTATTAAATAAATAAATAAATACCCAAAACTTTTACAAAATTGACCTAACTGAAATTAAACATTCACTTTCACTTGACCACTGGACTGACCTTGTACACTTAAAAAATAGAAAAGGTACATGAAGAAAATATAACTGCTTTGGCGTGTTAAATTTTAAATATTCTCTTGCTTACAATAAGAGGCTAAGAATAAAGTTTTTATCACAAAGTTTAAAAAGCGGCTCTTGCGAGGAGCTAATTACAAAAAGAGCGATTTGAAGATGCATATTTTCAACAGCTAATCTCTTTTAACGCTCATCGGTGTGATTGAAAAGTACCAAACAACGAGCAATACATACCATAAGCTTATCACAAACAGACAGCGCGCTGGAGATAACGTGCAAAAAAAAAGCAAACCGTCGTGCAAATCGGTTTCGCGATCTGCTAAAAATAGGCCCATTTAAATAACCCCGAAATCGGCCGGCACAAAAATCTTCCCTGACCTACATACCCCAATCTGAATCGAAAGAAACAATACGAACACCAAAAACGCGCGCCGGTCGCGTAAGAGAGACACTCAAAACTGACCTAAATCAACGCACCCTCGTCTTATCACGCACCCCCCCCCCTCCCCCTCACGAGGGGTTGGCTGGTCACCCGTTACGCGGCTGTTCAGATTGCGATTTATTTTTTTTTATTCTCACCATCCCGTGGGAGGGTTTGGTTCGCGTCAAGCGGTCAAATATTGCGCAAATTTGTTTTTTTTTTTGCTCAGTTCGAAACGGGCCCCACCAAATGAGGCCACAACCCGGACGGCTCCGGTTACACTTCCGAAAAAAAAGAATGAAAAACACACACACAAGTAAAACGCGAAACCAAACAAAATAACATTTCCAAACCCAATCCCAGACGGCGCGTCCCGAAAACCCCCCGCACCGGGTGCTTTCAGATGGAACGATCATCGTGTAAACAGACGCACACGATAATGGCGAATCCAGACGGCACGGGGTGGTGCCGGATGGCCTTGAAATCGCACCCTGATCGCTCCGCAGTACGGGGCCAGTCTGGAGACGAGTCGGGCTGAAATCGGTGTTTTGCCCCGATGTGCGGAAAGAGAGATCCGCTGGCACAGCAAAAGAGGCGTATCATTTCCGGTGGAAAAGTTTGTTTTTCTTATATTTGATTTGCTTTTTTCTTTTTGAATTAAAATAGAAATTACATTCAAATAAGTTTAAAATATTCGGCGGAACCCATGTGAGAAGTATCTTTTTTTTTATTTTCAAACTTCATCATGACCATGGAAAAGCCCGTTGTCCACAACAACCATTCCATACTGTCGGCGCCGGCACACCCCGGAACCACCCCGTTGAACATAGTGGTGGTGAGTTCAACGTTTCTAATTCGTTGAACCCAAAAGCCGTCCCCGCCGATAGAGAGCATCACTTCAAAACAGATTAGGCTAGGTCCGGGACAGAAGCATTGCAAGTGCTGCTGTGTCGGACTCAACAGCACACCGCGTTGATAGCGCTGTTGTTATGTTTTTTTTACTTGATTTTGTGTACTCATTTCGCACACAACGCCTACTGAGGGGAGCGAGCAGTTATCGCTATCTCCCGGCGCTTTATTTGCTTTTGATTTTATTTTTTCTCCTTCTTTGGCAAGTCAACAAACTTGCAATATTCCACGCAACAATCGCGTCACTGTACATGAGCACAAGATGAGTCGAATGGGTGAGAGAGGGAGAGGGAGAGAGAGAGAGAGCAAAATGGCCCAACGTGTCTCCTCTAACGATGGTTGTCCAGTTTGGCGGCTCTAACGCGCCAAGTCCCGTCCCGTCGTCAGCTCCAGGGTTCGGCGTTCGGCGTTCGCCTGATCTTCGCTGCGTCCAAGGACGTACATCAACCGCAAGCGATAAGAGCCGACGCAGACAAAACGGGAGACGGCCCAGACAGGCTGCAATGACGAATCTTACGGCTTTCGTCGTACAGCAAGCTGGACAATTTCAACAGAAACCGTACGCACTTCAGTGCGAGGTATCGGTTGAAGTTTGAAGGACTCGTTTCGAAAAGACCGCGACGAAGGTCTTTGCACCGCGAGCTGAACAAAGCCAGACCAGGCATGCATGGGGCAGGCTTTCCCCCAAAAACTGACGCAATAGTAATGCTTTCTTTATTCGCTCAGCATTTTTTATGTTTTTTTTTTTTGTTACAAATCTTTTATATTTATTTTTACTCGTACACTCGCTTCCCGTCGAATTTTGGGCTTTTCAGTTCTCCCCCTTTCTTTTTGAGGGCAATAATTGAGCATAACGGTTTACAAGTCGGTCGATTTTTTTTTTGTTTCGTTATGTACCTCACCCATTTTGGGATATGGATGAGTATTACCAGAAGGTGCTAACCAGAAAAAGTCAGCTCCTTTGTCCACCGAATATTCCGGGGGTGTCGCGCAAGGTGTTTCTTTTTTTTTTTTTGTTGGCGAACGGTCACGCAAATGGTCATTTGCTTCCGGTGTATTTTTGTGCTCGTTGACACGTTGAGGGTAATTTTGTGGGCTAGCAGGAAACAAAAAGAATGTTTTTATGATGTGCAAAAACTGAGAGAGGTATAGTGCAAAGATGTTTCTTCGTTCCTGGAATATCGTTAATAAAGCAAATGAACTGAAATTGTTTCCAAACTGAACCAAATGTTATATTACTATCGGTTAAATGTTAATGTTAATGTTATCGGTGTAGGTACTAGATATTGTGCTCTACAATGCGTCGTACTAATTTTGTTCAGATAAATACAAAAACTGATGATTCTGAGTAAGTAAAGAGAATTTTATGTGATGATCTTTAGAAGTACTTATGGTAAGAGAACTGTACTAGAGAAACCTCAAAGTACGTGTTTTCAAAAGTAATCCAAAACATGAATTATGAACTTTATAAATCAAAATGTGTTTCAATATAAAGCCGAGTTTGCATAGCTAATTATGATGAGCTAATGTTGAATTAAATAATTAAATAATAAATGTCGTTTGCCACGTTTAAAGAACTACCAGTATTTGGGTTAGTATCGGGGCAGTTCAAGATTCGACAAGATCCAAATTCCCATTTGTGTCTGTCTAGCGAATCAGGAAGCGATCAAGCGATCGAAGGGGTAATACGGAAGCTTAGCCTGAACGTGCAATACGAAAAATATCGTTTATTTGGAAAGGTTTATAAAAAAATTAATAGATAAAAATCGAACTCTGCCGGTATAAAATATCACTGTTGAAAGGAAATGTCCCACCTGAATAATTGTGCGACGATCTGAAATCGAAAACTGTGAAAACATATTAAATGACTTCTAAAAGCAATAATAAAGTCAAGTATATATAATAAGAAACGAATGCATCTTAATCGAGAATCTTTTTTTATCTACACACTAGTTAGTTAGTTTAATTTCTGAGGGAAGAAATTATTTTCGATCGAAAAAAACGTGGAAGTTGCTAATAATTTTGTCCAATTAAAAAAACTATACAACGTGATTTCTGTATTTCTCTTTTTAAAAAAACTATTTCGCACCATGGTCGAATACTAGTAGGATAATACTATAATCATGATAAGTAAACGTTCATGAAATGGCGGATGGAATGGCTTCAAAAATCAAAACGCTCGTCTAGCGATCAATCGTCTAGCGAGAAACGATCTTTAGCATCAACATGAAAAACTAGCCAGGAATAAGAAAAGGAAGTGCATACACTGGAAAGAAAAGATATTAGTGGAGACTTCTTTATCTCAACACTTTTACTTCCGAGGGTATAAGAAATATTTTTTCCAATTCGAAGAAACGTTCCGCGAACAGTTTGGTTTGTTCTTGCGTTGAACATGTGAAATGGTGTCCAGCATATTAAACATATGTAATGAAACGCTAACATAATAGCGTGTGATTAGCACTATCGAATTGTTTGTAATTAGATTGCATGCGATGCAAAATTATGAAAACCTTTGTTTGACAAAAAAAGCACCACCTGCACGCGTTCATCATACGGTAATTGTAATTTTATTGCATAATACGTATCATGTCCTGGAATCCGTCGTAAGAACCAGTTTGAAGATATTATGAAGATATGCAAACGATCTTTCCCATCCATTACGATCATTTTATTGCATAAAAAACTTTCTCTTTCGCTTTTTTCAGCGTATATACTTTTTGTTTTGCTTTCGCTTCAGCCGGCTGCCTGCACCGTTTAATTACGTTCGCCATTCCCGTTCCCCAAACAAAACAGCCAAAAACCGCCCAGAATGCAGCAAACGGTTCTTTTGGCCCGTTCGAACCGAACCACCGAAATTCGAAATCCCTCAATTCGTTCTGCACTAAATACGCGCAACGTATCGGTAGACGCGATCGCCCCCTTTGGGGAGGGGAGCGAGGTCCACACAATGCACTCTCCGGAACAAAAAAGGAACCATCGAAATGGCCAAAAATAAATTCGCATTCCCCTCGATGCCCTTCGCCATCCTCCCTCCAAAAGAAAAAAGAAATTATTAACCAAACCCCAGCCCCCAACGCAAACACACACACACACACCAAAAGTACGAAACTGCACAACAAAGCTGCATCGAAACGAGCAACATGCACATCATCAAGACCGTCATCGACAGCACCAAAAAAAAAAAAAAAAGAGAAGCGCAGAAAAAAGTGAAACTGCTCACAGGCCGTAACAATTTAATGACCATCCTCCCGGGTCCTCCCAATCCTCCGACGTTGTGGTAAAGTGCAGGAACACCGAGCATGCACCGAGAACGCTTTGCGTGTCGCCCGGCACTGCAAAAGATCGAGGTCACTCGATCGGTCTCTACCCCCGAAAAAAAAAAAAAAAAACGACAAACCCTGCCCCGGTACGGAGCCGAACCGGGAAACCGGTTTTCGGTTGGTACGAGCACGAGGCACGGAGCTTCCGTATCCCGCGTACCTCCCCGCCCAGTTTCATAATTTTCTTCACTTTTTGGTTAAAAAGTACTCGCTTATTGCACGGTTCACGCATTACGCCACGGCCGCATCCGAAACGAGTGCAGTTCCATCTGCACGCGGCAGGAAGAAACTGGCTGGCCTTGATCTTATTTTCACTCTCAATATTTCGAGGGTTCGGTTTCGCCGGTTCCGTCTGGGTCTCAAGAAGCGCGTCTTTCGCGGTTTCGGTTCGGTATGCGCGTATGTTCCTTCTACCCGCAGACAATCTCTCTCCCTTCTCGCTCACGCTTCCTGCGTACGAGCATCTGCAAACTGCAGTTTCACGTCTCTTTTGTTTGCCGTGCGATGCATTTTGGCGAAAGTGGGTGGAGAAGAAGGGGTACAAATAAAAAAAAGAGCACCAACACACCATTTCCGTTTCACCAAACCGCGGTGCATGTGACTTCTTTCCATCCTTTCCCCATCCTAGGAGGCTGGGCGTGAGGGGTTGCAGTCGTCCCGACTGGAGACGCGAGAGGCGAGGTTGACCTCATTTCTTTTGAATTTTTGGCCAGCTGAAACCTTGAACATACAACACCGCCTCAAGTGTATGCCACATCCTGTCCCGAACCGGCCGGTTCGCTCAGACATTTGCCCGACAACCGCTTTGCGCGTGTTCGTCTTCCGTGCGTGATCTCGCGCACACATCGCGCACCCCCCGCAGACCAAGTGTCCTTTCAACGACGCAAAAACCGGCCAAACTTGTTTCCTCAAAATACTGCCACGGTTATGAAGTATCACTTGCGCGAAGTTACACATCTTCGTGTTCGTTTTTTTGGTCTTTCCGAGGTCGGAGGCAAGTATTAATAGCGCCGTACGCGAGCCATTGGGATGTAATCAGGTCAAGGATGGTGCAACTTGGATTGCATTGTTTTCAACGCTCTTTATTCGTTTCGGGCACTGTGCAGGAAGTAAACTTGATTCGCTCCCGATCCTACTAACACCGCTGTGTTGGGCTTTTCAGACCGTGCCGGTTGCTGCAGCTTCCGGAAACCCTCGAACGTCGGCGTCCGGGTGGCTCGGACGTAATCGAACCGGTTTTCTAAATCCCAACCAACGATCAGCACATCCTTCTCGGATCCGGCCGTGGTTACTTCCACAACCGTATGCCCTATTCCGCAGTGGACCTTCTCCACCGTGACGTCTTCGTCGCCCGGAAAGGATACAAGCTGCGGTTGCGACACAACACGACCATGGTGCTGAGCGTCCTGCAACCCCAGCTGACCCTGATTGTTCCAGCCCCACGTGTAGAGGTCCCCGAACGAGGACACCGCACCCGAATGCCACCCTGCTGCCGCGATGTCGACTATTTTTACTCCCGCCAATCCCTCCACGATACAGGGATGATCGTTCGATGCAACTATTTCTCCATTCCCGAGCTGGCCACGTCTGCAAAGGATAAAAAACAAACAATTGATGGATGCAGTTCTCTATATCTTATGGTTTGAAAATTCCATTTACTACGATTTTACTTACAAACCACCACCCCAGCTGTAAACATCACCGTTCGTGGTAAGGAGTAGGCAGTGTTCGAATCCCGCCGCTACTTTTCTAATCCGCACGTGCTTTGGAAGAGTTGTTGTATGGTTCGGAATGTTGTACACTCCGTTCGCAGAGGTACAGGCCAGTGTTACACACTCTCCGCATGTTAGATGGGTGATCGTCTCTTTCGCTTCCTTCTCGTTGTTGCTCTCAATGCCAAGAAAATCAATCGTCACTGAGCCATCCGCAACAGGATCGTATTTTAACAGTTGTCCGGAAGTCAGCAGAACTAAGCAAAATTTGCTATTTGCTGCAATGGATGTGATTTGATTCTCGAAGCTGACCGTTTTGTGTTCATCCGTTAGAATGGAGAAGATGTGCAAGGTTTGCTCGTGCGCGATGTAGCTATACAGCGAACCCAACTGAAGGAGTATTGGTGCTGCCAGTGATTCAAGACGTAGTAGACGGCATAGGTCGACCTCTATTTACAGCAAAGAATTGTAAAAACCGATGAATGTTCTCAGCATTAAGTTGTTAAATAAGTAATACATAATATAATTAAGTAATCGAGCGATCGTTGGCTGAATTCCGTACGTAGAACTAACGGAATAAAAATTAAAATACAAGATTAAAAATTTCTTTTTTTTAATTGACCATTTAAAATAGTCTACATGAAAACTACTGCGTATTTCAGTATTTTGAAACCATTAAATTATTACTATGAGTTGTACTTAAAAAGCATTTCAATAATATTCGCACTATTATAAATACTATTTTTTATATTAAATTTGTTCTCTGACACCACCCAAATTATTTGAATATGAAAATGTGTATTATATGTGCTATCTAAATGAAATATTGTTTAGTATGGTAAGGATAATTATGGAAGAGTTTGTACAGCATTTTCACGCCAAAACCAATTATACCAAATCCGCTGTACCAAAATTCGCTTACTAAGATGTTAATGGTAGACACTAGTTTTATTTACATTTTCATTGCTCAATTTTGCAGATTGAGTTCGTAATTCACAAATAGCGTTTTTTCTTACCCGATAAAATGCACCAATTGTTGTACTATTTTTCATCTCGATGAAATAGTTATTCTTCGTCATTAAGTTAGCAAAAACTCGGTGTTTTTAGTTGAGGTATGTCAAAAACGAATCTTTTAAACCAATTGTACTCTTTTCCGAGCTCTAGTTTGGATAAAATTTTGAATGAAAAAATTGGTTTTTCCTAGCTTATCGATAAGGAACTATAGATTTTTGGACAGTAAAGATTAAAATAATGATTTGTCGATAATAAAAGCTTAAAATGCCTGTAAAAAGTCTTGCAAAGAAGTGAATAAAATCAACTATATGACAAAACTAATTTTAGAATACAAACCGCCAAGGTTTGCTCATATATTTCATTTTCCCGTCGATAACACAACAATTGGTGCTAGCACAACAATTGGGATACTTACCCTGTTAGCTTTATTATACAACTGT
The DNA here is from genome assembly GCA_000473445.2 of Anopheles farauti. Classification (NCBI taxonomy): domain Eukaryota; kingdom Metazoa; phylum Arthropoda; class Insecta; order Diptera; family Culicidae; genus Anopheles; species Anopheles farauti. The sequence continues at coordinate 4,409,426 of KI915049.1, read as the reverse complement.
ATTCTATCAAAATTTAATCAAAAATTGAATATAAACAGTTGTTCTAAATTGTACTAAAAATATTTTTGAAAAAGACCGAATACGATAGCTAGCTTGTAGCTTGAAACAATGTGTGAATGTTAAGAGTACAGGTAATATGTAACATAACGAAAACTTTCGTAGGTAACAAAACCGTTTACTAATGATTTTGTTTTGAAATCAATTATACCTTTTAGTGCACCACTGGATTCCGCTGCGAATGGATTCAACCCTGTAATCCACATTTTAGTCCTCCAGTCACAGCCCTTGACGTATATGACAGTTGGCTGCGTACTGTTTGTTGTTGCTGTTTTGCTCTACCTTATCGCTGCTCCTTCCAACACCTACAGTTTTGAACAAACTTCCGCTTTTTCCTTTACAATTAATATTCACTGCATCACTTAAAATGGTAAGAAATGTTCCGCAATCAAATGCAGCTTGAAAACATGCTGCAAACAAAACTATCACAGCTTTTTTCCTCGAGCACGCTTGGTGGTGATACTGTTTGGTTCTCGTTTCCCGGGTAACCGAATTTGTTTTGACAGTACACTGCATACACAGGCTGCGTACTGTTCGAAACATAGAATTATCTTGCAAAACGAAAGATCCTCGAATACTGCGGGTTGTTGATTCGGGTGAATTTATTGCATTTATCAGTGGACTACTTGAATTACCGATTACGACGTTATAAAAATTTTATATTAGTATACAAATCATGTTAACATTTGTTCAATTCTAAAAATAAATTGTTTACTAAGGTAAACCGTTGTTTGCACTAGCCATGTCTTTAAATAGTTCTAACAATAGCATTTTAAATTACATTACAGGGACTCCTTTCCCTACTACGAAAGCTGAGATCGACTCCGGAGAAGGAACTGCGTATTCTGTTGCTCGGATTAGACAATGCCGGCAAGACCACATTGCTTAAGCAACTTGCCTCGGAGGAAGTGACGCAAATAACACCAACTGCCGGCTTTAACATAAAATCAGTCGTTTCGGATGGATTCAAACTGAACGTATGGGACATAGGAGGTCAGAGCAAAATTCGGCCGTATTGGAAAAACTACTTCGAAAATACGGACGTGCTGATATACGTTATTGACTCGAGCGATAAAAAGCGTTTGGAAGAGACCGGAGACGAATTGACCGAGTTGCTGCTGGACGATAAACTGAAATCCGTGCCTTTACTGGTCTTTGCCAACAAGCAGGACGTGGTTGGTGCACTGAAGGCTTCCGAGATTGCTGAATGTTTGAAGCTAGTAAAGCTGACGGACCGTACCTGGCAAATACAAGGCTGCTCGGCCCTGCAGGGTACTGGCGTGAAGGTAAGAAACAAAGTTTCGTTCGCACTGTTACGACTAACGCTAACCCGTTTTTCTCTTCGTAAACGCATGCTACCAAACTAACGAAACGCTACAGGAGGGAATGGATTGGGTTTGCAAAAGCATTAAAAAATAAGTAATTTCAGCCTGAACGCCTTATGCCATTCGATTAAAAGCACTGACACCATTTTCCGTCCACTAAATGTCTCGCATGCCTTAATTCTAACGTGCAATAAATAAGTACATCCATATGAAATGAATGCAAAATGAGGACACGATCACGCTAATGGAGTTTTTCATTTGAAATTTATTTATATTTTCTTTTTTGGTCGTGACCTTGCCGTTTAATATCGATCGTCGCAGTTACGTAGCCCAGTGTACTCCCATCGCCGCAAGGGTTAAAAATTTACATTCGAATTTACCATTCGTGCTAGCAAAAAGCATTCATTCAGTCACAAGTATTCATCGACGAGTACGTTAAGCACACGAACAATTGTTAATTACTGCTAGCTTAATATCTATATTTTTGTCTTTAATATGAGGTCCCACTAGTGTACCTCGTAAATGCTGTGAATTGCAAGGAATGGAAACAGGTGAACGTTGACAAGCCAATCCAAGCTGCGAATGTGTATGTGCTCACAGCAATCGAATTTGCCGCTATTAACCGTTACATTAATAGATACATCATGCTGAAGTGCGCACCTCGCACGCCGTCGATGCGCCTCGACTGATTCAACCGTTACATTGACCCGGTACGGACAGGCGGTGCGCGAAAGGGATTGAAATTGCTTTTCCTGCCCCTTGTAAAACGTTTTATTCCGCTCCCTATGTGCTGCTGCAAGATTCTCTTGAAGCAACCCGAAAAAAAACTGTCTAATTCACTATTCACTTATTCTAGAACCGTACGCACGATCGATCGTTACATCCATCGTTTCCTTCCATACTTGCGCACAGTGGTCAGTTCGAATGTAAATTGCAACCCTGCAACCGCTAACCGCTTTGGCGCCGTTCCATACCCGACTAAGATCACTAGGATTTTGTGTAGTTTTCAGTCAACAATCACGTTCGGGGCGTGTTTTTTTTCTAGATGCTTCCTACTGCCGATCCCTACGGTACGGGTCCCAGCACAACTGGAACCCTTGGAACACTCGCCACAGCATCGTGCGGGATTGACAGTAGGAAACCTAACAACGACGGAGCAGAGCGTGGCATGCTTCGCCACGTTCGACACCAACCATCACAGCCTGCCTCGATCTACAGCTCACTGTGCGGGTAGTCCGTAGTGACACGCTGTTCACTTTCGTGGTACTCGAGACAGTCGACCGGATGTTTTACGTCGCAGTGATGCGGATCGTTGATGATGGCAAACAGCGTCCAGAACGGTGTGCGCGTTTCCTGTGCGATAAACCAGGCCGCAGCCATGCTGCCGAAACGCGTGACGCCGTGCTTGAAGCCACCGAGGCCCAGCTTTTCGTTCGGATCGTGAGAGTTTATTTCGCACAGGATGTACTTATCGCAGTGCGGTGTGGAAATCGCCTGCCGGTATGCACGATGCACCTTCAGCACCGGCTCTATAACCTGTGTGTGTGTGTTTGTGTGTGAAGAAGAAAACAAAAAAGGATGGTATGTTGTTAGCGGTATTCGATTGGCTTAATAGCGTAGTCCAGCTGGAAACGGTCTCACCTCCAGATTGAGCGTGTCGGTCAGCTTGTCCGTCATCTCGGTCACGTTGACGGACTTAAGGAACTGTTTCGCTTTGCCCAGCTTTAGCAGATCCTTCACGTAGTTCACAGCCGGTTTCACGTACTGGATGGAGGAAATTTTCACCGCCAGATGGCGCTTGGCGATTTGGTCGATCAAATTCGATATCGTCTCGCTCGGGCGGCCAATGTCGAGGAACGTTTGCTTCGGGTAGCCCTGCGACTGGAGGAACCCGTTGACCATCATTTGACCGGTAGCCACATATCTGTAAGCGGAATTGAACCAACCCCACCCGCCCCAAAGCGGAGAAGAGAAAGAATGGCACGTTTTATAAGAGCTTCACCGTTGACCTACTTTTGCACACATTACACCACGTCATCGGATACCCGTAACGGTATCCGATGGCGCGGGTATTTCGGTGTGAGTCGACTGACGCACGGCACGAATTACTCACCGTTGGTAAACGTCCGGGTTGGCGATGTAGTTCACCCATTCGGCTAAATAGATCGTAGCCGCCTTGATCCAGCGCCGACGGAACGATTGATTTTGCAGCGACTGGAACAGTTTGTCGTAGTCGAGCTTCCCGTCACGTCCCACGAAACCCTTGAAGACGGTGTTCAATCCCAGCTTCGACCATAGGGCCTCCGCCAGCTCGGACTGTGTGAACTGGTCCCACATGACGTGAATGTTTTCCAGAAACGGTGGCAGCACCCACGAGTGATCCTTATGCTTCTCCTGCGTACGTTCCATTTCCGGGCCGGTGAACGATTGGAATGCCTGCATCGCGAGCGGTAGCAGGTTGACCAGTGCATCGGCACCACCACCACCGCTGGAGGATTCACGATCCTGATCGGCATTGTTGTAGTTGGCCAGCCAACCGGAAGCCATCGTTAGTACCGTGTCCATCAGTGGGTTCTGGGCTTGTTCAGCCTGTGCCTTACGCTTCTGGCGTTTGCTACCGGGTTGCTGCTGCTGACGACGGACAGGCTCATCGGCGGTATCATCTCCACCCGCACCACCACCTGCCGCACCGGCAAACATTTGAATCACATTTCCGATCAGTGCCGGATCGAATCCACCACCACCACCGCCGCCGCCGCCACCGCCACCGTTCGCACCGGCAGCCAACATGCTACCGATTCCGGAAAGAATCGCTCCCATACCATCGTTTACGCTGGCTTTACCACCACCACCTCCGTTGGCGTTGGCCATCAGAGGCAGCAGCATGGACGCGATACCGGAGAGTCCAGCGGCCGCTCCACCACCACCACCACCTCCACCGTCCTGTTGATTGCCCAACGTGGACAAGAACTCGGACGCCATATCCAAGAACGGGCTGCCCTCGTCAGCGTCATTCGAACGCTGGGCCTTAAGCACACTGCCACTGATCAAGACGATCACCACCGTTACGGTGCACAGGAATCTTCCTTGGAAGATCATTTTGCGATCACTTTTTACTGTGTTTCTTTTCAATCCGAGGCCAGTTGATCTTCAAAAGCGCGACGTTAACGTAAGCAACAACAGTAACCCCTCGACAGTGGAATGGTTTTAATACATTATTCACTCACTTCACAGGTGGCACTGCACATTCGAACAGCCTTTTTCTTCTCACCAAGAACTGCCCCGGGGGAAGAAAAGATGGCTCACTCACGATCGCCCTCACCTCGCTGAGCTCGTCCTAAAACACAAGCGCTCGACTCGAAATCTGACACAACACTGAATGGACCACGGAATGGCCACGTTCCTCGTGCAGATCGGCCACCCGATCCATGACCGCAGCTAAGGCGTACGGCATATTTGTTCCTTCACCGAATGGATGTACGAACGAACGAGAAAGGAACACAGCGGAAAGAAAGAAGCAAAGCCGTATTAATTGTCGAGTCGCGATCGTATGCTGGAGAAGGTTAAGGTAAGCGAAGGTGTTGGGAAGATGGGACGCCAAAGAAGTGCTTGGAAAGATGGGATAGAAAGAGAAATAGAGAGAGAGAGAGGGAACAAAAAAAACACAGCCATACACATGGGCATCGAAACGAAACGAAGCGAAGCACTAGAACAGGTTGTAGCAATGTGCGCAGAGCATAGCGCAAGAAGTCTCGGCAGGTATCCAGAGACGGGGTGTATCTGGTGAGCGTGAGGCGTATGTGCCATGCTGCTTAGTGTGTGTGTGTGTGTGTGTGTGTGTTCTCATATTAGAGGCACGACGCGAACCGGGTAGACGCAATAAGGAGAGGAGAAGCACATATTTTTATAACAGTAATTCTTAGGCGCGCGCGGGCGCGCGCGTTTGTTTCCTTCCCAACACGGGTTTCTTGTTCGGAGTTGCTGTTGAAGCAGTAGCCAGCAAGCGATCTTACCTACCGTTCCCTATGCTGTCAATAGTTTCACGGGCCCGTGCACCGTAAGGAAGAGCAATCAGTTCCAGCTACGGGCACAAGGGGTGCAACCGGCCATAGAACCGTGCGATTTTGCGTGCCTTGCCGCAATTGTGGCACGGTGAAACGTAATTGACCACTACGCCCCGGACACGGTAGCAAAACATCCGCTACAGGGAATCTGTCTAGGTTCCTTATCTAATACACTCTCGGGGCGGGGGTTTCCTCCATTACAATCTCGTACAATCATGCATGCTCGTACATGCGAAGATCGCGAAAAGAATCGCGTCGATGATCACATCATACCACATTTTTTCCGCCAGGGAAAGGAAGAGGAGGAGGGGGGGGATGGTAACCGTTCTTTGTCAGGCGCTAAATCTGCCAAACTTTCACCTGGCCGAAAAACAGAAACACTCTCTTCGACGGGTTTGGGTGTCTCCGGACGTAACTGACAGCCCCGGGAAAGAAGGGTTGCATTATTCATGAGCCCGTAGCGCATCGTGAAAGGAGAACCCGATCCGATCTCGAGCGTTGAAGGGGCGAGTTTGTTTAAAGTGAGGCTGCGGGTGGAACTGGTTCCGACGGGGTTGTCAGAATCCGGAAATGGGTCACACCGAACGGCCTTTGGAGGAGTCCCGTTGCGGTTCCTGCATGAGGAGACAGCGGAACGGAACAAATGGAACGGGGGTGATCGAAGCAAAACATTTACCTGATTTGTGTTAATTCTTGAGAATGTATGGAGCAAAGAGAACAACTAATGAAATAGGAAGAGAGTGTGAGAGAGAGAGAGAGTAGTCGAACAATTTACCAATGTCGTTAACCTCAAACGAGAAAGGCATCTTTGAAGTAGAATGTTCTTTCGTTTCAACCATGGAAGCATCGTTGAAAATCGAAGCACCCCCCCCCCCCCCCCACCCCCCAACACATTCATTCGCGAATGATCGCCTCGAGCGACGGACACGAATATTTGTATGTTACGAATGAAAAGGCCAAACATCCAACAAAACCAACCGACAGCCTGACAATAACCAAAAGAAGTAGGTCGAAAATCGTTCCCCGCACAAAACCGGGAAACCCATCGCAAGGGGGTCGGACCTATCCGTGCGCCCACCGTAACGCCAAATCCATGCGGCCGCGTTCATATTGGGAGGTGGAAGATTATGCCGGATGGAAAAGGCGGGTGGGTGGCGCGGATGCTCTTCGTGGTTGAGAGAAGAAAGAGGCACGCGAATTCAGGAAAGATGTAGGCAAACGTGTTCTGGAAGGGTGGTCAAGCGCGGGTGAAGAGGCCGGCGATGTGCGAGAGAATTGTGTCAGGTTACTTTCATTTCCCAGTGCACGAAGCGGCTGTATCGGTAGAAGGTCGAACAGAAATAGTCGAATAGAAGATGGGAAATGAGCAACTTGATTTTATGGCGCAAATCATCATTGTCAGGACTAGAAGGTTGTGGTCCCATCGAGTGATCCAAAAGCTATGGTCGTCCTCAGTATTCGTGCCTCAGTAGGCTGTTAATGCGTGATAAGCAGAACGTATGCTTTTTTAATCATAACCGTAACATATCCGCACCGACAACATTTGCTGCACCTTCGCTACAGTATTTGTTTTTTGTACAAAAAAAAAGGGTTTGTCGAACATAATTGAATATTTGATTTATATTAGCCTAGCTTTATTGTTTGTTTTAATAAGAACCACATTTTGAATCAAAAGACACAAACGAATGTCAGAGCTTGTTTCTAATATATGTAGCCTTTTATTATTCATGTTTGCAATAAGCTCTACAGTTGAATAACCAGGTCATTTTAAGTCAGCCAAGTTTTTATTTCGTTGAAATTAAAGTTGCTAATTTTTATCTATACCTTCAGGTTGTTTTTAGGTTGTTACTAAACAATAACCATGTACCCATCGTATTACAATATTTGATTACTTTGTATATATTTTTTATTCGTTTTTTTTCATATGTACAACTGCTTCTATTTTGTAAATCTTTTAGCACAGGTTCAATTAGTGAAATCAGAGCAACTTTTCTTTTTTAGCCTCTTAGCTTCTCTTTTGTATTATCTAACAAAAAAATGAGTGTAAGATGTGGTGTTCTATCGGTATGGACATGTATGGTTATTGGACGGGTTATGTTATTGTAAACCATTACTAGTTTCTAAACATGCAGGACACATTTTATGAAACTCTGCATATATCTGGAAAATAGTCGTCAAATTGATGTTTCAAATCCACACATTTCGTAAACAAATTTTGCTTTTTTAAGAATTATCCTGTCAATAAGCAATTGAACGCTTGTTAAAAAATAAAGTGTAATTATTCAACACAATAGGTAGAGTGTTTGACTCATAAAACCTATTTTAAGTTTGATAGGCAAAACCCTAAATAACCTAAAATTTGATATATTCGGAAGTGGATTTTCAGGTTTTGTCCAATTTGAAGATCTATAAAATGTTTCTCCTAAAAGGTAATTACAATTTGTTCACACCGTTGTGAATTTTCGCTAAAAGCCGCAACAAACTCTTCCATTTTTTCTCTTACTTTATCTTATCTCGGTAGAAAAAATAGTCAATAAAACAGAATTCCTCGACGCGCCCTGCGCGATTGTGCTAAATGATGGTACTCTCATTTAACAAAGAATTTTCCTTAATATCCTAAAAAAAATTACACCATGTTTACGCTTATATATAAGACACTTACACATCACACTTGTTACCCCGGCGAAGGCAACGGCATTTGACGATCATCATTAGATAACCGTCGTAATGGACAATGTCGTCTTGCACCAGCCGCACTCGTGCAAAAACCCCACAAATGCATACTCACCGTACCCCGTTGGCTAACCGTACCATCCGGGATCTGTTAATCTGCGATCTGACCGGTATATCGACGGCTTTGCTATTTCCCCTAGGTCTCCCCGTCAACGGTCCCAACCCGACGATTTCGAGTGTGCGCCTCGCGATTCTGAATTACCTTAAGCACGAAGACAAAAAAAAACAACGGCTTTCACCAGCTAGCATAACAAAATACGGAAAGGCACTCTGCGCGTCTGCACGGCACTAGGAACCTCCCCTCCCCGGGCTTAAGCTTAGCCACTGTGTTGCAGATTATGGCTGCCAAACAGGCTTCCCCGAAGCGTCGGCGAGCCACTTTCGTCGTCGTCGTCGTCGTCGTCGGTGCCAATACGATCCTGTGACCAGTGAAGTCAACGCGGTGCAAGTGGTAGGGGTCGCTCTGTACGTCCACCGAAGGGTTGCATTTTATAAATTCCACCGTGCAACCGATTTCCGGCCACAGTTACACCCGGTGGATGGCCAGTGAAAGTGATTGCTAGGTGCCAAGTGTTCGGTGTGCTTGTTTGTTCGCAGAAATCATTCGCCCATCGGGATCGCGTGGTGTTTCTTGGTGCAGTACAGCGTCAGAGTGTTAGTGTCACGATGGACCTGGAGTACTGTCCACTCGGCGATGATCTGCGCGATCGGCTCGATACGTTCTTCGGCCGACGGAACCACTTTATCGAGGTAAATCCGGGCCGTGTCGTGATGCCCAAGGCGTTTGCCGATATCGGTGACTCGATCCGTGCCCTACCGATCCGGTCGGACGATGTGTGGCTGATGTCGTTCCCGAGGGCCGGATCTACCTGGGCGCAGGAGATGGTGTGGCTGTTGGGCAACAATCTCAACTATGAGGCAGCCCGCAGTCAACTACAGCAAGTTCGGACACCGCTACTCGAACTTTCGGCCATTTTTTCCGACGATCGCAGTGTGGAAGAAACCGTAACGTAAGTTGACGAGCGTTAAGTGTGTAAGTCATCATCACTTACAGTGAGTAATCCGATCTTTTCTATCCGGTGCACCTGATAGGCGTCATGAAAAAATCGATTCCGTGCAGTGTGTTCATCAGATGGAGGGTCGCCGCTTCATCAAATCACACCTTCCGTGGCAGTTTCATCCCCGCGAGATGGACAGCGTTCGACCAAAGATCATCTACGTTGTGCGAAACCCAAAAGACCTGTGCGTTTCCTATTACTACTACTGCCAGCTGATCCATCGGTCGGAGGGAACGTTTGCGGAGCTGTGTGACATCTTCCTGGACGATCAGGCTCCGATCGGACCGATGTGGGCCCACGCATTGGCGTTCTGGAAGCGTCGGAATCAGGACAATGTGCTGTTCCTCAAGTACGAGGACATGAAGCGTAACCTGCCGGGCGTGATACGTCGATGTGCGCAATTTTTGGACTTTGGGCGTGAGCTGACCGAGGATGAGGTGCAACGGATGTGCGAGCACCTTCAGTTTGAGCGCATGCAGCGCAATCCGGCCGTCAATCTTGAGCCCCTGATGAAGGACTCGCCGATCATCCAGAACGATGCTGGGGTGAAGTTCATTCGCAAGGGCGAAATTGGTGATTGGAAAAACCACATGGACGCAGCGATGTCCGCGAGGTTCGATGCCTGGATAAAGCGACATTTCGATGGTTCCGGGCTGGAGTTTGAGTTTGAATGAAATAAATATTAAACCCATTTTAATAAGCGTATGCATACTGTGTCTGATATCAGGACACTACTTTATGGGCCAGCATTTGCATTTACGAAGCAAAACCTCCGTTATTACCAGCAAACAATCGATGCGTTTACTCCTAGTCGTGTGCAATGTTTTCCTCGCACATTAGTCCAACATCTATTTTCCGTTAGTTACCCGCTGTTGCACACCGTTACATCCTTCCATAGGCTAGCTACACGGTTTGTCGCTTACGCAACTCGCAATGGCAACATGATTTCCTTTTCCTGCCTAAGCGGACAACTTTTCCGACAGCTACGCAAACCCTTTTCCCGTCTTCAATGCAAATTCATACCAACATCCAGTCGTCCGGTTCGGTAGAAGAAGCTGCAAAGAAAACTCACCAGCTGATGATTAGATCAACTAACGAACCGGACCAAACCAAACCACAATTCCCCTTACCGCTCCCCCTTTAGCCAGGATGGGGCAGACGAGTGCTAACCGGTTCCCTGCGATGGCTGCTGCTCATGCGGCGGACAAATCACTCGTAAACACCGTTACGGCTGCGTTTAGATATGCCTGCTGCTGGCCTGCTGAAATCGTGTGTACAACTACTAATAAGTGTAACGGTAACAGTTTATCTCCTACGGGTCGATATAATTGTTTGATCTAAATTCTCGAACGTCGTAAATCGAATGGGACAAATCAACACTTTGCTCGTGTGAACTGTGCTATGTCTATATTCTTATTGAATGGTACATCATGGGTGCAGCAAAAATACAGTATTTAGGAATGATTTAAAACAATACCAAATTTAGAATAGCGTCGTGGCAGACTAACGATTTCCGATTTAAAAAAAATAATTAAAAAAGCATCCTTAAACTTGTATAAATAATAGCACAGAAATATATGAAGTAACGACAGATATTGAAAGATATTGAAAAAGTTGTTTTGAACTTAGATTGTTACATTATTTTTCAGTTTTGAAGATATTTTGAGTAAAATGAATGTAATAATTATTGTACAAAATTTGAAGCACTTTATATCGACGTGACAGGTTTTTTCATCTAAATTTTGTTAGTTTAATAAGAATTCGATAGTATTTTTTAAGGAAAAAATACAAATCATGTTTCACTTCATGTTAAAAATCAAGCTTTTGAAAATCGCATAATTCAATTGTTATTGTAAAAACGTGTTCGATATTTAGTTTTCACTTGGTTTACAATCCCTGCCAAATTCTTCTTCTTCTTCTTCTTTTTGTTGTGAGAATGTATGCTCCTATGTGAATTACCACACGTTACATATTCAGAGCCGTACTCACCTGTTTTGACCTAACCTTTATGGTTATATGGTCTTTTGTGTGTTTGTGAATTGTCATAGGGTAAGTGCACCAATTATGGACGAGTTTGTACAGCGTTTTCACGAAAAAATTAATTATA
>KI915049.1:4268228-4387330 GCA_000473445.2 Anopheles farauti | reverse complement strand
TCTTAATCTACTTTCTTATATTTATTGTTTTATGTACTATATAACTTATTTTCTATATGTTATGCTAACTAAAAATAATTGAGAAAATAGTAATGCTTGTATTATACTTAAGGTTTTTTTTTTTTCACCGGTTTAGATGCACAACTGACAACGCAGAGGAACGAACGCTGTCCCTGCCAAATTATTTTAAGCGTTTCAAGCGTCATCTAGTGAGAGCAGTACGAAGCAAAATGTCAACCATCCGTAGCACTGTCAAAACAAATCACGATAAATAAAAAAAGCTAAAAAAGTTTCATTTTCGCTTCGTCGAAGGTTTAATTTTCGTTTTCTGTGTTTACTTCCACCAAGGGTGGCAGAGTCCCCGCGAGTTTTACTGCCATTTTTGCTGGCCGATTTTGTCACTGTGTTTTCTGCCTCCCTAGAATTTCTGTTTTTAATCGCGTATCGACAGAGGTGTGTTAATAAGCGACGACATTGCTCCACCATCGAGCAGCGCTAGGCCAATGGGAAAACTTACGACGAATTCGTCGCACTCAGCAACGTCGTCGTCGTCGTCGTCATCATCGTCCTCGAAGCAGGTGAACCAACACCGAACTTTGGAGCAGATCGGAACGGATTTGCTGCAAGAATGCAAAACATGCACGGAAAATTCACGCCTTTCAAAGGGGCTGCGGGAGCGCTTGGAGCGATTGCCGAGAAAAATGCGCAAGGAGGTGGTAAAACGGACGAACGACGGATGCTCCCCGCTCTTCATCGCATGTCGCCGTGGTAACGTGGATATTACCGAGTATTTGATCACAGTGTGCGAGGCGGATAGTGAGCAGAAGGGGTTGTACGAGGTGCCGGAAGATCGTTCCGTGCACTGCGTGACTCCTCTCTGGTGTGCCTGCGTTTCCGGTAAGCTTCCGGTCGTAAAATGTCTCGTCCGTCTTGGCTCGAACATCAACGCCCTTTCGGACACGGGATCAACCCCGCTACGTAGCGCTTGCTTCATGACCCACATTGACATTGGTAAGTTTTTAAGGCTGCTATTCTTCCTATGTATCATATCTTCAAGGTTATTTTTTATCATCTTTTGTAGTTCAATTCTTGGTCGAGCACGGTGCGGATATAAAGAAACCCAACTACAACGGTGGCACTTGCCTGATTAATTCCGTTCAGTCTGTTACACTGTGCACGTTCTTGATTAGCAAGGGAGCGGATGTGAATGCGCGTGATATACAGAACAAAACGGCTCTACATTACGCCATCCAGGAGCATCGGCTGGAGACGGCTCAACTGTTGCTGGAACATGGTGCCGATCCGTTCGCCAAATCGCACTACGGCGATGACGCGCTGCAAACTGCCTGTCTCAAGGGGGCCTATCACATATTCGATTACTTGAAAAAGCACATCAACTATTCAGCCGAACGGTTGGCCGATGCACATGAACTGTTCGGTTCCACGCTCATCGATGACCTGAACGTGACGCGCGGTGCCGTGCTGCACTGGCGGTTGGCGCACCAGATCCGCTTACGGGGAGCCGAGTATATCGCCAAGAAACCCAGCATCGAGCCGCGGGCGGCCTATGGGTACGCAACCGAGTTTACCACCATCCCGGAGCTGGACAATATTGCTGCCGACATGGACGCGATGCGTGTGCAGAGTTTACTCATATACGAGCGCATTCTCGGCATCGGCCACCGTGACACACTGTTTCGGTTAATGTTTCGTGGTGCATCATACGCGGATGCACATCGTTTTCAGCGCTGCATCGACCTGTGGCTGCTTGCGCTGCAGGTGCGTGTACAGAAATATTCCATTCTATACTCCGACACTTGCCTAACGGCGCAAGCCCTTGTGCGACTGATGCTCGATCTGATCGATGGATACGATGAAATGATGCCCGTCGAGCTGTACGAAGGCAGTGTACCCCGGTTCGCGGACGTGTATGCCGTGTTCAGCATCCTCACGGCCAACATAGCCGTCGCACGGCAGCTCATAAGCATCCGGCCGGTGCATCGGAAGCAGCAGGAAAATTTCGATCGCGTCATGAAATGCCTCACGCATCTTATGTACCTGATGCTTGCCACCGCCAAAACGGACGAGGATCGGGCGGCTATTTACAAATCGGTACACACGCTCGTACACAGCAAGGTTCGCAGTGCCATCACCAACGATACGCTGCTACATTTGTCCGTGTCCCGGCTGAATGTGATCAAGAGTGGCTACTTCAGTGACGATATTAACTCTCTGCGGATTGTGTTCCCCAGTCTGAACGTGGCCAAGCTACTGCTCGACTGTGGCGCTGACGTAAACGCGAAAAATGAATCCAAATCCACGCCCCTGCTGGTCGCTGCAATGCCTTACAACTACGATCGGGATGTAAGTATGACGATCCAGTTACTTTCGATGTGAATTAACATTGCAATGTGTGGACACGGGTTTTGCAGGTCATCTACACGCTCCTCGAATACGGTGCGCACCTGGACGAGCCAAATCAGCACGACGATCGCCCGTTGAACCTGATACGAAACAATCCCATCAACGACATCCCGACGGTAAACTATCTTCCACTGAAGTGTCTCTGCTCGACGGTGATCGTACGGTTCGGCATACCATACCGCAACCAGATACCAAGAACACTCGAGGAATTTGTCAAACGGCATGAACCGTAAAGCCGCAAGTACTGTAGTTTCACCCGAACCATCGTTCAGGAGTAAGTATCATACGGGAGGTTGTTGTCCCAAAATGATAACAGGATCGACCGTAGAATCGGAGAAGTGTACGCACGAAGAAAGATAAATTGTTGGTTGATTTTGTTTTTATATGATTTGTATTGTCGTGTTTGTGTCAATTTATGTTTGTAATCTGTGAGTGTAGGTTTTTTTTTCATTATTAATGTTTTATGATGTCCAAATCTGGTCGTTAAGATTTACAACACATACATTTGCCCAGGTTTTTTCGTTTAACTTTTGCTTTGAATGTTTCATTCTCAGCAGAGTGTACCAAGCTATCCAAAGAATCATATCTACTTATCGATTCATCTAATCCGATTTTCTAAACATATTTTCTCATTTTTCGTACTGTTATCCGTATTTGTTTGAAAAGGATTAATAGAAACTGTGCCGTTTTATACTTTTTTGTTCTTCCGATAACGTACCGAGATTAATGTATTTGCAAAATAAAACCAATTTTTATTATTCAAGTCTGAGTATTCAAAGCATTGGGTAAATAGATCGCAAAAATCCTCATAAACTGTTCAGTTTCCATTTGGTTTCCAACTTTAAGGTCGTCAAATTATCTTTGTGCGATTCGTATAAAAGCTTTTTTTATCATCTATCGAAAAACACACAGAGAAACAGTTCTAGCAGCAAAACATCAAACGTCCTTCAATGTATTAGTTATTGGTAAACCCGGTCACACACTTTTTCTTGATTCTGCGGTCGATAAAACTCCAGGATCTGTTGGTTGAAATGTGTTCTACTGATAGTGGCTTTAAAATTGTGTGTGAGGTAACACATGTATCGATATACGGCCGGTACATGTGGCGCTCGTTTTGGGTTCAATTTTGTTCTAAATCTGTGATTTCCAAAAACAAGTGGTAGGAATTCAATTTCGAATATCCTGCAGCTTCATCTGCGAGGCTACGATTCTACGATTGCACGCCGTGCGAGAGGTATCCGTCAATTTTCTCTAGCAATAACTTGACCCCTTTGTTTAGTTTTAACGTTATATAATGAAAAGGTAATCATATGTACCCTATAATATAAACACAAACATATTTGCATATTTCATTTGCAAAGAAAAAAGTAAAGCATGATAGATAAAAACTCGTTGGCTCGTGGGCTTGTGGTTTAGTCAAGAAATAAAGAAATTGCTTCCGCCGTAACTGTAACCAGATTTAGAGATTTACGAGCATTCGAAAAAGGAAACTCATACACGCATGGATGGTTAGAAAGGAAATACCCTATTCAAACGAGTAATCTTTCTAAAAGATGACTGTACGCGGCTAGTTATTAACTACTAAAAGCAAGATATAACTAAATGTGTCTCGCAGTATTTAGCACTAATTAGTAGCAAAACTTGCTGTAACATTATAACAAATCCTTCCGTGAGCGTTGAGGTCTTAGACGAGGTTTATATTTTTGATTTTATTCCCCGTTGAGGGCACCACGTAAAAGATATATTTATTTATAAGCAACAAAACAGCACACGGATACACTTTCTTTGCAAAACAACGAGCCTACGTACAGGAATGCAAACAGTAATAGGAATCATGTAAACAAGGTTGTAACGGCTACAAAATTGCACCAATGATGTGTAAAATTTTGATGAATTTCGTTACGAAACTGAGACTGTAGTACATAATAGCTTGATCCTCCATCAGTACGTCAATTTGCTACCGTGACTAACGATAGAACTAGACGTCGTGTAGAACGGACGTGTGTTTAGTGCTGTAGCATGCAGATCCCAAAAACCGGCAGAATACTCCCTTTTTGCGACTTTTTTTTAGGACTTTTTATACATACCCACCATCATTGAACTCCCCTCCCGAAATGAAACCGTAAAGAAACCTTGCACCTAGCATATGTTCATCATTCTATCGGAAATATTATGTTGTACGACACCACACAAAGACACGAAGTTCTACTACAAATCTAATATAGGAGCTAAATAATCGTACGATGTAACAAATTGTACAACGCGATTAAAATTAACACAGCCATTAGTCTTCAAAATGAATTATTTATCATCTTTTGTTTAACTGTTTGATGCCGCAAATTCCATTGCGTTGTAGCAAAGTGTGGAAATATGATTTCGTATGCACCTAACAAAAGTAACACAATGCTTTCGCGTTGAACAGCCTATATCTGTACTCGTGTTAGAGAACTAGCAATAGCAACGATGCACGATGCGATATATAAACAAGTGATTGTGATTATTAACCACAAAACCAACAGCAAGCATAAGTTAAAAGACATATATGACCTACGTATAACGGTTCGTGCTGGAGTGTTTCTCAAAACACGACCTGCAAATAAATGTACGAGTTCGAATATTTAGAGAGCTGAAGTAACTAACAAACATAATACAATAAATAAAGGTAGCCTGAATTATTGTGAGTGTTGAACACTGCATAAACTGCGGAGAACGATTTCTTTACTGTGCGTAAAAACGTTATCTAAAATATTGTTTTATGACCTGCTGTTGGAAAAATATCTTAAACCTTTAACCTAAACCTGAGACTATATTTATCAATTTATTCAATTTTCTATTTACAAAATTGAACAGGTTTTGGTGTGCAATGTCACATTCTTCAATGTATGCTCAACATCGAATGACCTTGATCATGGGTTCCTGTTCGTTCCACACCCGTAGTACCAAAACTATCCCCGGTTTTCATCTTCCCTGTAGGCGATCGTGAGCTTACGAATCAATGGTGCACTTGCAGATGCAGCTTCACCTTTTCAGAGTGCGTAGCAGGCGGTGAACAGAGACAATATATGACAACAGCTCCACGCGTTGTTTGTTTGCGTGTATGTGTGCCTGCTAGCGCGCACAATGGTGTGAGTGCTTCTATTTATTTGCGAAAGTAACCGGACCGATGATCGTCCACCGCTCGCTCGGACTGTGTGTGCAACTGTTCGGGCGGGTCTCGGTTTCTTTTCCCTCAGTGCGTGCGTATCGGACTCTGCTCTCTTACCGTCGTATCGTTTGGTAGTCGTGTCAGTCCGCTCCTAAGATGGTCGACGATTGTTGCTGCTGCTGCTGCTGCTGGGATAGTGTGTGAAAGGCGGTAACAGAAAGTGCGCACGGGGCGGCTGCTACTGCTACGTGTACGTCGTCCCCGTCCTACGACGAATCAAGCGGTGCTGTGAATCAACGAGCGTTGTACCACAAGAAGTACGATATTGCTATCCCAGTAACCGGAAACGCGAATGTAACATTGTGAGAAAGGAAGCATGAGCAGAAGCTACCAGCAAGTGTTGAACGGTGCGAATTTATATCCAAATCTCACCGCACTTTCCATACGCGACGTCAAACCGGGGCAAACGAGTGAAAGCAAACACTAGAAGGGTTTGTGCAGCAGCAGAAGCAGCAGACGCAGCTCACTGTGTGAATTGTGGTGGTCTCCAAACTTATCACACCAACTGGCAAGCTTCACCGCGACGCTCGTTCGCACTGGTCGCACAACTTTTCAGTAGTCTTTGTGTTTTGTTTTGTGGCTGTGAAGAAGTGGAAGAAACCGTAGGAACCATGAAAGGAATGCGCTTTTTGTACGGCTCCGCCGTCCGGTGGCACGGTTCAGCGAATGCCTTCGTCAGGATTCTGGCCCGGGTGCTGCTGATTGCTGCGATCGTACACAATGCTGGTAAGTAGCAACGTCCGAGCCGAGCAGCCGGATCGAAGTAGGCGTACTTACGAAAGACTTCTATTTGGGAACGGTAAGCGACGAACCGTGAAAGAGGGCAAAGCGGAAAATAAAACAAACCAACAACGCGCACGAAGCAGGGAGTGTACGGACCCCGAAACATTCTTGTCTGCACATACGTACGTACATTGCGGAAATATATTCACGCACCGTGCGCAACCTTGAGTTAGTGCTTGCCTGCCGAAGTGGTTCGACGGTGGTCCGCCCCGGAAGTGCAAACGGCGACTACTTTTATTGCCGTGCGTTTGGAAGGGATGCGTGTGAGAGGGGTGAAGAAGAAATGTGAAACAATTCCGCAACATTGTCGGGTCTGTGTTAGTCACATTTGAGGTGAAAAAAGGAGTTAATCATCACCAGGGATGGCGAGATGACTTTTTTTTCAACCGATTGAAGGATTCAGGAAATTCTCTTTTTATTACTCACAGTTTTTCGTGATATAATATCACATCATTATACTGTAATCTACTAATGAAAAAAAAAACATTTTAACAGAAGAAAAAGATAAAAAAGGAAATTCAGTTGAAAAAATATCAACATTAACGAAAAGTTTAAGATCGCGTAACGTGAACAGAAATATTCGGGTAAGCTGTTACAGTTGAAATTGAAAGTGATAGTCTTCTTTGGTAAAGTGACTCGCTTGGATGGTTGTAGTTGAAAAAGAATTAATCGTCAAGGGTACTGATATTAATAATTTATTTATTTATTATTAAAATTGTTTACCAAAAGAGCATTACAATAGCGTCAAATAACGAAACAAAAACTGATGATAATTTAACAAGGAAAAAGGGAATCATTGGTGTAAGAGAAATAGGAGACGGGAACCGAAACAAGTTGGAAAGATTTCATAGCCAAACAAACCACGTATAGAACGAAGGATTAATTAAGGATCGCTGGAGCAATTTGCAAACGGTCAGACGGGATATAAAATGGGATAGCCATACGAGCGGGGGAGTTAAGATTGAACGTTATGTCCACTCGCAGATTTCATGTTTTCGCAGGTTTAGATTATAAACCGTTATGAACAAAACATCGTCGAAATTCTTATCACACAAGTTGCACAACGCATCGATCCTACGAAAAGAAGAAAATCCACCAAAAATCAAACGTTTTATAATGTCGTTTTACAATGACTTGTCATCTCCTTGAAACAGCCACCCAAAAGCCGGAAGACGGTCCATACCGGGGGAAGTACATTGGGAAGTTCAACTCATACCACCATCAAGCATCGGGCGATGTGTATGCCGTGGACGAATACACGTTCCTGCTGACGGGTTTCAATTACGACGGCAACGGAATCGACACCTTCTTCTGGTCCGGTGCGAGCAACCGACCCGGACCGCAGGGATTCATCGTACCGGACGAGTACGGAAAGTATGTAGCCCTTACTCGACCCGCTCTCTAAGTCCCTACACTAACTCACCGCCTCCTCATTTCAGAACGAACATCTTGGAGCGGTACTTTAACAAAGATTTCACGTTACGCCTGCCGGACAACAAGAAGATCACCGAGGTGAAGTGGCTCGCCGTGTACGATCTCAACTCGCAGAACAACTTCGCCGACGTGTACATTCCGGAGGACTTTGAACCGCCCGTGCCGCAGAAGGCGGGCAGTTTGACGGCGATCGCCGGCGGTCCGGTCGTATCGAGCGACACGATCGACATCCTCGACTCGAAAACCATCCGCATCACCGACTTCAGCTACGATGGAAAGGCGGGCGGCCAGGCGGCAGTCCACTTTTGGGTCGGCGTTGGCCCATCGCCATCGTCCAAGGGTAGCAAGGTGCCGGACGAGATGGGCTATCTGGATCCGATCCGTGCGTACGACCGTGAAACGATCACGCTCGAGCTGCCCGGCGACATGACCATCTTTGACATCGATTGGTTCAGCGTGTACGACGTGGAAGCGCGCCGCGATTACGGTTCCATACTGATCTCGGACGATCTGAACGTGCCGCCGTCGCTGGTGCGCGTCACCCCGCACACCGAGTCGCTACCGAACTGCCGCCAGCTGCACAAGGATTACCGTGTATCGTGGGAAGTTTTCGGGCCCCAGATTACGATTCAGCTGGCGGGTAACGTGCAGCAGGACGAGTACATGTCGTTCGGGCTGTCCGGTTCGGAACAGCGCAGCCAGATGCTCGGTGCGGATGTGGCCGTTGCCTTCATCGATGGGCACCGTGGGTATGCGGTGGACTATAACATCACCTCACTGGCGCCCTGCGTACAGGTGCTCGGTCAGAACAAGGGTGTGTGCCGGGACGATGTCGTCGGTGGGCTGGACAGCTACCAGCTGCACACGTTCAGCCGGGAGAACGACATCAACACGATCACCTACCGCCGGCTGCTCATCTCGTCCGATTCGGGCGACAAGGAGTTTTTGCTCGATCGACCAATGTACGTCGTGTGGGCGATGGGCCGTCTCGATTCCAACAACGAACCCACCTACCACGACGTCTACCCGAAGCGGAACGTGCAGATTAACTTCAACACTACCGAGCCGGTAAACGATTGCTTTAGTTTCACCAGCCGCGAGGCAAACCTGAAGGACGTCTGGGAGCGTCAACAGATCTTTGACCGCTCCGTGCGTTCGTTTACGGCCACACTCGGGCCGGCCGGCGGAAAGCGGGGCTACCAGGGCATCACCGGGCACGTCTCGAACGGGCTTGCCTGGTACATCAATGGGTTCCTGGTGCCGGAACTGTGGCTGCGCCGTGGGCTCACCTACTCGTTCCGGGTGCGTGGCGGCAACAATCCACACTCGCCCGAGTTCTACCATCCGCTCGTCATTACGGACGAACCGCACGGTGGGTTCGATCGGTTGTCGGATGCGCGCCAGAGCGAAATTCGCGTCCTTGCGGGCGTGGAGTTCACGCGCCGTGGTCGACCGAAACCGACGGCCGCCGGACCGCTCTGCCTCGCGCGCCATCCCGACGGACAGGACCGACGGTTGGACGACAACTTTGCAACGTTCAAAAAGTTCAACCGCACGCTCAAGTGGACGTGCGATTCGGGCGATCCGGCGATTTTGGAAATCACACCCAACACCAGCTGGCCGGATGTCGTCTACTACAACAGCTTCACGCACGCCAACATGGGCTGGAAGATACACATCGTCGATAGCTACAGCCAGTCCACACGTAGCCGCGGTGAAGCGACCGCCAGCGTTCGGAGCAGTTCGCACACGGTTCGAATATTTCTCATTACGGGTAGCCTCGTCGTGTGGGCATGGTTATGGAAGTAAATAAAACTAAAAAAACCGAAAAACAAACAAAAAAAACCCAATACCCAAACTCTTTAATCTCTCGCTATCGTTCCAAAAATGCGCACACGCGATAGTCCCCCGTCCGGTGCTATTGTGATCCGGATGCGCGTAGCCGGTGTCGTCTGGGGCAGAAGGTCTTCGCCTTTGTGGAACTCATGCAGCCGATGGGGTCCCAGCTTTTTGCGCTCCATTAGTGGCACCCAGCGGTCGGGGTCTTCCTCCAGCCCACCGTAATCGACGCGCGCGTTATCGGGAAAGTTCCCTTTGAAGTGGTTCGTATCGATGCACACCCGCTCGATCCAGCATCCATCGGAGGTGCCCAGTTGAAAGGTGGCCCACTCACATCCGGGCACCTGCAGTATGCCTCCCTCGTCCACCTGCAGTATGGGCGGTCGGTCAAGGCGACGGGCCGTCTCCCAACCATCACCCATGTTGGTCCCTTCGCTGGGTTTGATCAGATTCCGTGGGTGGCCGAAGTGTGCGTTCGAAAATCCCGTACACCGACCACCGTTCAGCATAGCAATCGCATCGATCGGAACTTTCCCGGTAAGACACGCGGTCAAATTTAACTTCACCGTACCGTGCACACGCAGGCGCGCTATTCCTCCATCGGGAAACATGTTCACCCGCAGATGACTGACAACGAGCGCTTGCTTGCCTTTCGGCACAGTGAAGTACTGGCGACGTGTTTGTTCATAGCCTGGGTTCAACTCCACGCGGGGTAGTAAAACATCCCACTGATCTGTCCCTATCAACTCCACCATACCGAC
Organism: Anopheles farauti; assembly: GCA_000473445.2. NCBI lineage: Eukaryota > Metazoa > Arthropoda > Insecta > Diptera > Culicidae > Anopheles > Anopheles farauti. The sequence continues at coordinate 4,376,884 of KI915049.1, read as the reverse complement.
TTCCTCCGCCGTTCGTCCCGTACCTATCATCCCGTCTGGACCTGTCTTGCGGGGAATGGACGTCTGCAACATCTGCTTGATCGTCGCGTCCAACGTACCACCCTGGATGGAGACACGTGGCGCATAGTTGCCGGTGAAGAACGCCGTGTCAATCACAAAACCAGCGATCTTCACCGGGGCACCCAGCTCCAACAGACACCAGTCGTGGCCGGGAACACGTTTACGTCGCGTTTCCCACCCATCCATCCACTTCCCGAACGGAGTGTACTCGCCCGGTAAAAAGACCGGCTCGGCATCCTTCAGCATCCATTCGGCCGGTGCAAACCAATCGTCCGTGGCGAAGAGAACCGATCCATTGCTCTGAAACGGGTACGATACAATTCTGTTAAACGCAAAAACTACTACTCCAGGGAAAAAAACTACTTACTCCAGCTGATGCCACCTCACTTAGTTCCGTAAATGCGGGTGGTGTAAACTCCCCCGGCACGCCATTAGCACTAGCGCTTGCCATGCTTTCGATTTAAACCCACGAAACGAAATGTGCTCGATGCTGGTTTATTAAATTGTTTAAATTTCATATAAAAGATTACCACTCTCAAAATTCGTCTTCCCACCGGTCGATAACAGAACCGCACCAAGTGAACAATAACCGACCACTAATCCACGCTGCAAACGACAGCGGAGTGTTTTTATTTTTAAACAAACAGTAAAAGACCATCATCTGCGCGCATTTTGTGGCCCGCTATCACTGTTCCTCCTCACGCTGGTTCTTGTGAGTAATTTCTCAAACACACACACAAACGCACACACAAATGAATCGTCCGTCCAAGATAAGCTAGGTCATCAGACTATAGCAGCACATCACATTACCCAGCGTCTAACGAACGCCCAGATGTGCGACGAACCCATCAGAGACGTATGGTTTTGATTTCTACGCTGCACCACCCATCACCACCTGGAGGCTTGCTCTGATTAGTTCTTCTGATTAAGCGACAGTTTGCGTGAGCCGCTGTAACTTTGAATAAAAACAAAACGCAAAAGGCGTCTTACAAACATATTTACACCAGTTAAGTGCGTTTCTTGTTCGCTGCGTTCTTTTTACGACGAATTTCTGATAGGAGTTTCCAAGCGGCTTTGGGAGGCCTTCCAAACACCTTACTCACGGACCTAGACCTAGACAGATGATGTTCTGAACGGTAAAATCGGCTATCCATCCTCTACCACGTGCTCGCGGGGAAAATGATCTTTTGATAATAGCCACTGGTGGAGCCGCCTTCATTCATGGGTTCGTTTATTGTATTCAAAAGCTGATTGTTTTGTCGACAGCGGCGGATGGGTTAAAAGGCATGCCAAGTAATGGTCAACTAGTTAAGTCACCCTAATAGAAGTTGGTTATCGAACACATGAATTGCACAATATAGGAAATTCAAGAATTGCACAATATAGGAAACTAATTAACTGCTTTTAACTAAAATAATCATTACCTTACGATACACGTAGGGAATAATCCATCAAAGAAAACATTTAAAAGACTCACAGATGTATTTCGATAGCGCTCTAGAATATTCACAAACTTTCCAGTAACCCAGATAATCTATTTCATTTAACTAACTGATTGATAATGGCAAAAATAAACTAACAACAGTTAGATCACATGACACAACAATTCGTACTGGTCTTCTAAGCATCAGATACTCATCAACAAAACGATGTGAAGCAATGTTTCCTATGATCTGTTCGAAGTGTATTATTCCCTGTGATCTAATTGGTGAATGCACATGCTAACCTCACACATACGACATGGGACATGGTTTTATGAAAAGGAACACAGAGATTTCACAGAGTCCGATGAGACTCCCATCTCATCTTAGCTTCCCGTTTACCGCTTATAAAACAAAAACGAATCATACACTTCCAGTTTGGGACGTGTCAAAAGCGTTTGTTTTCTTTCTCATCACCGAAATATTCATCTATCCTTTTCGTTTGGACCACTGAAGCCCGTGCATGTTTGTGCATTACAGGTACGGTTTGTTTGTTTGTTTGTTGTTTTATTTCATTGTTTCATTTTATTTGATTTTTGTTGTTTGTTGTTGTTTCGCTTATGCTGCTTCGTTTCATGGATTTCGTTCCATCCGTTCCATCACTTTCACTTCCCTCCGTGTGTCTTTGCCAATGTGCTGTGTTTTATTTTGCTGTTACTGTACCATTCTTGCCTTGCCTGCCCAGCACGTTTGTTCATCGTTTCTTTTTACCACCAGCACACATCCTATCGCTCAAACGCGCTCTTGATTTTCGTGCTGTGTTCATTTGTGTTTCCTTTGTTCTGGTGTTGCACCCCTTTTTCGTTCCCTCTTCTGCTAATGCATCGCACGCTTACCTCACTTATATATTTTTGTCTAGTCTTTTTTCGATCGCACAAGACGAAGTAAACGCGACGAGTATCACATGCCATCATATACAAGCAATTCAGCCCTTCGCTTATCCATTTGATCATCAATTCAATCGCGTTCAATCGCATGTGCCTCCTTACTGTCTTCGCACCAATCCTGCTGCTTCAGCCTTTCTATCTTTTCCGAAGATACCTAGATTCAAGGCATTCGAGTGTTTCCTGCCTATATTCAACCTACACCGTTACATAATACGAATGCTTCTGGGAAACAAAATAATTCCGAACTAAACAGGGAGGAACCCTTGGAACAAAGACAGCAACAGCTTCAATAGGATAAAAAATACTTAAAATATTTATAAAAAAAACACTGAAGGAATTTAAAAACGCAGCACATAACGCACCATTATTGTTTGCGTTGTTTAAGTCGGCCGTCTTTGGGACAGTACCGTTCACCCGGTTCCACCGGCCACCTGAAACCGGCGGGCATTGGGAGGAGCTAAATCAATCCGAAAGAAAACAACACTTCAAATAAAATCCGGGGAATTTGTATGACACACAAACGGCGAATGTGCGACAAGTGCCGTAGTGCTAGTTCGCAATAACAAAACACGGCAAACAACGATGCCTGCCTTTCAATGATACTCCCAAAATTGCAACGGAAAGAAACAATCTCAAATTTGTTTCGTTCTTTGTCTTTCCCTTTATATTCCTTCTTAGCTTAATATTTTAGGTTTAATCTTCTGCTTGTTTTTATCTAGCTCTATTTTTTTCTTTTTGTTTAATGCATCGTCGTAATTAAGTGCGGTGAGTGTATGTGTTTGCTTCCGATTTTTGCCTGTTGCTGCTGCTGCTGCTGCCGGGCATTTACTTCCGACACGATCACTCTCTGTGCGCTAGCGCCCGCTAAATGCAAAACAAACAAACAAAAAATATATCTATACCCTAAGCTTTCTATCTCTCTTTCTCTCTCTCTCTCACTTTGCACATCTTTTCGACAAGCATTGACGATTCCATTGCAATGGAACTAATGTGGCAACAAAGAATGCTTTGCTTTCATAATCTCTCTCACTTGTTGGCTTCGTACGTGGCGATTGCAATTGGAATAGTAGCTCCACTCATCTTACTCGACCATCTTCCGCGGAATGGACAGAGCGAGAGCAATAGTAGCCCGGAAAAAGAAGTATCTTTAGTAGCGATCGCGCACGTAAATATAAGTGGTTTTGCATTCCGTGCACCATTTTTGCAAACGGAAATGAGCGAAAATCAATAACATGTAAGTTATTTGCAGAATTAATGCATTACTGATTAGCTGTACTGTTCTTCCACGTACCCACCTACTTTCCCTCCCTCTCTCACTCTCGTTTTGGATCTGTTTCTTTAAGCTAGAGGATCAGTAAAATAAAAAAAAGATACCGAATATTTCTATCCGATTATTGAGCTGCAAAAGTATTACTTTGGCCTACAACACCACTCCTTTTCGTTTCCATAATTGCTCTGCACTTGCTTCGACCTTGCGTGTCTGTTATAACGGATGTGTTTTAGATTTTTACGTGTATATGATGTATCCGATAGGCATATGGCTTTACTGTTTGTTCTCTCTCATAATATATACTTGAAAATGATAGCACGAGAAAGTAAGTGAATGCTTCAATCCATTCCGACCTGGTAGGGGGTTGCTAAGTTAGAAGTGATTTTGACAACATTTGCGCTCTGCTCCTTCCCTTCCAACGTTATGTGGTTATTTTTCTTTTCTTTCTTACTTCCTCTCTCTCTCTCTACCTCGCTCTCGTCTTCGCTGATGCTTATTCAATATGTGCTATGTTTTTTTCCAATTGCTCTTCATCTATACAGCTTCCGGTACTTTACTAGCAACTGGATACTGAACACTACGCCGCCACGTAGGGAAAACGAATCCTTTTTTACACGTATGTTTTTTTTCTTTTCTTGTATTTCCCGCTAAGCATCATTCCCCTGACACTCTTTCTTCTCCCTAACTGTTTTATTTCTCTAGAACCTAGAATTAACGATGTACCCTCTTCTCGCTCCGACTTTCTGCCCCTTCCTGGTACCCTCGGTTCACAATCGTTCGCACGCACAGAATTTCCGGCGATGTGATCGCACACTGTGCGCCCCGTACAAACTAGGATGATCAAGCACTCCGTTTTTCGCTCACTCACATACGTACTCACACACTCACACACATACACAAGCCGTAGGGTCCACGTCCATGCTCGCACGTCATACCCGGCAGCACACTCAAACACGTTGCGCACGCATGGCAATTTCTTTGCATAATTATTGTTCTCTCTCTCTCTCTCTCCCCCCCCCCCCCACTATTAAAGTGCCTGACCGCCGCCTGAAGCTACCTTCCTGAATCTAACTTGTTGTTGGGTGGTTGGTGAATAACGATCGGATTGCATTGCTGTGGGTGCATACCCTGGGATTCTGGTTTTCCGCTGGGACTAGGCCGAACACTGTGGGCCACATGTTAAGCGCATGTACAATGCTTTAACTCACTGGTATCGTTCATTGAACGTTTGCATTCATATGTACTTCGCGTTTGCTGCAAAGCAAGCCATGAAATTTACTTATCTCTATGTAGCTCATTCAATCCTACTTCTCCTACATTGTGGCCTTGCCCTCTGTTTTGCAACCGGCACATACATTTTGTTCACGGATAAGGTTCACGTACCACAAAACCCAACATTACCCATCAATGTGATAAAGTATACTCCTGTGGCAGCATCCGTGTCTCTTGCCGTAGGATTTTAAACTTCACAGTATCAGTAAAATTCAATGTTGAAATGTGCTCAAGTAAAGCTGTAGCGAAATGCCTTTTACAAACACAGGATGTAACTGTTTTATAGCCTGGGCCTCCCGTAGCAAAGTCCGTCATCGAAAGTTTATGTATTAATTCACCAAGCACACCCACCCTTCGTTCTCTATACACAATAGCACTGTGGGATTGTTTGCCCTTCAAAAGCATTCTTCATACTACTGCTCCTATCCATCCTGCTCTCACTGCACACTCGCTCCACCAACCCCTTTCCCTTCATCAACCCTACACGACAAAACGATGGTCGCGCAGCTCAGGAAACGCTATCAATAATAATAATAATAATAAACATTATAATTATAATAATAATTAATTACGCTCACTACTATTATTACTATTGGCTAAAACTTATCCTGAAATATAAATAAGTTATTTGTTGCAGCCACGGCAATGATGTTCTCGAGCGGATGCCAGGCAGTGTGCAGGATCCGCTTGTTGAAGGCCAAACAGTCCACGCTAATCTCGTCCTTTTTCCGCTTACCGCCGGTGCAGACCTTGCGCGGTTTCAACACCGTCTTCGGCTTGATAATGTCGCGCGACGCTTCCAACGTAACATCCTTGTTCGTGTTCCGGTCGAAGATGCGGAAGAAGTTGTTGTAGCTGCCGGTCATGATTGCCGAATCGTTGCCGTTCCAGCAGCATTCAAACTTATCAAAGATACAATCGTTCTCGTACAGCGAGCACAGCTTCGTGCGGAGGTATTCGTGGACCTGGGAAAAGGAAAAACGCAACCGAACCGAGCATGAATTTACGTTCCTACAACGCAGTAAAACGCGATGCACCACTTACCGGATACGTTTCGATCGGTTTCGTTTCCATGCGCAGATCCCACACCTTGATGCTCAGGTAGTCCCGCGAGATCATGTACCGGCCCGAGTTGCTGAGCTTTACGTCGCTGATTGAGCTGATGATCTCGCGGAAAAAGCTCTTGTTGGTGATATCGACGTCCTCCGGTTCCTCGAACAGCTTCGCGTGCCGATCGCATAGCGCCGAGGTTCGCATATCACATAACCTAATTGTACCCTTACTGCTCGAATAGACGAACACGTTGCACTCCGTGGGATGAAACTCGGCCGCAGTGATCACCTCCGTCAGCTCCTCCATGTTGGCCGGCTTTATGTCGACGATATTGAAGCTATGATCGGTCACCTCCAAGTTCCACAGGTTGATCCGCAGATCGTCCGCGGACAGGTAGGTCTCCTGGTCGGAGTTGACCGAGATCGAGTTGATGTGGTAGGTGTGCGCGTTCGCGAATATGCGACGGGGCGACGCCTCCACCATCAGATCCATCGGCTTGATTGACGGTACGCGCAGCGAATTGATCGACGCCGGATCGCGCATGCTTCCATTGTCCTCTCGTGTGTTGTAGCCCTCCACCCGCTTGTCGCGCTCCGATACCTTCCACAGCTTGATCGTTTTATCGTTGGTGGAGAGAAGAAAGTGCGATTGATTCTTCCGCTTCAGCCATCTGATTTTGTTGATCTTCTCCTCGATCTCCAGTGATTTTAAATAATCAAACTCCGGTTCGTGCGATTGAAACGTTGAGTACACGTTGTACTCACCACGTCGCGGCGTTGAGGCTTTCGATGATGGATCTCTCTGGAATACAGGAAAACATATTAATATTGGAGAACATGAAATGGAGACATTCAATTCTATACACTTTTTTGATTAATTCTTGGGTACCAAAAACGTGTACAAAACTCTAATTAATTCATTTTTATTAATGCTTTACTTTATCTCTTCGACTATCTAAAACATAGTTAACCCTTTTTTATAGTAATGTTGCTGTTGAATATCAGCCACAAATTCTAATTAACAATCATATTCATTAATCATTTCTTACTGATGATGTGGTAGCTTATTGAATAGAACTGTATAGCTGTATAATGTATAACTAACTGTATAAACAAGTGTTTTGTGGAGACAAAACAAATAGAAACCGATTCTAACTTACTTGTGCCAGTAAAAGATTCTACGGCATTGAGTACAAATTAAACTACGAATTTTAAGAAATTTCAAATTAATTAATTAATTTAAGTACATTATTATAAGGTGCAACTATCATGTTCAGAGCAAATTATCTTTATATTTACGTATTTGTACGTATCGTTAAATCACTTCATCATTTCGTAACAAACAACAACCGTACGAAGAAATAGGTTAAACAACAACCCCGAGGGCCCAAAAACATTACCAAGCATCTACCACAACCAAGCGCAGGAAACGAAAAAGGAACATGACCGGTTCGGTACCATGTCAACTTTCCTGTGTTACATAAAATTATACGAACTACAGCGACCGCCCGGCATATGGTCATGCCGCTAACTACAAAAAGCGAGATCTGTCTATGGAAAAAAGTATGTCTAGGAAAAAGTACTTTCGAATCTTGAACGTTACTCTTAAACGTTCCAGGCTTCATACTTTCAGAACAACGATATAGAAACATTGTTTGACGACGGATCCACATTATAATCTCGTTTATAGTACGTACAATGATCGGTCTTATTTATATTATTTTCATTTAACACAAACACAAAAAAAAACTCACCTGGAAGATGACGACCCGTCCACCTTTATCACCGGTGGCCAAAAGTTCACCATCATGGTTAAACTCGACGCAGGATATGATGTCGGCCTCGGTAACATCATCATCCAGAGCACCCTTTATCTGTGAAAAGCACCACGATGTTTCGCCATTACCTGTGCGCGGAGAAGAAAGATAACGCGAGATAGATGTAACTAGAGTTAACAAACACTGTTATTGTGTGTGATTGACTCATGTGCACTAATTTGCGGAGATATTTTTAGGTGACAATCTCAAGATTTATAAGAGTCAAACACATAATAAACATTAACGATTCTTTTAATTCATAATTATTGCACCTATAAGATCAGCAAGCTATGGGCTATAGAAACATTATGCCTTCGATTACACAACTGTCCACCTAGAATAACAGAGCTCAAACACGCTGTTAATAATTCTTTAATTATTGTGCAATTAGCACCAAGCACTACAGCAGATGACACAATTAGCGACCTCTTTATCCAGATGGTTTCCTTGTTCTCATTTTCCTATCGCAAGTGATTTTCACTTTTCCGCAAATTACATTTAGAAACTCATTCCTTCCTTGCAAGTATTGAGAAGGAGAAGGATCGGTCGAACAGCTGGCTAACTCGAAATCAAAGATTTAAAATAAAAGTAAAATATTATTATCCTACTAAAGCTTGGCCACTTGCACACGACGCGAATCAACGATGAGTTCGTGCAGGATGAGGTAACAAAATGTGCTTCGGTTTTGCGAATTGAATTACCGGAACGAATAAGTGAATAACACCGAAATATGCTTTCCACGCGCAACAGTACTAGAAATAGCAAAGTGCATAGTTACAGCTTCCCGATACTTCGCAACCAACAACATGGCCTGCTTTTGCAGAGTGCGCCTAGGTACGTATTTCTTATTTCCTATCGCTTTACCTACTCTTCTCTTTTAGACACGACGCTAAGAGTGCGAACGAGAATCGATTTAGCGAAAGCAAGTCAAGATAACACCTTACATCCCCCGAAGCCGGAAGATGGTAATTTACTCTGTGTGTGTGCATAATGGATAAAATGGGATGACATCGATTGGAAATTAATGTCACCTACCCGGTGATTGCGGGCAACTGGAGCTAATGCAACCGGTACAATGATGATCGCATTGACTGAAATTCCCCATCAAGGTGTATCATAAAAAAATGTCTCACTCGCTCGACCCTGACCGCTGTCCCTTTTTAACAGGCTGTTCCTGTTAAAAAAACGTCTCTTCAAATTAACACTACAAGTTTTCAACTTAAATGAACTTCTCTTCTGAGCACTTGGTATCCTTCAACAACTCATCTTCGCGTACAATACCAGCACAGTGTAGAATAAAAGGATACGAAAACTCAAGAGGACACGCCACCCAAAGGGATGTGGCTATTGTCCCAATGTCACGGAGGTTGGTTGTTGTGGTTTGTGCATTTTTATCGATCTTTTTTCTCGGTATCCACGACACACCACAAACTGCACGGGACTGGGGAGTTTCGTCAGAGCAGTTGTAAACAAATTACATCCACCATTATTAAGTAATAAATTCCCCACCAATCAAGTAGAGAAAAAATCATTTGAAAAATATTCAACGTGATTCATATGTAATTGTTAATCATTCCTTTCACTTCCTGGCCAATTGAGAACTGCTACGAAAATCAAAATGCAACAAGAACTTCCTTCCTGTTCATAAAACGTGTGCTTTTAAACAACAACAAAAACTTTCACACAAAACTGTGTCATCGGGTTCATGTTTTTTTTTTCATTTTCCTTGCCGATGGTGGATTTTTAAATCATAATTAAACGCCAATTGAGCTTTTGCCAAAGCGATTGCAACGCTCTTAGGCTAGTCGCATTTTTTATAGGTGGGAATTAGGTAGGCCAAGGATAATAGTGCCTAGCCTAGTGTGTGGGTAATTTTAATGAGGACTTTACCGTGATTAGTAGACTATACAAATGTTTTAATACGATTTGGGAGTTGGTTGATTCTTATTTCAAAAAGTTGTATTTTTTATAAGAGTACGCATTTACAAAATATCATTACTCATGTCATAATTCAATGAAAGGTAATTAGTACAAGCAAAATATTTTAAATTAGGAATTCACCGTGAAATTGCACGTAATATGTCAAAAAATGACCTGCACACTCAGACTCTTTAATAGCACATATCTACGTTGAAATTAATTTAAATCAATTACTAAATATTCCAACTAAATTAAATAGGCGGCAAACTCATACAATGTTTTTTAAATTTTATTTAAATCAATCTAGTCATAAAACATGTCAAAAATTCGTTAGTATGACACATTCCCTGTACTAAAATCGAAGACTAAAAAGAAAACGAAGATTTTTTCCTGGAGAATAAAGCAATAGGCTGGTATGGGAAATGTTTGCTCAAAAGCACAATTGCTTGGCTACCATTATTCAAATTATTGGTATCTACAGTTGAGTATTTTATGTTTATAATTATCAAACCCACAAGGTACATCATCTACGGCATACCCAAATCCTCTACATACAAACCACGTGTTGAGGATCCCTGTCCTACGTCACTGACTCAAGCCTGTACAACTCAACGTGGTGTGCATGCAAACATCTTCTCTCACGCACACACTGACAAGATGGCGCGCGAATATGTTTTCTTATTCCATTCAACTTGCAGAAGCTGACACTCTTTTCTCCAAACGTGCTAATGCTAACTCGCTCTTTCACACCATATTTCTTTCTCAGTTACGCACATCTGCTCTCGCTCGCTCATGTCGTTACTTTATGCCAAAACTGATTCATAACTTCCGTCGCCAGAACGAGATAGTCATGGACTTTTCAAGAAATTTACTTCTCTCTCTGTCTTCTTTTGAGGCGGCGGCAGCAGCACCACACAATCGTCAAAGATTTTTGGAACTGAAAAACGTAGATATGACAAACACACAGAGAACAACATACATAGGCCCATAAAAATGCGAACGAAATCCGCGAAGTGAGGTTATGATCATTTGTTGTCACTCGAGCCAAAGGTCGACGAAAAGCGGCTTAGTTGAGAAACATTAAAGACTCAAACTCTTCGACACGGGAGGAGAGTTGCTGAGATGCTGCAATTGAGATGTCTACTACTATGGGGCAGAAAACAAAAACAACAAACAGTAAATTGCACACTCACCGGCCATGTCAAATCCAATCGCAACCTCTACCGGAATAAGACTTCATACAAGAACTGACTTAATACACTACCGCTGCTGGTTGTTTTCGACGCTGTGAGGATTGCAGGATATGGAGATATTCTTTTTTCTTCCTTTTAAATGACACTACGGTAATTTGGCCGTGGCTAACGAGCACAGACTTTCGATGAACAAACAGCTTCGGTGTGTCGTGCGGAGGTTTCTCGATTGCTTTGCCACTTTTTGTGCTTCGCGTGGCGATGGTGTACGGAACGCCAAAAACACGGGATTCAATGAGGAAACGCAAAATATTATCGCACGTACGGTTAATCACTGTAAATTACACGACACCGGTAAAACCTATTCGAAGGGAAAGGAAGGAATCAATCGATACGTTCACAACAAAAAGGTAGGCGCCTAGAAATTACGCATCCCATTTTGCTGCAGCATCTTATAAAAAGGAACCTCTAACAGAGTTTTACCAATCATAGCATGCAATCGGAACGAGTTCACCACAACGTTGTTCGTAACATTTGTTATTTGTGTTCAATTGACGAGAAGAAAAGGAAAATAAACACGAGAATAACACTCAACGATTGCATTACTGTTCGTCGATTGATTGCTGAAAGAACATCTACCAAGGAGCACCGGATCACCACTTTTCGCGATAAGCAACGGTGAGTGTGACAGCTCACTTTTCTACACACCACCTGCAAGGTCGACCCGCTTCCGAGTTTGGTAAAAATCGCTGACCACCATCGCAAACATGCACACACACATATACATATATATAAACACACGCAAGAAACCATCTACCAGGAGGACGGACACTAGTGAAACACGCGCCTTGAATCTTGCAATGCTTGCTTCAATCAAGATCCAAGAAGATTCTCCAAACGAAAGATTCTTGTTGTGCACGATTTCTCTTCTTTGCGTTCCTCGTCGTCTTGTGACATACGCAGTGGTGCTTAACGCGAGCACGCTTTTCTTCTTTTTCACCTCACATTTCGCAGCAAAAGTACTGCTGGATTTGTCGAACCAGGCTGAGACGTTGAGAGCGGTGACGGAAAAAGGGGAAACAATAGATATAATCGTAATCCTACATGTTTCCCAATGTTCTCCGTCCACCTCAATCACCAAAGCAAACGATTCTTATCACGCAGCGAACTAACGGCACATTTCGATTATTTCGTCTCGTCGGTTATTTCCGATAAGCCAGGATCCCGTGTGTGCAGGATACGAATGTCGCCACTTGTCAAGCCACACACCACTTTGCGGCTAGATCCAACACCAGGGAGTGCAAGATATTTTGACGACGAAACTCCCGAACCGTCACCTTCTCCTAAATTATGCGGTATTTGCAAAAATCGATCACTTTACGCTGTCTGCGAATTTTGTGCACGAGTTAATGAGCTTTCGAAAATAAATTAACATCTCACACTAAAAACGAAACCGGAATGGCAGGCACATCGACACACGACTAATGCGTGGTGTTCTTACAAAATCCGTGTCATAGGCGCTGGCTCTTCTCTTTCTACCCAAGGCGCGTACGCCTTGCATATACTCGTGCTATCTCGCCTTGCTATTTCACGCACATTACCAGACCATCTCAACAGCGTTCTTTTTCATGCGAGAAGTTTGCACAGCCACCATTGCACGTTACCAAGTCTCACACGCACACATTTATAACCGCGCGCTCTCTTGTACTCTCGGACTCAGTTACTAAATTGCGATGAGTAAAACTTGCAAAAAAAAACATACAATTCGCAGTCAAAACTGCAGCTTTTAGCCTCGCTGGATCACGGAACTCGTGACACGCTCAAGAAATTCACTGCGTGACGCTTTGACGTTTTTCTATGTTTTGAACCTCCTTTTCCCTTCACCTCCTGAGACACCAAAACGTCGAAGCATTTCTGATACTACACTGTTCTTCTCGTTTTGTCCCACGCCAGCTGGTCAATCTTCATCCGAAATCGCACTTCTCATTCGCTCCAACATCAAATGTAGCATTATTCTTTCTTCTTCCATAATCGTTTCAAATTATGAGTTACACAAAAGCCGAAGTATACGGTCAAGAGAACACTTTTCTGTTAGAAAGAATATTTGCATTCGAAAAGGTTTGCGCAATAAGCTATTTACGACTTTCCTATTACATGTAAACTACCGTTTAATACATTCGCTTCATTTTTTCTAAAGAAAGTGGAGGAAAAACTTGCGAATTTGACGGCTCATGCTTTGACAGATCGTTGGTCTGCGTTTATAACGGTGAAGTGTAATACTTAGCGCACAGTGTTCCTCCCGTGCCTATCCCAGAGAGCATTAAGACAGTCTCCCCATTTAACATTAATTTGCGTTTGTTTGGGTCGCTTTATGAATTCTTCATTTATCTGACGACACGAGCGTTTTTGTTAGAAGTTAATGAAACTAGTAAATTCAATCTTACATAAATCCTTTTCAATACACTTATGTAAGATACCTAAGATATGTAAGATAAGACCTTTCTTTCCCAAGATGTTTTAAAATTTGCAAATGTTTACCTAGTAATTTATTTACTAGTTATACTATTCCACTAGTGCAAACGTGCCTTGTGAGAAAAACATATTAAATTGAATACTGAAAACAGGTGTATAGATAACATCAAAAAGTTCTGTTAATATTCATCATGAACTTCAAATGTTATCTTGAATGTTTGAAAATTTAACCAGCTTACAAAAATATTAACTCATCGGTTATGTTGTTTATGTTTGCAGATAACAGATCACTTGTTTTTGGTACCCAGTTTGAGAAAATAGAAGTAATGGCTACTAGTTTATAATAACATGAAATTATGATAAGGAAATCTAATAATTATGATTTAAAATCATATAATGCTTCACTGCTCATTTATGTGCCATGCTACTGGCGCTCGATACAAGTTGCAATACTTATAGAAAATTATCAATAATGTATTAAAAAGTAGGTATTTTAGTATTATGATAATTTATATTTTAGTTGCCAAGTGAGTGTTGTTTTCTTCGTTTTAAGATTTCGATAACTTCTATTTTTTTTAAACTTAGTACTTTTTCTTAATTTACTTCAAACTTTTTCTTAATTTTCTGCTTTGCATTGAGTTTTACATTTTTATGCTGTACTGGTAAATTTACTACTATTTGCAACTATTATTGTAAAACGGCCAAACCTTGATAAGCAAACCTTGAGAGTAATGTTGCAGCACTCACATAAATTAATTATTGGAGGATTTTAATTGCAGTTAACTATTTTTCCGCCTTAAACAACACTGCTCCCTGTAGCATGAATTATTCCACTATGAACTGAGGTAAGTAGAATTTAATCGTGTTCAAATAACAATAAAACATTCTCAAAAAGCAATATTGCTTTCGTATGGTATTTCAAATTGGTTACACACTTTATCTGCTTAATGTGTTATAACTTGAGACAACCACATCCTTTTAAGCTGCAAGTTATTTTTTCACTTAATTTCCAATTCATTCATATTTTGAAAATCATAGAACATGACATTGAATGCTATAGAAAGTAAAAACAAATTTATTACTTACCACTGGTACTGCTACTGCTACTGCTGCCACTGCTGAATTGCTTTTTAGTGCCATTGACGGCCGTGTTGATCATGTATCCTATCTTAGTGAAGCTGGACTGTCGTATCACAGGTCGGGGTGGTATTGGAGGTGGCATGTTGATGGGTGGGCTATGGGGAGGGCTGGGGCTGCTGGTCAACGTGTATCCGTACCCATCAGCCGTACCGCTGGCCGTACTGCCTGGGATGGTTATCGGATTTGTGGCCGATCGTCCCCATCGCCCGATTGATGACGCATTCTGTTTAAAGCTCGTCTGCACTTTGGCTTTTTTTTGGAAGAATGAAACGAACAATATTTCGCATTAAAATTCGAAGCAAATCGTGCAGCATCGGTTTATCATTTGACAGTGTAAATCTCTCCATCAAGCACTGCTTGCAGTGCGATTTCGCCGCCGAGCTCTTCCTGCTTACGGTATACCGCTATAAGGTGAAATAATTGAAAAAGATAACAACCGATTCCAAGACGATAAGGGGACACTCTCGTTGGGCGGTTACACTTACCGCCTCCTCAACCCCGTCAGCACCGAGGGAATTACAATTGCCGCGTGTAATAAAATTTTTATCATGTCACCCTACCTGGCAGACAGTGATACACTTGTTGTCTACACATATGGAGATTGTTTACGATTTCTATGAGCACCTTGACGGCCACTTGATGGGCAGGCACGGTGTTTTACGACCACGAAGAAGCAACCCGACGGCGTTACGTGGCTGGTAGTGATATGTTTGTAGCCAAAATTACCCAACATTAGCCTATTTGCATTTATCATAAAAGGAAACGCATCCAGCCAGTGACATTAATGATTTCAAATAAATCCGGTTTGCTCCAAAATATGTTTACCTGTTTGCATGTTTACCTGGTACACAGCTAAATTGGCAAAAGGAGTAAACGCACGAACGGTCGGGAAGCTGTTAAGCAGCTTTGTCCGGTTTGAAAGAGGAAAATTCCGCTTTGAGGTTGATATTATTAGATTCAAGCGAATATTTATGTCTCCTTAACCGGATAAAAAACTATTTCCAAATGTGTATGAAGCTTCCTAGAGCTTGAATCGTCGGTATTAAATTATCGTTTCCTGGGAAACAGTGACTGGTGACCTTGTAACTACGTTGGAATACGCTAGAATACTTACACTTCATCGATCGATCGGAAGATGATGGCGTGGAGGTGGAAACCGCAGATGACCGGGATGCTGACGGTGCCGATTTGTTCGAACCATGAATCATCCACGAAAGCTAGCCGCAAACCGTTGCGTTCATTCACAATCTCACAATCTTTAGTGACCACCGGCGTTGTGCTGTGCAGGTTGATAACGCATCGGCTTGCTGCCGGTTTGTATCTATCGCTGACTATTCCGAGGCCATGTCAAAGATGCCTAAAACGAGACAATCACAAAGTGATACAGAAATAAGTTAACCAACGCTTTCCGAGCCACCGTGTAAATTAACGACGCAGGTTCTGTACAAAACTATCGCACGAAGAACCGTAATTTGTATTCTCCAAAATAGAACGCAGATTTTGATTTTATTTTCCACAGCGTTTGTGTTGAAATTTTGTTTCGACCAGCTGTGTTGTAAGCCTTTAGCCTTCCTCCCGCGCTCTATGCTCGATCGAATCCGCGACAAAGTATGCGGTGACTACAATTACCCCAAACCGCTGAGTTGTGTTAGAGTATGCTGTGGTAAAACCATGCCAACAATTCGTTATTAATTTCTCCTTTCCATTTTGCGCTACCACCGGCGAACTGCAATGTGAATATGCAGCAACCCTCTGTATCTCCCGGTGCTCGTCCAATAAAACTTTACTTGAAGGATTAATTTGTCAAAACCATAAATAAATATCAGCCACGGTGGTGGTGAGTATGCGGTGAGAATAATTGCAAGGGAAACGGTTTCGGGTGGCCGTGTTACGGTTTGCATTACCAAAAGGCAGCGGAGCTGATCCAGTGTGTCCCCCGTGGTCATAATTGCACAAACGCAGCCATAAGGATTGAAGAAAGCCTGCGATTAGTAATTTACCAAACACAATGTCATAGTGTACGCCCGGGAGCATACTGCTGTCGGTGAAATTTCTATGACTGGAACGGTGCCAGCTAATGCCTTAACCCGTTTTTAAAGCCAGCTGTACCTCGAAATGATAGCAACGGTCCAATTGGTCCAATGACCAAATTCGGGATATTTTGCATGATTTTTGGAAATCAAAGTTAGCCTCGTTTGCCAATAGATTTGCTTATGAACTTATGAAATTGCTGCAGAAAAAAACCTAATGACAAAATATGACGTTTAAATCCGTTTAAAGATGCTGGCAAGTGTCTAGACAGGACAGCACAGCTTTGAGATAATACCGCCAAACCTGCTTTTGCTGTCATTGAGCATGGTTTGGTGCTACGATTGGTGCGAATGCCAACCTCCAGTTTATGCCGCTGGCGAGCATTGGCGTCCGTGACAATGTTTGCCCGTTTGTAGCATAAGTGGCTTAAGGTGGAGGTAGTTAGCCCTGCAGCAGCAGTTGCAGCGGCTTCACCTAGCTATTATTGCTCACGTGAGTTCCCCAACGCGTTTCAAGTGCAAAGCGTGTTCGCAAACTGCTACTGAAATGCAACGATTAGAACCCCGTCCCTGTCTCGCTCGCGTGCCAAGTTCCGGTAGTCGAGATCGCCACCATAGGCAAAGGGTTTTTGCTTTGAAGGCAGATTGTTATCGTACGATTAGCGTAATACTCCCAATTTCTTCTCCCCACCGCCCCCTGACCGTCTCCGCAGGCAAACGATCGAGGGAGGGCTAATCTTGCGAGATGATCTCGAAGCGATTTTGCCTCCAAACACGAACGCTACAATGCCTCCGTTGCGGGTTAGCTGTTCGCGTACACACGCTCATACAAACACACTGAACTGAATTGCGCCATCCACTTTGAGTGGGTAACGTGCGAGTAAAGCGACTCTGGCTTCACCCATTTGCCTGCGTAGTTAGTTCGTTCGGTTTGTTTAGCGCCTCCGTGAGATGTCTTGCGCCGTTGCGTTTATATTTGTTTTGTTTTTTTTTCCCTTCATCCCCGTCTCTAGTATACGTGCTGCAAGTGGAGTTTGATTGAACGATGAATGCAACGATTTCCTTACAGCAACAAAACAGACGAATTCAAACAAATCAACATAATAGTGCGTAGTGTGTAGCATGATGCCTCTATCCAGTGAGATAAAGTAGTCTCTTCCAAGAAGTTCACGGTGTTTGTTTTCGGAAAAAACTATCACACGTTTCCGCAGAATATAAACTGAAGTAGGCAGTATCATAACCGCATCATAGTATTCCCCCTCACCGTTAACAGAAGTATAAACATACACTTTTTTTAGAGTACAATTTCCATAAAACTAGCTCATGTAGCAAACGTAAGACTTTAAACAATTTCGGTGTAGAAAGAAACAGGAAAGCTAAAAACGAGAATACATATTTTTTACAAGACAAATCACTTTAATGTAGTTTTATGCGGTCAGAATTGTTCATCTAACAATCCACGGGCATGACTGTACTCATTTATATAAATAACTTCTCTTTTTGATACGATCAAGTACGTCAAACGGATCTCACATTGCGATCATATTCTTACTACAATATACTACTTGTAGCTTTAGTCCAGCTATTTTTAGTTCCTGTCTTCTATTTTAACTTACTACAACTTGTTAAACCCGTTTTTATGGTCGTTTTAGTCGTTAGTTTTTTTTTTATCAATACAATTCAATTCAATTCAATAATAAAGTTTTGAAACAATCAAAGAGCAGAATAAAATTCTTTTAAAATTTAGAAATTTTTCAGTTCATACAGCACGTAATTTAAAGGCCCTTTTTAATGATGAACAAAAATCGAGTTAAACGACCGATCTCGTTCACTCTCCCAACTAATCTTAATGTTATAAACTGAACAACACATATCTTAAAATACCTCATTTTTCAATTGCAAAAATTAATGCTGAACATATAGCCTATTACACGCAAATGACAAGAATTCAACTGACAAAGATTTGTCAGAAGAATTCACAAATGACAAGAATTACTAAACAATATAAGTAAAGTAGAAATGCCAACATAAAGGAAACCGGAAGTAATTTAGGAAAAATGGGAATGGGTATTTCCGATTTGTTCGTAAGACAGTACCATCGCCGATTTTCAAGGGTCGTTAATTGTTAGTCTTTTGATTCGGTATCTACTGGAGCAAGAATGTCAATCTGTTTATTTTATTTAACCATCTTTGCAATTTCATTTGAAGTATTCTATTGCAAGGCAAACTGTTCGACGTTTGTTAAACTAGCTCGCTGCTTCTGTCCTGTTTCATGCCGACACATCATCCAACACGATCATGCACCAATCCAAACGTGAAGATTGTTTTGGGAATCTAATCTTAATGTGCTTCTTCACGCCACTTTTAAACACGTCATACAGCCTCCAGTAAAGCACAAGCGGTCGTGCGACAACAACACACGGACCCAATTCCACCGTAGCTTCTTGGGTGGACCAAAAATGTCTTAATTAACAGCGCTGGTGTTTCCCCTGACTAGAAGCAAACACAAAACCGACCCTGCCTGCCCCGGGGGGCCAGCGAGCAGCTGACGAAAAGATGGCCCCAAACGCATCCATAAATATCCTTCCGTTAAGTGTAATTTACGCACGTGCAAACAAAAAACCGGGGCTGGGGCGGAGATTTGTTTTTCCGAGCACCCACCAACGTGTCTGCTCGATATGGCACATTTCCGTCGAAAGTAAGAAAAATGCCGTCCCAAACCGCATGCCGATCGTCATCGTCATCATCATTATCGTCATCATCGTCACCCGTTTGGGTGGTGTGGTTGGCATCATGTTGCTTTATTTCTCGATCCAAGGCCACGGTCGGTGAGTTCGCCACCTCAACCAAACCTCCTAACCACCAAGACGACGGTGGTTCGATAAATTGCGTATTTGTGCGAATGAACCGATGATCCGATACCGGGGAGTCGGTTTGATCGATCGATCGATTATCGCAAAAAGACGCGTGGAAGACGCGCTGCTAATCAGATTTCCAAGACCAATCCGTTTCTCACCCTGCCGTGCGACTCTTAGCACGGTTGGCGTTCTTTTCCGATACAGCTAATTAATGTCGCCACACGCGTTAATGTGCGTCTGGTCCTGGTCTGGTACGATTCCGCTGGTCAGTATGACCTTCGGCGAGTAGATTAGGCGACCATCGGTGGTTGTGTGTATGTGTGCGTGTGTGTGTTGGCGAGAGACGTGCATCGTGTGCATCACGGTGCGCACGGTGCACTCTGTATGCATGCAAACGCCAGCAAGGTGGAGTAAACCAACCGACTGGCGACAACCTTCGGCCCCAATCGCACTCGCGTGGAAAGGAAGGCGAGTGGGTAATGTGCACAGTGACCGACACCGTCGCCGTGACTGCTTCGTGCGGGTGTGTGTGGAGAGTGGTGGACAATATGTCCAAACATGGCAGGGACCGGTTGCCGAACGGGTCAGGTCGTATCGGGGTGGACCTCGATCGAGACATCGAGCTCTAATGCAATGCACACGCATCGATACGCACGAGACACCCGTACGCGATCGCGAGACGCGTGATCGCGTGCAAACGTTCGTGAACTTAGCGATCTAAAAGACCCTCCTCCCCTCCCCCCACACTGCAAAGCCTCTCCCTCCCTCGTGGTACGCAATTTTTAACACGAAGAAGCACGGTGGCTTGTTTTTACGTTTGCAAGCAGCGCGATCGTTTGATTTATGGTCCTGTACACATTCCACCGTGTGGCCTGGGTTGAGCGCGAGATGAGATAACTTAAGATGAGATAACTTAAGTGGCCCTCTCTGTGATTGATGCATGCAGCTTTTGCGGTATTTATGGCAGCGCATTTATGGTGTTAATTTAGTGAAAGGAATTTAATGCGTACTCCCCAGCGAACGATCCCTCCGATCCTCTTGGGCATCTCCACTGAGCCGCCGAGTTTAAGCTGGCGCTTGTCATTGGCGAATGTAGGTCAGGTCGTGTTGATTCTTTGCAAGAAAAAGAAATTCCCTCCAAACCGTATACCTAGAGTGTTTTGGGGTAGTGATCGGAAAATGATCTTCATCCTCGTAAGCTCGTATTTATCTTAAGTTGATAATAATTCTGGGCACATTGTCGGTTCGATTCGATTCTCGGCTCTAAATTCACTAGGAATCGTGAAGAACGGGATGAATCCCAATATAAGATTGGGAATCAGTTTTATTCAAACGGATGAAACGGAAAATTTTCATACCAATGGGTACAAAAATACGGGGATTTAATTTGTTTTATTTGTCAGTGCCTACTTACACTGACAGACATTTTTAGTCTCAGAGGATTTCCTCCCTGTAAATTGGGCTTATCCTTAATTGTCCAAAAAAAAACCCCACAGTGAAATATTTCATAACACAGCTTCAGCTCAAACGCGCTAATGCTTACGTTTAACCATCAAAAATTTGAAAAAAAAATTGCAAATTCATTTATGTTCGATTTTTAGCAAGCAAGGCCCAACGTTTTCGAAAATTCGACTTTAGCATCAACGGTACTTATTCATTTCATTTTCTTGTTTGTCCAAGACCCTCTTGCTCGGAGTCGGACGCGACGACAATACAGTGATTGCCGTGGCAATATCTGCTATTGTTGACAGTTTGATACAATATAAATAAGCTATGTAAAATTGTTTTGATCTCCAATTTACTAGCCTGTACATAAACATGAAAGTAACAAAGTAACAGCTGAAATATCTTGTTTACGCAATAGCACACTTTTATCTCAAAAGGGAAGTGTCTCTATTAGATCGTTCGTTCCGAACCGTTTGGAGTGAATTGACTCATCCTTATTCTAGTGAAACACGCACAACAGATACGTATTTTACGCTCTTCTCGTATTTTCTTCGAAGAAAAGTAAAAAATATCACAGCCGTCTGATGTTTGATGTACACCGGTCACGCTCTCGGCCAGATATTCCAACAAAGACGACGTGAATTCTATCACTCAAAACACCGGAAACTTGCTAATTACATGTCAAAGGCGTCGAGAACCATTTGCGTCGTGTCTCGCGCCACAGCTTCGATCACTCCCCGAAAACGTTTTTTAATTATCATTCATTTTTCTCGACCCATGCCACCCATGGGATAGGGGATGGTTTGCAAACATAACCCTACAAACCAACGGTATTGCTTACCTGTTTTTTTGTTGTTGTCTTTGTGAAGTTGCTTTTCAAAACAATATGACACCGTTCACAGCAGCAGCAACTGAGCACTGCACTGCACTTCCGGTTCGATTCCGGTGCGACCTTCACCCCCGTGCCGTTGGTGGTGGTTTTGGTAGTGGTAGTGCAATCCTTGCAAACCCTCCCTGGCGTTGCTCCTTTCCAGCGGCTCTTGATTGCGTAGATCGAATTCGGAAGGGGCTCCCCAGCGATCGACCGTGCTAGGGTCGCTCGGTGAGGCATCCACAGCAGGATCGGCCAAAACGGCAGACGAGCTGACGCCTTGACGCTTTCCAATATTGCTGATCGAGCGCTTCCGGGTGCCACACAGTGGACGAACTGGCCTAGCCTTTGATCCACAATTCACTCACTGTATCCACCACTTTCAGTAGCAGTTTGAGCAGCAGATTTCGAAACACTCTCTGTCGCAATGCGACCGATCAATGCTAGCTGCACTCACTCTTTGCAACTCAAGGATCAAAATTGCACACTAAGGATGCTTTGCATTGCAACTTTCACTGCAACACACGCGCACACTTTATATCACACAAGTTTTTGTTAGAAACGCGAACAAATTAACACAACCAAGCTGGAATCGAACCACGGATGCTTGCTTGTCTCTCGACTCTCTTCACTTCAACGCACGCGATCTATGAAACCAGAAGCCCAAAAGAGCAAGCAGAATAGGATAATTTCGGATTTTTAACAAACCGAACCGGACAACACTCACCAAACCCCTTGAACGCTTGGCCAACACGGTGCGAATGACACGATAATGAAGATGGAGCTTCCGGGCGAACGCAAGGGTGGATGATATAAAATTTTAGACAAACACAATTATCACTACCCTTCTAACGGCAAAAATCCCCTTGCCCGCGCGAGATTTCGTGGTCCGCAAAAAAAAACTGTGTTTGAAATAATCCATGACACAACAGCTCACAAAAGGGTCGTTTTTGAGGCTTGCAAATGGCATTGCGGGTGGACATGGAAACGGAAAGTAGTACAGGTTCAAGATAAGGTTTTGCTGAGCCGTGGTGAAGAGTGCACTGAGGGTGGATGAGAAGATTAAGACACTGCAGGAGGTGTGAAAGGGGAGGAAAAAGGTGGAGTGAAGTGGTTTGAAAGAAATGGACACTATCAGGTGACACTTGCAGGCCAAACGAAAATCATCCGGAACGGTAGATTAGTGGAGCAGCATTACGTGAGCACGGTCAGACCGGTGCGCCCAGAAGACGGTCGGACAGCTAGGCGTGTGTGTGATCACCACCACGCAAGATCACAGACCGTCCGAGGACCCTGCACCCTCACCTCCTCCCCGGTGGCGACCGTTTATTTTTATCCACACCATCGGATCTCGTTGTCCTTGTTGGTACTTCCAGAAGTAGGACACGTCGTGCGGTTTGCAAGCACGTTGGTGCTAACAATAACATACACTAAAACAAACACACACACGCACGCATGGGGCACGATCGTGCTCGTGATCAACGATTATCCGACCACCACCCACTTCCGAGGGTAACTACGATGGCTTTCCGAACGACGTTTCGACAACGGATTTCGGTTGATTTTACCTGTGTTTTTTTTTGTTTTTTTCTCCCGCCCTCTCGCTCTCTCTCTCTCACTCACTCTTTCGTTTTACGGTACGGAACCGTTTCGTGCGGTTCGACGTTCGGTGACGGAATGAAGCGCGAGCCAGGCGTCCAACCAAGCGCAAGCATCCAACCGACAAATACGACCGACTAACCCAATCGAGCGGGGGGGTTCGCTTGAACGCATCACATCGCTGAGCGCTCTGTGTTTTTTTGTGTTGTGTTGTGTTGTGTATGTGGCCGTGCGTTTGTGTGCCCCGGTGTGAGTGTGCGAGAGTGTTGGAATGCTCTTTTTACACTCCCCCACGAAGAGCAATAGAGCGGGTATGCATGAACAGCACGAGAGAGAGTGAGAGAGAGAGAGAGAGATCGCGGTGGCCGTCGCAGAGGAGGAACAGAAAGATAACATTACCAGCGGAACACCACACAAACCATGTGGCCGGAATGTGTATGGAGGAACCAGCGGAAGTAAGAGAGCAAGCGAATCCGGCGGAAAGTGTGTCGGATCATCCGTCCGCTCCACGATGGGAAGCGCTTCCGAACCACCCGAGTCAACGGGATGTGGGCGCCCGTTTCTTGCCGAGGCCGTGAGCATAGCGCCGAAAACCGATGGAGACGCACGATTGTTGTTGGACTCCGCCAACGTAGGGAGCGCACGCGTGCTTGTTTGCAATGTTTGTGGTATTCTGTACGAGTGTGTGTGTGTTTGCACAATTTTTGTAATTTCCAACCGATTGTGTGGCCTGTGTGTTTATATTACATTTTTTCCTCCCTCAGTTCCCTTTTACAGAAGGTGTGTATGTGTGTGTTCGTGTTTTTTTGTGTTTCTCTCCGTACTTTATGCTCGCTGGTAGTACCGGCATTTGATAAGATTGATTGTTGGCGGGGTGCTCGAAGGGTGTAATCGAACACCTTCGGTCACGGTGATGGCCTGTGTGCGTGTTTGTGTGTGTGCGGTGCCCGGCTTCAGTTTCTTTCCGGTAACCACAAAAACCTCAAAGCGTGTGGCCCGCACAGAACAAACAACACCTGACCCGGTGCCTGCCGGTGTACGGTCCATATTTACCAACGATGAACGGTTTGATTTACTTGGTGTATCATGGCTCCTTTTTTTGGGATACACTATCATCATCATCATCATCGGCTTACAAACTTGAGACGTGCGTCATCCAAACCACCATGTGTTTGCATACAATGGTGAACGTTAACAAACTCCGTAAAGGATGTGTTTTTTTAGACTAGAAAACTAGGATAGACATTCTTGCTAAAACACAAATCAGAAGCATCAGGAGCGAAGGGCATCGACGGCTGCTGTACAGTGTATAATAAAACTAAAATCACATGAATAAATCTATCTCGCAATAAATGTTACGCTCAAAAATTTACAATTTACCGGCTACACCAGATTTCGGAAGGATGAATATCCGACTTATAGCACTGTTTGGTTTTACGGACACATTTACAATGGGGGCACAATGTACACATTTTGTGCAAAATTCCAATATTTTTACAATGTTATCCGTCTGTTGCAATGTGAGTTGGATTCCATTATGGTTCAAAGCAACCTCGAGCTTTTGAATGCCAAAATGTAGCAATTCGAGAAAGAAAGAACACACATATCTAGCTTTCTTCAATTGTGTGTGGATGTTTACTTCCCCTTTAAAGGGCAGAATCTGCATGTTTTAGTCGGCCAAAAACTGATGCTTTGAAAGTTTTGGGTGCAGGAAACAAAATCATATCAATTGAAGTCAAGAAACTATACCACATTTTTAGAACCTTAGAATTTTAGAAAAAAAAATCAGCAATACGGCCAGGTCGAAGCTTCTCTAAAGAAAAAAGTAAAAAAGTAATTAAAGAACGAAGAAGAAATTTTAGAACTAATCACTTCTTATTAGTGATTAGTGAACAAACTTCGTGTTGAAAGACACCAATAATTTAAAATAAATAATTTTACATATAAAATAAATTATAACAAATTTATTTTATATGTAAAATTATTTATTTTAAATTAAATTTTTTATTAAAATTTAAATTTTTATAATTAAAATTTAAATTTTAATAAAAAATTTAATTTAAAATAAATAATTTTAAATTCATAAATAATTAAAAATTTATGAATTTTTTTTTCAAATATTGTACGCACAATTACAAGTATCGGAGATATGATTTTAATTAATTTAAATGAGAAAGTGATTTATAGTTTAATTTTTTGGAACTTTTCCGATATGGTTCGTTTGTGTGAATGCTCTTCTCTTGTAAAAGCCCATTTTGCACTATCACCATTATTTTAATGTAATAAAAAAAGATACAGCTGGCATAATTATGGACCGCACTGTACGAATCCGCACGCGAAACAAACACCAGGGCACACATTCAATCGCCGTTTTTTGTTACACGAACCCACACGTCGTGGAAGTGGATGAAATGATAACTCGCGACCAAGATTGAGTTCGACGGGTTCATATCCAAGCATCGTGCGCTAAGTGCCCATCCTGATGGATGGATGGATAGATGGTTGGGACCATCATCAAAGAAGATATTAATAAATTATTGAACACCCTTCGCACCCTTCGCAGATTGTGCACGTGCAAACGAGACGAGGGATTTCGACGTTAGATGGATGTATAATTTAGTATTTACATGGAACCACCGCCAACCACCGTGTGTCACATTTGTGTCGTATGGTCTATTTTCACTTTCTGTCCTCAACTATTTCAGTGTTGTTAAGTAAAGGAGAAATAACCCCGGTAAAGAAGCTACATTACGACATTCAAAAAGGCAAAGAACATAGAGGTGAAGTACGAATGGAATACGGCGTTCTTCACGTGCATTAGGACTTGAACGGTAGCGCTGAGTTATTTGAAACGATTGCTATCGCTAAACCACCCGTTCTTGTTCAATCGTTCGCGTCGATATGGTCCACCATCGACTTCCCTCGTTGTCGTGTTTGCATTATGAATTCATCGCACCCCGCATGTGCTCACCATGAGGTGACTCTAGCGTCTAGTACGATTGCGGGATGCCCGACGGGGTGGGAACGGACGTGGCTTAGGAAATATCACCACCAACGGAGCAACCTTGCAGTTCCGGTTGCACATCGGATCAGTGTTTGCCTGCAAACGGCAACTCGCATCGATGATCGCACTTGCAAACGCGACTGCACACGATCGTTACAGATCTGGCGCTGAGCCGGTGGCACGATGCGATGGCCTAAAAGGTGCGGCCAATCTCGAAACTCGATCGATCGATCGTAAGTACGTTCCGTACGAGTGCGGCACGACCCGCACGGCAGCTAAGGTAAAGAGATTTATGAACATTAGTCACGGCGACGATCACGTGACGGGTCGCCCGGCCAGGGTCAGGGCGATAGGGGAGGCCTTGTGAGGTTTGTGCAAAAATTACAAACAATAGCGCACTCGACGTAGGTCCACCAGTGCCGCCTGTACTTTAATCGCACAACCCTACTTACAGACGATATTAACCATCACACACTGAAACAAGGTAAAGAATCACTTGCACCTAGTAAAAGGGAACTTTCTTCGACCGGTCCGTACTGTTTAATGGTCTATTACCGCGGCACGACGGTACGGGCAGCAGTTGGATCTTTCTCGAACACGAGTACCACTCAAAATAATGCTTTGTACGAAAATTATCACCACATTTTTGCCCCACGTCACGTCCATTCAAGTCCGTTGAGCCCGGATCGTTCATGGTTTGCACCGTCCATCTCGATCGATCAAACCGGGAACGATCGAACGATGATCGCGCCCGGCGAAAAAGGAGGAAAACGTGTCAGTCTAGAGGCAAACTGCTGTTTGCTGGGCCAATTGTCATGCAGCCGCAAAAGTTGTGCAAACATTTATTTTGCGTTTTGCGAATGATCGTTTGCCAAAGTCGCATGAGATTGTGTCGTGCGATCGTGGGGTGCTTATCGTAGCGTCGTTTCGATATAGCCGCTTTCAAGTGCGTTAAAATTAGGATCGTCGGCCGATGGGCAAATACATGGGGGAAACATTTATCCCTCCCAGTGTCTTCAGCTGGTCTGAGGGTTTTTGGTCACAAGTTATACGGTCCCTCACATACATAAAAAGTGCCGCTTCAATGGTGTAGCATTTAAAAAAATCCAAGCTCTATAATCTTAAAGCAATAGTTTTACTACAACCTCTCAAATGATGATTCGTATACTGGTTAGATTAATTTATTAATTACTAAATAAAACATTGCTGCATACTTTTTTGGTTGTTGTAAGCTCCGACTGGCTATCGCACTGTTCTCGAAATAAGTCTTTTAAAAAGCCACAAAAGCTGTGCAGCAAACAGCATATAGGCTGAGCGTAAAGTAAGAGTTTCAAAATGTTTCACTGAAAGTTTCATCAACCAGTAATACTAGCCATGAGAATGAAATATTTCATATATTTCATACCATGCAAACTGTTCTGGAATGCTGAAATCCAATGAATTTTAATCTGTTCCCTTATCTGTTCCCTCCCTATTAAGGTTATATAGTCACATACGTATTTTACGACGCTCAAAAAAAGGGAATCATTAATTTTAAGCCATCTTCCAATTAACTACTTTCCAGCTGTTTTCGTTTGACCCCATATGTCTTATCCCGCGAAGGACTACAGCTTCGAAGACGATGACTAGCTCCTTGGCCGACGTTACAGGCAGCTGGCGGGATGGAGGCACACAAACCATAGCGAAACAGCTTTAGCGTGCTCGTGGGCATTCGTGGCAAAACAACGCAAACTCCCGCTAGTCCTATTTATCGGATCGTTCCAGCATTCAGCGTCTTTCGTCCGGAACTGATGTACCCGTTCGGGTTGGGCGGGAGGAGCAAAACGAAAAAAAAAAACAGAAAAACAACAGAAAGGCGAATAAAACCAATCGCTCTGGTGTGGGCCGCTCGGTTGGTATGTAAATAAACAGGGCGTCACACGAGCCTATGTATGTTTATTTTTAACTTTTATTAAAATATACAGCGAAAGGGCAGGATTGCTCTTATGCTGATGCCTCGCATGACGGGGGGATGTGCATAACAGGTTCCAACCGCTCCGGAACAGGAATCTTTGCTATCCTGCCCTATCGCTGCCTGCCTGTATCGTGCATATCAAATGTAGGATAGAGAGAGAGAGAGAGAGAGAGAGAGAGAGAGAGAGAGAGAGAAACCCCAATGTAACCCGGCGTGTTCGTATAGAAGTCCTTTTTCCTTCAAGGTTCCCTTCCCTTGGCCTAAGAAAAGCTCACGTTTGGTGGTGAAATTTTCATCCTCGTTCGTCAACCGGGACCCGGTCCAGAAACCGTTTATGTGCTGTCCTCTGGGCATGGGTTTTATACACATGGGTCGTGTTAATTATGGCCTCAACCGTTCGTTGGTAATCATTCAGGCAGCAAACATTGCCCACACACACACACACACACACCCTAGGGATATTTGTAGTACTTTTGAGCCCCGGTACCCTAAACACGTGAGGTTAAATTACTTCACATTTCAACTTCCTGCATCCTTTTTTAAATGTGCTAAAGGTGGAGCCAAAAAAAACTACCGCTGCCTCTCCACACCACACGAACAATCGCGCACGACCCGTCCGGCCCTTGAACGGTGCCCACTTTAGGATGCTGCCGTCTATCTTTGCTTAAGAACTAGCTAGAGGCCACTCAGCATCAGCCGCTAGCTAGAGCAGCCTGCAGGTGTTTGAGGGTAGCTGCACCATCGTGTGCCATACGTTGTATGAAACAAAACAAAAAAGTTACATCATTCATCATCCCTTCTCCGGTGCGAATCAAACGTGAATGTATGAAAATGCGATTTAAGCGTAATGAAATGTGCCCACGATCTGTTTGCGATGCATCAGCGTAACCTTCGCGTTGGGATGCTCCAGCTGGTGAACACTTCTTCAGCCGAGTCCTCATGTGTGTGTGAGCGTTTTTTTTGTTTTGCACAATACACAGTCCATACACAGTTCGTCCTTGCTGGACTGCTAGTCGCCTGATTCTCGCGCGGCCCACTGTGCCTTATCAACAAAGTGTACAGCCTCATCTTCTCCGCTTCGGCACTTCCTTTCGTTGGTAAGTTTTGTGGAAAAA
This sequence comes from Anopheles farauti, assembly GCA_000473445.2. Taxonomy (NCBI): domain Eukaryota; kingdom Metazoa; phylum Arthropoda; class Insecta; order Diptera; family Culicidae; genus Anopheles; species Anopheles farauti. Next base: position 4,347,446 of record KI915049.1, on the reverse strand, counting down.
TGTTCCACACATTTCCCGTTCCATTGCGCCACGCTGGCAACGCTCAGGAGCTCCGGCAGCATATCATCAAACCCAACCGACATGATACAAGCACACGCTCGTCCAAACTGAGATGGGCGTCCCACTGGAGAGGCGCCACATACCGCGTATTCTTCGCTTGCCGGCTTGCGGCTTTCCTTCTCCCTAACGGTGCCTTCCCGCATACACAGCCTCATTACCATTACCACCGGCGGGAGGATGCGGTGGTGGGACAGGCTAAGCTTCAATTTGCTTAGCATTTTAGCACGACGCTCGGGCCTTTCATCTTCCCGCATTTCCCGACCACCGGCCGCGGTACCGTCGAGTGAGATATTCTTCGCAGCATAGTAGACCATGATTTTTGCACTCCTTTCGTTTCGCCCCGTTTTGTCGTCGTAGTTGGCTTCGCCGTGAAATGTCATAGCTGTCGTTGCTGGGATGATGATGGCTGCGGCTGCCACCGGAGGCTGCGGAAGGCTACACAATCATTTGCATTCATCGATCGGATATTTTCGCGCTCCTCGCGGACGTGTTTCTCCTGCCGGCGGGCTGGGTGGTGTAAGCGAGTTTAACCGTACCCGGCGGTTGTATATTTTTTTCACCTTTTCAAGTTCCACTCAGCCCGAAGGCATTGGATGCATTGCAGTTTCCTTTCGAAAGCAGTACGGCAAGCGTTTGGCGCGTGTTCTTGCGGTGAAACTTGTCTTATCATAATCCAACAACCACTCGCTCTGCTGAGGTGTTTTCCAAGCAGAAATGGATTGTACAATCAATTACTTTTTATGCACCCACCGCGGAACAAGTCTCGACATTGTGAGGTATGATAATAAATCACATTATTTTGTATGTTAAAAAATTAATTAAGCTAAAAATAATATCAACATACGAGCGTATATAATTCTCACGCCCAGAAATTTAAGCTTCACACTCAAGCTTCGCATGGCGCATGGGTTGTGATGAAAATAAACACACATTCACACTTCATTTGTTCCGTTTTTCGCATATCCTTCATGGGGATCTCGGTTTTACATGGTTCCAGCTTACATTTCCTCGTACCCTTCCTGCTTGTGCGCCGTGTTGAAGCTAAAAATGGGTAAAAATAATAATATCCCACGAAAAAACAACAAGCGACCTGTTTTTTTTTTCGAAAACAAACACAATTTGTATCGCACAATCTTGGGTGGGTTTTAAGCTCATTTTGGGACCATCAGCCCTTCATAAATCTCAACCGTGCTGCCGCTGGGTTGAGACGAAATAAACAGCATTATTTGACCGGTGTAATTATTATCATTACTGCGAGAGAGTGAGAGAAAAAGAAAAACCTCTTGTACATTTAGTGTGTCAGAAGGATGAAAAAGTCCTTTGCACCATCACGGGCCAGCATGAGGGTGTGCGAATGTGCAAACAGTGCCAAAAGCCACAGCCCGGCGGATGATAAGGTCAGGTTACGCCAGATTTTCATCGATCGAACCGGTGAAGGGCATTAAATATTTACGGACAACATTTTGCGAAACTCCCGGCCCATCTCCGCGAACGGGCTGATGCGAGTGTTTTTCCCGCTTTTCCATTTTCTCACCATCACGTTCTCTTTCGGGGGGTTCTCTTTCTCTCACTCGCACCCACCCGCGTTCCTCTCGCTGTGTCCATGACCTCTGCAGCACGTGGCCAACACCAGGCGGCTCCATCGTGTTCGGTCGAGCAGTCAGAAGCTCTGACCGAAGAACTCTCCGGCACCGCTGGTCGATGCTGCCAGCTGTTGCGACTGTCGAATGGAGCCCGCCCGTACTCTGCGTTCCGGTGAGAGTGTTCATGAAACATCTTGTAAGAGAGTGGAAAAAACCAAAGCCCATCGGTACGCGAAATCGGTTCGTGACGGATTCGCCAGAATTAATAGCTTTTGTGCATCACTCACAATCAAGGGCACAATTGAAGACGTTTCAGTGGTGAAAAACACGAGCAATAAACGCACACCGCGAACCCTACGCCGTAGGTCACGTAATAAACCAAAGTATCGTTTTAATTTGTTTTGCTAACACCGATGTTTGCGCCCAACAAACGTCCCGAAACGAAAGACAAACCAAGCAGGGCATCGTCACCACACAAGTCCACACCTTCCCGAGAGAGCCAAGCGAACAGGATTGGCAAAGCGAACGAGGCACGGCAAAGAGCGTGGATGCGGAAATTACAGGATATTCGTGAGCACCCAAAAACCCGTCCATTAACACGATTGTGGATTGGCACCAAGCGAGCAAGCAGTACGGTGGTAAAAAAAAAGGTCCAGAAGCTTGTCCAGAGGCACTTTGCTGCGCTGCACGCACATAAACCCAACTTACTTCTACTTTCATAACATCCTCCAGAAACCCTACCGGAAATGGCACAAGGGAGGGGGAAGAAAGCCCTAGCCCGATTTGTATTCACTTTCACTTGTGGCGTTGCGTCGTGTTTCACTCGGGTTTTTGATCAACTGAATTGTTCTTCTTTTGCCCTTCATACGCACGACCGCGCGATTTTCCCTTTGCCGCTAGCATCTCCAGTACAGTACGCACGCGAATGAGCCATGGAGTTTAAATTCAATTTATGGGTGGATGTTTGGGTTAGATAAATATGGGTCCCCTTTAGCATGCAGTCATTTTTCTATAACAACCTAGCAGTCTTTTTTGCACGCATAACTAAGCACAACAGTTTAAACGTTAAGGGCGCTTTCGCAAAATCCAAGTAAACTTCAAAACTCACGCGAAAAAGATGATCACAGCAACTGCTGAAATATCAACCGATAAGCGTTCCTAGGGAAAGTGGGTACTTGCACAAACCAAACCTATCGCTAGCTTGGTAAAATATGCTTTGAACGTAAAGGATGCCGGGAGCCACCAGCGAACGGACGACGGCTTGCGCTGTCAGGTGTACGAACAAAACCCGACCAGGGGACGAACGAAACAGCTGAACCGAATGGAAATTTTCGCGCGCAATGTTCTCGTGATAACATTTTGTTTTTCATCGCTGTTGCGTTCATGTTCATGTGCTTGGAAAACTTCTTTAATAAGGTGTTATGGTATTCGCAGTTTTACCTTTTGCGCGTTTTAGGATTTTTTTTTAATTTGTTATAGAACACACCCATGCAAATTTGTGTTGAGGCTTTATTACGATTGTACTGGGTAAGTTCGGTGATATTAATGCTTACACTAAACTTGCTTCCAACATTTTAGATCAATCACGCATCTAGTATTAAGATTAAAAAATTACATTCCAGAGTTTGAGAAAAGTCTACTGGTTTGGTGCTTCTGGACAATGAAAAAGCATTCCATTCTATACGGCATAAAGGGCTGCTCTACAAACTAATTAATCTCGAGTTCTCCACGTATGTTATAAAAAATCATAAGATCTTTCTTATTTGGAAGGAAGAATTCGGTTTGCAGTGGTCAATCAAAATCTGACTATTATGTACCCTTAACCGGTGTTCCTCAGGGAAGCCAATTTTATTTACAATCTACGTTAATTCCCACAACACAAAAATGCACCAATTATCTGTATGCAGACGATGTTGCCATCTTGTCAGCATAAAAAGTCCTAAATCTATACTTAGTACGTTAAACAAGGCTCTAAAAGCATACGGCAAATACTGCATTAAACGGAAACTTGAGACAAACGTCGAAAAATTAGAAGCAATCTATTTTACTAGAAAAACATGCTATCGTAAACAGCCCCAACATAATCTGCTTTTTTCAACAAGGTAATATCAAATGGACAAATAGAATCAAAAATTTAGGAGTACATTTCGAGTACAAACGTTCGTACATTTGAACATTTAACGTTCAAAACACGCATAGAAAACGTGGTAGAAAGAATAAGTTGTTAATGTACAAAAAGTATTCAAGGCCAATTTTGTCATATCCGACTTCCATATCACAAAATCCCATATGACTTGTAAAGTTTGAAATAGATCAGATTGGTAGCAACACGTAGAGCTGATTAGATTAGTGTAGATTATTAAGACATCATTTCTCATCGTGGGTTTTTTTTTATATTTTTCCCGTAATCATCATTGAGAAGATCAACAACCAATCCGCAAGGAATCAGCGCAGCAAGGAATAATTAAAATCAATGAGGAATGCTTAGGTGCGAACCCATTATAATATGAAATTTATAAAATGTAGAATTGCAATAATTCAATTAATTCCCAATAAACATTCATACATACAGATCGTGTGCGATATAGATCACGATATTAAAACCAATGCAGAGCGGTAATAAACACAACAAGCGCACGCACGGCGTTTCCTGTAAAATTAAAATCGTGTCGCGATTTTGGCCCCTGCTATAAAAAACTTTTAGTATATAAGCTGATCAATTTTTTAAATAAAATCAGATATCCTCCGGATAAATCTGTTTATGCTAACCCACAAATTCGTTTTTCCGATCACTACACAATTTGGCGCAGTCGACTGCTCGACGGGGCATCGATTTTGGCATCATCCGACAACGGCGCTCTCGACCCAAAGTGGAGCGAAACTGCGCGATAGAGATGCCAAATTTCCGAATTTCGAACAAACATCCAAATAGCCGGAGAAACTGCACGTGGGAAGGCCTTGAAACGATGCAAAATGCTGTTTGGGTTGTCAATTTGACAACTCCGGAGCGGCATGCTGATTGTTATTGTTTAAACGTAAATAAATATATCGCGTTTTATTACCGCTCTACCGAAGAAACCTCTTTTAAATGATTTAAATGTTAAAGAACAGTTGTTAAGCTCCGCAATGGACGTTTGTGAAGTGTGCGGTTTGCGTGATTTCTCATTGCAGGATGGAGGCTATTATTGCAATGAATGTGGAACTAAACTAAAACATAAACGTGAGTTATGTGAAAATGTACAAGAAAATGTTGGTCTAACGATTTCAAGAAAGCAAAAGATTGAGTATGATGGTAGTATCACAAGCTGGGAGCAACTAAACTATATGCTTCATGGACTATCTGAACGAATGGTGGAAATGGGTGCTCCTGCAGGTTTCAAACAGACCGTGCTCCAGCTGTGGTGTGCATTTTTACGGTACTCGGAAGTGGCATTTTTCAGCAAAAGAATACGACATCGACCACATGTTCCATTGAAATCGCATAAAAGGTAGAATAGACCAAATGCTATTATTTATGATCCGACATTTACAACTGGAAGTTGTCTCTTTTTCAGCGATCTGGAAATACTTTTTAATCGGAAAATTGTTTCGAAAAAGCCCAAAAAAACTGTGAAAAAATTGGATAAGCCAACCAGGAAGCAAAATCGGAATCTTTCGAAAAGTGTTCTCGAAGCGGAAGCAGAAGAATTGGCACAAAGTCAGCAATCGGATCTGGATTCTACCATGAGTACACTTTCGAACTCTATGCAGAGCTCTTCTACCTCTTGCCAACCACCGTTAAACTTCAAATTCAACAGTCGTGCACGCAAGCATCTAATCCAGCAACTACATCTTACAGAAGAGCATGTCGAATGGCATGAGGAAGAAGCTCCGCTGAATGCAACATGTCACAAGATTCTTCATCAAAGTTTTGGGCGCGGACTGTTGGTGGATGCGAATGATTGGTCGCTCGCTTCCAAAAACACTATCATAATAGCTATTTTAACGCTAGCTTTAAACCAACATCGCAGCATAATACTAATGGCGGATCTCTTGCGATGGATCGAAGAAGGCCATCTTCCGTTCTATAATCTAAAACAATACGTTCCAGAAGGATTGGATCCAGCGTGCCTCACTCAAACGACCGAACAACTGTCAACAGGATACCAAGGATTGCTGTACTGCAGAGTAATCACATCAATGATGGGCACCGATTTGGGAATACTACCAGTGGAACCAGATATAGTTGCTGTATCGGAACGATATCTGAGTGAACTAGCGCTGCCGCTTGATTTGCTTCCCTTTATTCGCAAACTGATCGCAATCGCACCACCAATCAGGAGAAACAATTTGCGCTCTTACTTTCCGTCCTACGAGCTGCATGCCATGAAGTATGTGCTGTTTGTAATGAAGCTGCTGTTCGGTTTGGACGGTGTTATAGAAACCAAACTGGACGCCGCGACGAAAAAGCTTAATAATCGCCTTACGATCTCATGTAAACAATCAAAACTTTTTGTATGGGAGGAGTGGCAACGTTACGTGGCAATGCGTAGCGTCATTTTGGAACAGTTGCATTATCCTACGAGTCACTACCGGAACCAAGCAATCGTTAACCATCCTATCGACAGTGAACTGTTCTTAGACTTTTTTGCATCACGAATTACTCCGGATGACGACACGTCGACTGGCTATCAATCGACCATGCCGCGATCATCTTACAAACCAGCAAGGGAGCGATTGTTCAAAAATATCCACTCGGTTATAACATTGGCAATGGGTTCACAAAATAGCCAGTATGCTAAGAGTACGAGTAACAATATCGTTTTTAACCATAGCTTGCAACCGCTACGAGACTACCTCACAGAAGTGCTACAAATGGATGAAGCAGACCGTCATCACGTATATGTCCCCGAATATATGCATGTAGATCATAGTGCCCGAACGGTAGCACCATTCATTAATCCAATGGCACTGAAAAAACATTTACTGAAGCATGACCGGGTGAGGTTGACAATGAAAGACATTAAACCGTCACTCAAGCATATTCGGATGTCGAAGTACAAATCTCACATCTCCAGCTTTGAATTGTTTCTATCAACTAACAAACTTTGCAATGTAGTTGTTAAAGATGATTCAGACGCGAGCGATTCCGATACCAACAGCGAAGCCAACATTATGGACTATATTGATGCCAGAGCCGCAGCGATTCGCATCAGTCCTGAGGAACTGTTCCATAAAACCCTGTGCCAAAACGCGTTAGATGACTTAGAAGCGGACCTACGTGCATCAATATATGCTTCGGATATGCCAACAGAATCGGGCATAAATGAGGATGTACCGTTCAGAAATAATCCTCCTGTAAATGAATCTCTACCGGATGAACATCTTTGCAGTGAAACGGTACAGATAGTCCTTCCCAATTTTCATTATTGGGTAAACAACGGCAGTTTATCTAATATAACCTACGATGTCTTCGAACACGAGTATTTTAGCACCTTTCCTCCCAGTTTTCAGTTCCTGCTCCGAGAGGCTGCGTACGTTACACGTTGTTCTCCATTGGCTCTATACAACGAGCTCAATGAACTCGAGAAATATTTTTTCAAAACGTACAGACGAATAAAATAAGTAACGATGCGATTTGAAAAATATATCATATCTAATGTGCCGCGAGTGTGATTCAATGTTTTATGGTGTATAATAAAATAACTAAGAAATAGAATATTCTTCAAACAAATCAGTCGTAACGCTATGTAACACCCATGACATTGTTTGAAAGAATCATGTGTAGTAAAAATTTGCTTGACGTATTTCCCAAACCATGTCATGTTGTCATGCTTTGGGAAAAAAATAAGAGAAGTGTAATTTCGGCAGGTCCAGGAGAAACTGTGATTTCCATTGCTTTTTGTGTTTGCTAAACAATTTGACTGTGACGCCGAGCCTTATAAGCATTGTAATTGGTATACCGAGTGATCTACGCGCAGTATATGTGCAGTTTCGGTTGCACATTTCCCCTGCCCGCTGTTCTTCGGGTCGTTAGACGACAAGTCGACGTGGAATAGTGCGTTACGTGTGTGATGTGATTCCGAAGGCCATCGGGCGTGCGTGCGTGCAATCCAATACATTTCGCAGATCCTCCGGTAGTCAGGTTCTGAAGAGAACACACCCGTGCCTGTTTCACATTCCTTTGTAACATCAATCATAGCAGAATCCGTTCTAGGCATTCTGCCTTAAATGCACGCATTTGTATATGTGTGAGTGACGTGCTAGTGTTGTTTTACTTGACTGCTGCTTTCCGAAAGGTATCGTACCGAGCAGTAATCCTAGCAGTAAAGTCCATTCACAAGTTGGTTACTGTAAAATCACGGTTTTGAAGAAAGCCAAGAAAGAAAAAGCTTCGTCGCTTAGCCGAAACTGGAACGCCGGTAGCTAAAATACTGTACAAAAAGGCACAAAAGGCAACGACACAATGGATAAATTTATCAGCATGTGGAAAGTGCGAGAACTCGCCGATAAAGTGTAAGTATAATTGCAATCACATTCGATTATAGTCTAAAGTTCGCTGTGTTACCGAAGCTACCATGCACACAACTTCAGCTTTTGCGGTCGACCGTGCACATACGAAACACGATAAGCGTACCTTCGATGTTAGCAATCGTCTCTCTTGGAAATGTTTATGATGTTTGCATTACACCGCTAAAATAATCATAATAGTATGAAGCGCACGCAGTAGCTGTTGCGATCTCACCAACACTACCATCACTATGTGACATAGGGTGTTTTAATACTCATTTAATCATTTTTGCAAGACTGCGTGAAACCATCAGGTGGTTGGTAATTGCAATAAACCGGTTAAATTATCAATCATTTGCCACTGAGGACAACTCCAACTCGAATTGCACTGAATTCCGTGAAAGTAAAATTTTCAATTACAATTGCTAAGATATTCTTAATCGGATGAAGATCGCGATTCACATTTGATGCAAGGTCATCTGGTAGATCCTGCAATAAAATCTGAACCCAACATTGGATTAATAGTTTTACTAGGAGTAGGAGTTCAGTTTATTTGATTTCATATGTTATTCTTCGTCTAGTTGCCGATGAATCTCATGCTTTTTTAATTTGCTAGTCAATTAAAGTGGGATGTGATGAAACAAATAATTCAATGAGAAATTGTAATGATTTGTGATATTTACAACCGGCAAACATAATAGTGTTTCAAATATACCCCAAGTGTACACCGATTCATATCTCTCGAATGTACGATAGAAGCCAATGTTAAATTATTAACTACATCGAACTCTTGTTATTCTACGTTGTTGAAGCGTATGTTTGTCGAAAGTAATTGGTATTGTGCGATGTGATATGTATTTTTAACGGGGTACGGGCAAGAATGACTACTGAATCATTATTTGTAAATATGTTTATAATTTGATAAATCAGTTCTGATGTATTTTTATTTACTTTTCTTAAGTGGTACATGTACAAAAACTGTTCCAATGATTTGTTTTTCAAACTCTCGTTGTAACATATTTTGTTAATATATCACTTTGCGAGGATTCGTATCCATACGGTGTCACACAAGCCGTTATACAGAGACTTCTGTTTCAAGGTGATCTTCGTAGTCGCCCCCCAAAAATGGGAACGCATGGCAGAGACGGTGCTCGCCGGCCTGAAGGTCAGGAAAACGTACGAGCGATACTTCCAGCGTACACACCTTTTGTTTCGCCTGACCAGGGTCAGAGGCCAAAACTGTGCGATTTTGATGTCGTGCTATTTGGAGAATGTATGAATCACTTTAAAGTTTTCATAATTTTTTTTACTATTTCCGCTTGAGTTCCGCTTTACTAAACCGCTCATTTGGCATTCTCATCTTTGAATTGAGCTAGAATTATGTACAAAAAAGGTTTTTTCAAAATTGAATGTTAATTTCGTAATGCAAGAATAAATTGCCACGTTTCATGATGAACGCCAGACTTCAGCCGGTTTTGATTGTTTTTCTCTATTTTGTCGTACGAAAGTTGGTCGTACATATTTAAACAGATTGCCAGAATGGTAGAACGTATAGCATAGTAAAACAACGTAACAGACACAATAATGATAGAAGAATAATCTTATACCCTTCCTACCGCAGTAGAATTATCCTGCCGGTTGACATTATTCGACGACACTGTCATTTCCATAGACGAATAATTGAATTCCATAGCAACGGATTGGCACACTTTCTACCACTGACATAAGCTGTAGCCACATTCCCTAGATAGACGGCTCAGAACGTTATGTGTTAACAATTCTGTGACTCACACAAAGTAAAACACGCCCCAAGTCGACTCGGAACTGATGAACTTTCTCTATTGGATTTATGCGTGTAAACGTGGCGATGAAATGTAAAAATATCACACCGAATGGTTTGTCAGCGCACACTAATCGTTTGCCTCGTTACCATCTTTTGCAGCACAAACGTCGTTATGAACTACACAGAAATTGAAGGGAAGGTACGTGAAGCAACGAACGACGAACCGTGGGGTCCAACGGGGCCGTTGATGCAGGAACTAGCGCACGCTACCTTTACGTACGAACACTTTCCCGAGGTAATGTCGATGCTATGGAAGCGTATGCTTCAGGACAACAAGACGAACTGGCGCCGAACGTACAAAAGTTTGCTCCTGCTCAACTATCTCGTACGCAACGGATCGGAACGAGTGGTCACCTCGTCCCGGGAGCACATCTACGATCTGCGATCGCTGGAAAACTACACCTTCGTAGATGAGAACGGCAAGGATCAGGGTATTAACGTACGGCACAAGGTACGCGAGCTGATCGATTTCATCCAGGATGATGACCGATTGCGAGAGGAGCGGAAGAAGGCGAAAAAGAACAAGGACAAGTACATCGGCATGAGCTCGGAAGCGATGGGAATGCGGTACGGTGGAAGTAGCGGCGGTAGTGGTGGTGGTGGTGGCGGTGGAGGTATGGATTATGGTGGCTACCGTGATAGCTACGATAGGAGAAGTGAAGATCGATGTGAGTATTTTTTCGGTGATACTCGTTCGACGAGCTTCGAGTAAGTAACTCATTTGATTTAATTTCAATGCAGATAACGAATCGAGGGACCACCACGAGTACGATTACCAGTACGAAGGTGAGCGGGAAGATTCCGAGGATGAATCGAACGATCGTTCGAACCGCTACCAGGATCGGGAACCATCGAAAAGTCCTGCCACCCGGCAATCTTCGAGCCTGTCGATCGGCTCAACGACAGCATTCGGCGGAGGCAGCGGCGGCACCGGTGGCAGCGAGCGCAAGATAAACCTAAACATCAAACCCACTGGTGGTGCAGCTAGCACTGCTACAAATCTTCGAAGTGCACAGAAAACGAAAAAAATTGATCTCGGCGCTGCCAGCGGATTCGCGAAAACGGCCGCAAGTGCCGCCGCTAGCGCCGACCAGCTTGGTATCAACTCACCAACGCACCGTAACACTCACGCTGAAGAAATCGTCGGTACGACGGGTAAACAGCCGGATGTACTGGATGATCTGTTCAAGACGTGCCCCACGAAGTCTGCCACCAGTAGCACCGGCGGCAGTGCACTCTTGGACGAGGATGACTTTAATCCACGGGCAGCGGAAGATTTCGGCGATTTCGAGTCCGCGTTCGGTGCTAATGCCGGCGGCGGAAAAGTCGGGGCAACGGTACCGACAACTACGATGTCTTCTGCCACTGCAAAAGGAGATGATTTTGCCGATTTCGCTGCTTTTGGGACGGCGGATGTTGCGCCGCCGAAGACAGAGTCCAATGCGAACGCGGACCTGCTGTTTGGACTCAGCGTTGGATCAACGGCCGGAGTGCCTAGCAATGGTGCTGCCGCACCGGTGGACATTCTTTCCGATCTAAGCGGTCTCTCGCTCGGTACAAGCACAAATGGTATGTATTACACATTCGGGGCATTGGCATTGAATTGTACATTTTGATTTCGTTGCTTACTTTGTTTGCGATTTTCCGTCGTTGCATCATTTGACTGATCAAGAACGATTAAGGCTGCGCAAGGCGGTGGGTTAAGTTATGTATGATTTACCCATCGATTGCTGGCTAGAATGCAGACTAGAATTTATGTTGAAATTTCTAGTACAGCAAAACGCTCATATCCACATTTACCCGTTGCAAGCGGAAGTTGCAACAGTTCCGTAGATACCACATTTTTCCGCCTTTTTGCCGTGAAGCCTATATTTCCGTTGCCTTTTAATGCCTGTGTGTCTTTCGCTATACCTCCTGCCGTCGTCTCCGCGTGAGCTCATCCGGCAACAGTGGAGGATAGTGATGGATATTTGGGTGCGATAATGGTGCAACAACACTATTCTGCCTTCTCCCCTTTCAGCATCCAGCACTCACAGAGGCGTACCGTCATACCAGCGCCGCTATAATGATCTACTTGCGAATGTGCGCGAGCTACGATCGGTCATCGAGCGGGAAACAGATCGTCAAACGATAAATGAGAAGCTAGCACTGCTGCTCGAATGTCTCCCGGGTCCAATACAACCGTCGGACGCACTCGGGTTCGGGTCAATGGTGTTCTGGGATCGCTTCGCAGCGGAAGCTTACCCGAACCTGCTGGATGAACTTATTCCGCTGTCAAACCATTTAGATATGCGCTCTCTCCATCGCCTCGTAACACTCGATGCCAGCGCTATTTTTCCGCTCGAAGCAATCAATACGCTTACGAAACGTTCCGTTCTGGAGGGTGCCTCGTGTGAAATAGCGTTGCAGTTACTAACACATCTTCTGGAGGATGAGTCCGTGCTGTGTGCCACCTTCATTCAACTTTCTATGGAACGAGAAAGTGATAGAAACGAAAGCGACTGCATACAACTAGTACAACTCCTGGCATCGGTACCGAATAAGGTGGCCAACGTACTCCAAGCAAAAACGCCGCCTAAGTTGCTACCACAGCAGTACAGCAAAACACTGTTCCGTCAATTTATTCGCACTCTCGCCACCATAAACGAAGCGTTGGATTATTACCAAATGAAGCAAATGGGTGGACTCTCACTCTCGCTAGATGCGAAATTTCTAGCTTCTTTATTTAGTAAACTGATTACTGATTTCCATAATGATCGCCGCTCACCATCGGTACGAGCGGTATTATATCTGTTGAGGGACGGAATCTCGCGATTGTCGCAACTATCACAGTTTATCAAAAGCTTGTTTGCCGGATTAACACCGACCGCTATCGAAATAGTTGCCTATATGGCCTTGAACGAGCGTATAGATATTTCCGCGATCTTTGAACAAACGACACCGTCTAGCTGGTCGTACGTGTTGCTGCAGAAGCTTCCACTGTACAACTATTACCCGAATAATGATACGATTGTCGAGGAGTTGATACGTCTTGTAGCTCGCATACCGTCGACAGTTGTTGAGCAAAGTAGTGAAAAACGTGGTGAATCGCTTCTGGAACGTCTCATTGAGCAACTTTTAGTGGTTTGGTCGAGTCGAGCAGCCATCCAGCGGACGAGTTTTGAACAACATCTGTACGTAACGAAGTTGCTGCTTAGTGCTATTTCCGCACGCATACATACCGCCACGGATTGGTCGAGTGAGTGCAGTGAAAACTATCGTCGTTTGCTGTTCGATGGCTTACGGGCTCATCTTGAGTCACCGATTAAGAAGATCCGTTGTACGGGCATGATTACGGCCGAGGTGGTTATGGGCTTGCTTGATAACAGGAAAAAGCAGCTCAGTAACGAAGAAGGCGATGAAAATCACCTGCGTTTCGATTACGAAGGTTTCGATGAGGATACACGTGCCTTGATCGAACTATTAAGAACGTTTGGTCAACGATGTGATTGGTTGGAGCAAATGCAAGAAAAGCGACATTTGGAAGATGAATTAATAAGACAGTCGGTTGAAGAATTAACACACGATGTAGCAGCACAAAACGATTCAATATGTGAAAAGCCCTCAATCCAAGGGTTATCAACAGCCGATACCGAAACATTAACCCTAACGTCTCCCGATAGTGATGACGATGATGAAGGTGGTGGTCAGGAACAACCAAGTCTAGACTCCGATGACGACGACCTTCCGGCCTACGATATGTCGAACGACACGAAACTCGAGCACGAACGTCATCGGCCAAAGTATTTGCTCGACCTGCGGGATGCATTGATCGAAACGGACTCCAACATTCCCCCGGAACGGTTTGAGCTGGCGGTTGAAACGGCCCCGGAACTAATTTCTCAGCAACTACCGAGCAACGATGCCAAGCTCGCGCTGGATCTGTTGCAAATTTTTCTCGTATTGGAACCCAAATCACACATGCCAACATTTGACGAGCGTAGGTTTAGCGCGATGGTGGAAATATGTGTCGCCTTTCCGAAGGAATGTGGCACATTCCTTTGCCAGGAGTTTCACGCCGCCGTCAGCCAGCACGCCGTAAACCGTCGCATCCTGATGCTGGACGTGATGGCCGAGGTGGCGAAGGTGCTTTCCTCAAACAGTAAGAAACTCCCTGTCCAACCGAACGATGGCCAGTTGACTGAAACAGCTCAACACCAAATTGTTGGTGGAAAAAACCAACTTCACCTCATGTTTCGAGACCAGGCGGAACAAAGGGCACGCAGAGAGGACGCAGCCCGTATCATTCGCGAACGAATCGAACGCAAAACGAGACGATTCCGGTCGGTGTCTATCATCAGAGGAGGCGGTACGGAAGGCACTGTGAATCGGTATGCCGAAGCGGCTGGTTGGTTCTTCTTCCCGTTGCTGCGAGGCTTCGGAAGTAACAGGTTCATCTTTACTGCCGGCTTAAAGTTCCCGTACGATGCTGAAAATTTACTACTCGTAGGCTTCCTACAGACGCTTGCGGTGTTGATGGTGTGCGCGGAAAACTGTCCCATTGCCGGGCGCATGGCGCGGGAATTGTTTTCACTCGCAAGACTGCTGCGATACAGCGAGGAACCGAAGGTGCGCCTGTCGGTGTTGCAACTGCTGGCGGCCATTTTCCTCGCAATTCGATCGGATCTTTTGATAGCCGAGTTCTATCAGGAGCTGGTCGAACTGAAACGATGGCTTGAAGAGTGCACGCACGACGATGTGGTACGCAAAGGAGAAACGAACGAAGAGTGTCGCCAGTTGGGCAGACATCTGCTTGCCATGTGTTACGGTGCTCTGATCGAGGAGCAGCATTGAATGGAATGTGTACGAATCTAAAGCTGAAATAATAATTCGTAATTATGTGGATACTGCTTAACGCAGCGATGGCCAGAAGGGCATAAATGAACAACAATACTACTTTTATATATTGTCTGTTAATCACTACCGAAATCACTATTTCGAAAGGTGTGCATGCAGTTCCGAAACCGAAAGAGAAATTAAGATGAAAATAATTAATCTTATTCGTTATGTCTTCAGTATGTCCGCCTCGCATTCGACTTATTAGGTTAGAGTACTCATCACAAAATTGAATTCCATGGTTCCATGCATATACTTGTGTATCGCATTCTCGCGGATAGAAGCGGATAAAAGTAGAAAAGTTTTTCTACTCACCCATCGGTTATTGAAGCACTAAACGCTATAAGCATGCAATATTCTAGAACGTTTATATTACTTTGCTGGAAATGTTAAATATTTTACTGGCTTTCCCAAACTTTGTGTTTGGGAACCAGCATTACTGTGACTCTGTGTGACTTAGCAATTAAACGAAAAGTTGAGGAAAAGAGAACAGTGTGCCATGTCATCACTAGCAGTATGCTACAATCTTCCAGGCCAAATAGTTTTTTGTTAAGTTCTCTTACTGACTGGGTGATTAACGTTTTCACTGTTATTTTTATTACTATTCACCTACGACTTGTTTGCCCGATAGAGATCCGGTGTTGAACGTTGAAGTACTAAACGATGGTGACGATGGTGTTTCTAGAACGATCTGAAAGTATACCGTGCGGACTTCCGGTGTGAGCGGGGGGGCGTATAACTTGCTGTATTAGATACGGAGTTTCGCTTCATAACATTCAATCATCGCCCACTAACGAACCATTTCGCCGCATTTGAAACATTTGCAGTCGACCGGTTCCTTGAGGCGGATTTCCATCGTGGCCGACTCGTGGTCCGTCATCCGGACACCGTCCGGATCGTAGCAGTGCGTGAGCTGCAGCTGCCGTTCGCGTAAGAACGATTCCCGGCAGCAGTAACACTCCTTCAGGAAGCCGGTCGCCGTGATGACCGACGGCTGCACCTGGCTGTTGCACTTTCCCTCACATTTGTTCACCGTCACGTCACCGTTGCACGTGCGATACAACCGGCCCAGCTCGTCGTATTCCTCTGGGGTTAGGAAGAAACAAATCACACCAGTCACTCTTGAACCACACATACACACTTGTACTTAGTTGCTCACCTTTTATGAGATGAATTTCCGACGGAAGCGTTTCGCACGTCTCATCAGCCTGGTTGTGCTGAGCTAGCACGTTCGGTGACAGGGTTAGCAGCAGTATGCAACATAGCAGTACACCACAACTGTTGGTCACTAGCACCGATCGGAAACTGTAACTCATGTTTGGGCTGGAATTCTAAGGATGTTTAGGACAGTAAATGAAGTGACCGTTTTATCCGAATCCTTTCCCGAACCGGACCGTTGTATTCCGATTAACAGTCCGTTCCGACTTGCGCCGTAATCCGGGGGTATGTTCCCTTTTATACTTTACCCCGGCCACTGACGCCATTGCATCGCAGCATTCCCTCTTCCCGGTGTCCGCACCAAAGCGAATGGAAAAGAAGGTTGGGAAACATGTTCCGCCATGCATCGCCTGCTGCGCGGTGAAAAAGGCTAGTGTTTTTCCCTGTTTTATGTAGCAATCGCATCCCATAGTAAGCCTTGCATGATCGAAGCACAGTGAACGCAGGTCAGGTTCCACTTATACCTTCACCCCAAACGCCTCTCTCGCTTTTCTTTTGCATTAGTTGGCGCCAGCATAATGTGCCCACACACACATGTGACCTTTGACCGAGGACATTGTGATCTGGCGAGGTTAGTTTTTTTTGTTAAGTTCAACCACATGTCAAGGTCTAGTAGAGAGAGCGTCGTTTCCCATTCGCATCCCCGAAATACGTCGTTTTCCATATTTTTTGTTTAGTTTTTATCCTTTGCCATATTTGTTACCCTATTCTTTCCGTCCCACTAATTACACTGCCCTTCGGACGATTCTTATACTCCCATTCTAGCGGCTCTGTTTTCACCGATGAACAATGGTACCGGTGGTTTGCTGCAACCCACACCCCTCCTAGCGGCCAATGCAACCAATAATAACAATCAATCGCTGGTCATGGGACAGCAGCAGTCGGCTTCAGCGGGCGCCACGAACGTCGGCACGACTTGGAAGAATGCTGGCAACATCAACATCGATCTAGACAATCTGCTCGGCAACAGCGCAAAGGGTGGCCGTGGTGGTTCCGGCATCGGTGCCGCCTCCAATGCACCTTCGATGAACCAAATGAAAAGCATTCACTCGAGTCCGGTCCACCAGCCTATGTCCCCGATAAGCCCACAATCCCCATACGGTGCCGGAATAGGAATGACTCCGATGCCCGGTAACTTGATGATGGCTGCCGGCCAGCCCCAGCAGCAACCGGCCCCGATGGGTATGATGGGAGGTGCCTTCCTAAACGGCAACAGCGGTAACGCTTCCGCTGGCTTCGGAGGAACGTTCAACGCGTTTCAATGATCCCACGCCGGCCCTGCCAGAAGTTTGGCGGCCGCCTCCTGTTACTGATGCCGACGACCCCTTTGCGGAGAAACGAAATACGTCCACTAGAAGAAAACGATGAAACAAATCACACGCATTGACTGCCTTACTCCCTGGTTCGTTTTTCGATGCACCCCCGGCAGGTGAATGATGGAACGGACAAAAACGCAACCGAGCACGGGTTGGGGTAAGCGTAATGGATGATTCAAAGTAGTAAAAACAGCACATGTATCCTCCCGTAAAGCCAACAAATCAATCAACTTTTCCCACCAATGAAGCGCAAGGAAGCGGGGCGGTGGATGTGGTCTGTCTGGTTTGAGCCGCTCTGTCTACTCTGCATCTTTGGCATCCCTACGATCCACTAATCGTTTCCTAGTTTCACCAACAACGCCACATACAAACGACTATACTACCCTTTTCCTACCAATGCGGCCTACACACGTTATTTGAACGATATTATTTTGTGTTATTCTTCCATCTAGGTTTCAACGTCGATTTAGTCATACTTAGATAGGGTGAACAAAACGAAGCATTAACAGTTAGATTTAGGACACATACAATATACACCGACGAGAGGTGGACAAGCAAGCAACAGAACACCTTTACCGAACTGATCAGTATTTGACGTTCTGTGGTTTGTTCTGCCACCCTGTTTGGATACCGATAATAGGAATAGGACACCCGGCAAATCGTCTTTGTGTTGTTGTCGTTGTTGTTGCTGATAATGATGATGATGTTGTGTCCATGTCCACCTACATACACCGTATATTCAGCAATACAAAGGAAAGCTAACGCGACACACTAAATCTTTACTCTTCCACATTTCCACTTGGTTTACTTGTTCACTTTTGGAGTTTGGTTAAGCGTTTCGAATCATTGTCTTGTAAGCATTCCCTTTGTAGAAGAGCGCAAATGGAACGTTCCATTTTGACACTGAGTGAGACGTTTCTAACTATATATCATAAACCAGTTTGTATAGGCTACTACGATGGTTTTGATTGATCCCTCCTTCCCTGGGATGGAAGCAGATTTCTACACTGAACCGTAACATAAACAGGGTAAAACTAAACGATTACATAAAAAACCAGAGTGTTGTGTAGCATCGACTGTGAGACATTTAAAGAAAAACGAATGCTTGATTGCAGCAAATTGTGTCCCACGTGTTTTTGGGTAGTAACATCCAATTCTAGTATTTTTCATAACCAAACAAGTGACGTAAACTACACGCATTCGTTTTTTTACCAAAATCTACAACACTTGAGTGCGTTTGCATTTTTGAAAAGGTGTGTGTGTGTGAGTTGTTGTGAACGTTCTGCACAAAAAGGAAGAAACGGAAGAAGAAAAAAATCATCTGTGTAAAAAACAACCAATGGCCAACAGAATGGTGTGGAATTGGGGCAAAATGCTGAGAATGAATTGGTGTAAACAGTTTTCCGAGGTATATAGAAAAGTGAAAGATGAAGCTGACACATTGCGGTAATCTTAGTGATCTGTGGTGCAAACTCGTAGTAGCAAAAAAATGATGATCTGGCGATGGGGAAAACATAAAAAGAGAAATTGAAATGTTCCTCTATAGACAACTTTTATGTTTTTTTTTTCATCACCCGGTAGCAAAACGCGCGTACGCTTTTCAAACATGTTACTCCTGTTGCTTTGCATTACGTTTACCTTCTTTGTTTATAAATTATCGTTGGTGGTGGGATCTTTGGGAGGGGCCGGGGTGGGGGATTCGATTTAGCAAGTTAAATTGTACCTATTTGTAAAACTATATTTTCTACCCATTCCAAACAAACGCTTCCATCCTTCACGCCCCTATCTTTTCTCCGTTCTATTTGACGAGTTCCGCAAACGTTAGTTTAAGCGAAGGTGATGTAAGATAGCGTGTTATTAGTTCTCTTTTCCGAGTAGCAGAGAGCGTATGTTCGAGTAACGAATGAAAAAATGTTGTGTGTTTTAATGTAGACTGTGTAGTGATTAAAACTCACTTGATTGTATTATGTCCAGAGTTTATATCGAGTATTATTGACCTTTCCCTGTTCTAACCGTTTGTTGCGTTATTTTTATATAATATAATTTTCTGTTTTAAAACATAAGCTTTGTTTAATTATTCAAACAGCGGAGGAAACATGCAATCACTTTTATTCCCCAATGTGCTGGATTCGGTGTAAATGACAAGGGAAGTGCGGTGGAACTTCCTCTGTTTGAATGATCCGGGTCCGTATCCGTTTGCTTTTATTTAACAATCACTTTGATGCGTTTAACTGTTTTCAAATCAAGCATGCACAGCTGCCTCAATCGATCCACGGTCGGATCAATGATTACACCTCTACATTCACTCGATGAAAATCAGTATTTCATTTGTGTCTATCAAAATTGCACTTTTAATTGCTAGTAATGAACGTTTAGTTTTTTTTTCATCAATTTTCCCCCCTCGCTTTGTTATTGATCGGTTAAGGTACGCGCAACGACAATAAAACGATCAAAACACACAATAAACTTTTTACTTGTATCTTTACAAGTGGTAGGATTGGGTTCAATAAAAAGAAAAAGTAAACTGATCTAAAAGAAACTATCTAACATATCGTGCGCTTGGGTGACGAGACATGTGAGGGAAGCAGAAACGCAGAAGAGGTTACAAAATGCAATGGCCAAACATAGGAAACCCCGATTTGCAACCCCGAGCAAAATGCCCTACGAAGCATATGCATAAAGCAAACGAATCAGATATAGCAACAAAAAAAAAACAACCCTGGAACAACTTTTGTGTACGGATCGAAGATTTCGCATGCGAGAGTTTGTAGTAAAATGTGCTGAAAAACAGGAAAGAGAGAGGAAAGAGAGAGAAAAAGAACTTGTAAAAATATACATTCTTTACAAATAAATATATATATATTTAGAAAAGTAGCGATTGGAAAAATAAACGAAATGTAGCTAAAACAATGGTCATTCGCAAGCAGCATGATGTCGTTGGGTACATGCATGCTCGAAGATACTTATTGATATTGGGTCAATCAACGTTGCAATACTATTAATGTTAGAGAAGAAAACGTACGACAGCGCATGTCGTTACCGGTTTCCAATTTTAAGTCAATCTGTTCCAATTGTTGATTGTAGTAGTTGAATTTTACCTCTACTCCTGTACGTCTCTGTATCGTCAACGCTGCAAGCTAGCCGAAGAACATTCAAATCACCTTACGAACTTTCCCGCAATGTCCCTTTTTGGTTCAATTCTTTAGTGGTGATGATGTACCGGGAGGGTTTTTCAAACTTTATCACCAAGTTTTTGCAAACAGCGGAAAACTACCGCTTGGTAATAATGAGATGATGCCGGAGTTAGCAATGGTCTATACATCGAGATACGAACAGGCAATCGAAAATAAAACAACACACAAACACAGGACGCAATCGTAACCGCAAATCAAAAAAAAGGGACTCCGACTCTGAACGAGACGTGTAACAAATAACAGTTATGAGTATGGAGCGAAAAAAAATAAAAGAAACACACATTAAACGCAGGAAACGAAACCGAGAAAGTGAGACAAGCAAACGAAAGCATAATTAACAGAAGATGTATTTTTGTTGAAATAAAAATAAAAATTGTAAACAAACAAAAAATGTGTGTTTTTTAAACTTAATAGATAGTTCATTGATTGTTTCTAGCGTTTACGGTAAGTGTGAAAGCATTTAGGCAAGTGTAATACTCACATACGTTCCACAACATGTGTTTAAGAAACATTTTTTTCCCAACAACATCTCACACGATTTGTTGAGACCAACGCTTTCGGGCTACGCAGACACAACAATTCATTTAATTCGTTCATTTCCATTGCTGGAAATTGAGAGAGAACTACAGTTTAACAGTTTAATTCAATTAAAGAGACAAAACTACACGTTACATCTACTGTAGTACTGTGTTTTATTATTCGATATATCTATCCCTCGGGACCATGACTGAACTGTATGGCGAGCGCGATCACGCCTGCTTATTGGATTTGAGTAGTAAGAGGGCTGATTTGTAGCTAATGGATGGCTTTGATAGAAACAAGCAACACACGAAATTCATTCCCAAGTCCTATCCTGCACACATTGTCCTTAAACTTCCCTTTTTACCGCTACCCCTTTCTCATACCCACATATCCATCGCATCGTCTCCCTGACTAGGTGTAAGGTATATACTGTTAGATTGGGAATTTTTTTTTTGTTTTTATTTTTGGCGAACACGAGGAAAATGGCGCAGAACTAGAAATAAGCTGAGTAGGAGGTTAATATTCTTATGTAAACACTCGTATAAATGGAGAGCCAAGGGGGTAAAAATAGAGCAAATATCATTTAAATGTTTTGCCGTTTCGCCCAGTGTCCCCTACAATGGACCTAGTACGATCGAAACGACAAAATCCCATGAGTTGGACATTTATCTTGCCTCTCTCCCTCTCTCACACACTCTCTATCTATCATTATCCTTCTCGCTTTCTCTCTATCAGAACATTTTGGTTAAAACACTAGATTGAAATCACACTCGTTCTCATCTTCTTTATCTTTCCATTACCAAGAGACGTTTGATTGTACCTTACATGCAATGCCTAATGGATATCTCATCATTTTTTTTTTTGGTTTTCATCCGCACAGACCAAACTGCTTCATCCTTGTGCATGCTTTGACAAATTAGTCACAAGTTCAGCAAGTTCGTCCGCACCGTCTGTATGATTCGTTTTCCTTTTATGTTATGGTTTTAATTTTAATGTTTTTTGTTTGTTTGGCAAACGCGATTTCATTGAGTATAATTATAGCACAACATGCACACAGTGTTGCACATTCGCACACACACACACACACTGACACAAATAACTGAGCGCGGTAAAGCTCGGCCTCGGCAGCGCCTACTGCGGTCGAGACTTGCTCCTTCTTCCGTACAAGAGTTAATTAGTATAAGAGGTATACGCATTTTATGGAATTTTTGTTTATCAGCTAAATTATGCGCGTATGTATACATTGATTTATGTGTTCGTACATATGTGTGGGTATGCGAGTGTATATGTGTGTGTGTGTGTATATGCATATAAATAGAGCACACATTGGTTGCACGTTTATTTCGTTCGCTAGCAGTAATATAAATGGTTCCCCTACGCACGCCATATCACGCACACGTTCCTGAATGTAATTATCGTTGGTATGTAGTTGCTTTCGTGTCCCGTTCCTTCAACCTCTCGTCTTCCATTCCGATTTGGTATTCCATTCCGAATTGCACAAATTAGAGAATTTAAATTGCACATACAACCAGCTCGCGCCGAGCTGAAAACACCAAAATACTTACTGCGATCGAAAACGATCGGTAAGCGTGTGGAAATATTGCTGTGCACGGCGCTCCTAATAAAATATTTCATCCTCATCGTCCCGCCGCAGCGAAATGATGGTGGTGGTCGTCGTAGTCGTTGTAATCGAACTCATCTCGAGCGTTTCGCCACCCGACGTCGACCCACCGTTCAGGGCGGACGAACTGCCGGAACGTCCCGGGCTGGGTGTCAGTTTCGCGTGCGTGCCCGAATTGTCGCACTCGTCACTGAACGAATCGCTAAAGTTATCATTGAACATCGGTGGCGGCGCTGGGCTAATGTCGTTCAGGCTCAACTGCTCCCCGTCCGACGAGCTGTTGGTGCTCAGGTTGAGCGACTGATTGCGCTGATGCTGATGGTAGTGGGGGTGAGGCAAATGTCCGGCATGCGATTGGTGCTGGAAGCCGAGGGAAGTATTGCTGCTGTTGTTGTTGTTGTTGTTATTATTGTTACTATTATGAGTAGCCACGACCGCCGGTAACGAGTGTTGATGATGGAGGGAAGCCGATTTCGGCGGTATCGGTGGGGGAGGCGGTTGCATCGTTCCCGACGAGGGCGACGTACCGGTCATCATTGGAATGCTTTGGTACGCCTCGGGATTGGAGTTGGTTTTCTGATGACCACGCAACTGAGCAGGCTGTGACATTAGCGGCAGCGTGTTTCCATTCGCGATGATGTTATAATCATCATGGTAGGCTGTGGAATTGGTGGTGGATTGAATGGCCAACGGTTGATGGTAGTGCTGTTGGGGCGTTCCAACACCACCACCACCACCACCACCACCGACATCACCCGTTGCAGATACCGATGTGGCACCGTTAAGATTGTTCAGCTCCTGAGTGCTGGTGGAAATACCCGAATCGCGGTAGAAACCCTGCCGAAACTCGCTCAGATTCCGTGGACTGCCGTAGTTGCCGCTTTCGTTAAGTGATATCTCGTACAGCGAGTACTTTTTCTGCCGATTCTTTCCCGGCAAACTGTGCTGCTGTTGCTGCAACTGCTGCTGCTCGACGTACTCCGTGAAGGGCATCGGATTGGAGCTACGCTTGTCGGGTGTGTGGCCACGCGGTGGGAGCGGCGGTGCCGTCGGTGAGCAAACAGCGGGCAGTGTTGGCATGCCACTGCTGCCGGTGCTGTCACGCGGTGGAATGTGCGGCACGGGAGAGGAAGTGAGTGCCGTCATCGGTACAATACCCGACAATGACAGTGCCTTTTTGTTCACCGACATGTACGTGCCATCGTAGTCCTCCGGGAAGTAGGTCAACTCTTGGGCCCCATTCGTCATGCTGCGTCCTTGGCCAGTCTGCTGCTGCTGACCAATCGGCAGCGGTGGCAGAGGTTTGGTCGGAATGTTAATGTTCGTCTTCCACTCGGCCGTGCTCTTCTCTAGCTCCAGGAACGCTTCCGAAAGCCGGTTGTGCAGTGGAAGTACCTGCTCCGGGGCAAGACTACGGTGTAGCTCCAGTGCCTGGCGCAGAATTTGCATCTGCTCGAAAATCAGCCGCTTCAGACGCTGCACGTGCACGCTCTGGTCACGTCCTTCGGCCGATTTGGCGAAACGTTCGGAAAAAAATGCATCCTGATACTTGCTGAAACCACCGTTTACGTTCGCATCGACCGAACCCTGCAGGCGCATCGTGAACGGGTTAAGATTACGCTTCGGATCCAGACGGTACTGAATGATGAGATCCGACAGCTCCTTGTTGACGTTGGCGATCGTTTCACACGCAAACTCTACCGGTGTCAGCTCGTGCTCCGATCTGGAATGTGGAACGTTGATGGATTGTAGTTGAAAAGAGCTACATCTGCCACAAGAAAACCAGCAATACTTACGTTCGATTCACCTCGAACCATCGTAAAATGCCCGGTAATGGTTGTGCCGTTTCGTAGATCGTTCGAACGATCCACAGCGATTTGAACTCGTTGTCCTTGTCGACTGTACCTTTGTGCACGGGACGATCGTACTGGAACCGGGTGACGTCGTTCACCTCGTAGTACTTGGATATCTTCTCCGGCACGGTCACTTTGGCACTCTTCAGGTGGTACGGATCGGCGATCGGTCGAACGTTTACAACGTGAAAGCGTTGTTCCGGCGAGTTTAGTATCGAGCTATCCGGTGGGTATTGCTTCTTGTCCAATATCTGCGCTGTCGGAAACTCCGTCTGCAGCCGCTGGATGAATGCACCGATGCGTTCGTATTCCAACCCGCGGTAGATGAATTGTTTGTTCTGTTGGCAGAAGGTGTGGGGTGCAAATTGAAACATACTCGAACGCTCCCAACTCGTGCCAACTAGTACCTACCCGCACGAAGGAAGGAAACCCGGTACCGTAGTATCCGACGCGGAAATATTCTGGCTCCGGGCGCAGTTGGGTGAGTATGTTTTGGAAAAATTTCGCCTCCTGCACCAGCACATCGCTCAAGCGGTTGTAATCGAAGCGCTTGCGCTCGTAAAACACGGCCAACTCCTTGCACAGCGGAATGCCCTTCTCCCAGCATTTACCCTTATCGAAGTAGCTTATGATCTGGAAGAGAATTGCAATTGCAGCAGAAATGAAGCCGACGACCAAACGAGAGCCTATCTTTGCTTTTACTAACATTTTTGTAAATCTTTTCCTTCTGCTCCCACTCACGCGGCCCGTTCGATTCGTCGGCAATGTTCTCACTATCCCAGGACAGCATGTCGGCGTACAGCTTCAGCGTCAGGCCCGCTTCGACGTAGTTTTCGGCGCCAAGATGCAGATCGAGCAGCTTGTAGATGTACCGGACGTACATTTCCTTGCGATTGATTTCATCGTTGTAGAAGTTGAGCAAGTTGACCGTGCAGGTCATGCGTTTGTCCCGATTCTCGTCACCCTGCATCACGCTGCGGTAATCGAGCAGCCGTTCCAACAACCGCGTTACGGAGGATATGAACGCGATGCCTGACTCACGCCAGGAAGGATTCTCCGTTTGCACGCGCTCCAACAATCTACCGAAAACGTTAATGGGTGGCCAGATGTTACGAGTTTAATTATAAAAAGATTTTTTGCAGAGAGAAAAGTGCTCGAGTTCATAATAAAATGGTGCGTTTGTTTTCAGTAAGTACACTTATTAAGAGGGTTAAGGTACACTTACGCCAGACACAGTTGCTCCCTAGTGTGCGGGTGCATATGTGCAGTAGTTAGGCACAAACAAGAGAAGAAACACGATAGGGACGCATTTGTAGAACAATGTGCACCATACACGACGGCGATGGAGAAAGCACGATGATGATGGTGATGGTGATGATTGAATAGAGTGAAGCGTATTATGACGATAATTAGATGATATGTTAATAAAACAATATTAGTTACGGTCACGGTTTAGTACATCTACAAGCTACAATGTTTGTTAATCTTATTACCTATAGAACATGTTATTTTTAATGTGCGATCAGTTTCTACCCTTCTCCTCTCAGTACTTACATCGTGCTAAATAATTCGCGGTACTCATCGTCACCTTTATTCTTGCTTATAAGCAAATCCAGCTTGTCAATCAACTCACTTTCTACCAGCCGGAATGAACCACGAGAAACCTGCGCAGGGAAATTAATGCAAGAAATTTACATTAAACATTTTTTATAAAGAAATATGTTCATACTCGCAAGTCATTCGATAAATTTGCCGAAAACAGACGTTCTTAGAGTAACGAAAACACTTCTTCGATTACTGATAAGCACGCGAAAGCGATGAGTAAACAACATTCGTACAGCAATCATGAGTCATAAACCACCTGTCCGAAAAGGGTACGCCTTGATTCAATCAATTGCACTCGGGTTCAATGCATGAAAAAATCAATAGTTTCCTTTCCCCTAGATGATAAGCGCGGCCATCCTCATCGGCAGAGTCGAGATAACGATGGAGGGTCGTTTGCCATCGCCCCCTGTTTTATCTTGAAATCGTTGAGCAATCTTGGTAGAGTCCTTCGATTCATTTTGAACCGGTCTCCTCTATCGGCCGTCGCGTTTTTGGTAGATAAAAATTAGTAACGCGCGGAACACCTCATACTGTTCGTGTTGTTTCAGATTTTCTGTTTTTCAAATCGCAACGATTGATCCTCCTTTTGAATTGCAAATGTTTCGCCGCTGGCGAATGTTTGACAGTTCACGGGCGAAATTTTGTTTCGCCGTATATGACCAGACAACACCCGGCGAGCGATTGACGGCTAGTTTGTAGGCGAGGGTGTGTTGTGGAAGGCTGAAACGGGGTACGGAGCACAAAATATGATAGTGTGTGCTAGAGAAACACCAGAAAGTAAGAAAGTGTGTGGGTCTCTGATATAATTTTGAGTTGGTGTTCGTGTTTGGTTCGTATGAAATATATTTCTATTTCGCTTCAACTATCCATGTTCTCTTTCTAACTACCGCGAAATATTGCCACAATGCTTGAACCAAAGTGGCATTCGAAATGTTTACAATTTCATCTGGGTGTTAGCATTTTGTGAAAGGTTCTGTGGTCAATTTAGTTCAAATACTTTCCCAATAATTTATCATGCAGATACTGTGTTTAGAACGATACTATAAAAAAATATCGTATGTGTAAAGCTAATAAAGTGTTAAAATGTTGTAAATAGCTGAAAGTGTACCAAATCGTACCAATGGAAAGTGCGTCGCAACCAACACAAGTGCGTGAGCTGCGTAGTACCGGAAGTATAAAATAACGTTAGTCCAAACAACATGTATTGAATGAACCGTTCTAGGGGTTTTGTTAACTAGATGCTGCCGTGCGAGCAGCCTATGCCTTTCCTGCAGTCACCGTTTTTATGATGAGGAAGCGTAAGTCGTTGGGAACGCACCTACATTCGTCGCCGACATATTTTATAGTTGAAATCCGGTTCCCTCACGTATCATTCTGATGACACTGGAAGCGATTAACGGGGTAACGTAATGACTGCACGTTAAGTTTATCTTAATCGCCAATCATGCTATTTTACTTTAATCATACTACATGTTTATTTTTATGTTTATTTTACAGAAAAGTAACAGATTAAAACAACGCAAATATGTCGTTACACGTTTACGTCTCACGAAAATCTGATCACTTGTTTTATTGTTTTACAGAAATAAACTCATCGAAAATCTGACACCAACTGAAATTCGCCGCATGCAAAAACTGTGTAACTGCTATCGCTCAAAAAAGTGTTGTTTATGTTTTTAGTAGTTGTTTTGAATAAACAGTTCAAGTGAACAAAGAATGTGTTGTTCAGCCTCCACTTTTTATAAAAGAAAGAAGAAGAAACAGGCGACAAAATATCTCACGTACACATATGCACAAATCGGATACTTATACATTTGTGCGCATGTGTGCGTGAAATGGGGTCGAAGAAATCTTCCCTCCGACCCCGTGGTTCGACTATTGTCAAAATTATGTCGACTTTTGCGCGCCGGGTAATTCCATCTCTCGAACAAATTGTCAAACGACTAGGTGGTGGGCCAGCGAAACGCCAGGGAATAAAAAACGAACAACACACGGGAAAAGAATTCCCGAGTACGAAACGCAGTGATGTGGTGATTTGATAGGAAATTCGACCGAGAAACGACAATCCGTAGTAGCATGAAAACTGCAGAGTAATATGCGCGCGCGTATGGTTTGATTGTGTTGTTTGCGAGGAGGGGCCATTCGGATGTGTTGTGAAATGTGTTAAGAGTGCCGCTGAGAGCTGATGCTTTAGGTGTTGTTGCCGTGATCAAAGAACACGACCTGGCGCTGTAAGACGAAGCACACACTGTCCGAAAAGAAAAGGGACAGTGCGTAAAATGCCTTCGCCAACGACCGCCGACCTTCGCCAGCTTGCGTAAAAGTTACAAAACCACACACACCCAAAAAAGAAACTATGCGTGCTGATTTTGGCCATGGAAAAAGGTTACGGCGAGGCGTAAACGAAACGATAGGCCAGCAGGCGGAGGCGCAAGATGCACCACATTCGCAACAAGGGATGGTCGTAACACGAAACCCCCCAAAGACAGTAGTTTCGTGAGAGTGGTTGCACGGGAAGAAAACACACACGCGGGGAGGGCTGTAGGGAAACGAAACAACAGGAAACCGACGACGAGGTCGACGAGCAGTGTCCCTTTAATGCATCGAGTGGTACATGATGCATTTGAAATGGTTGCTGAGAAACAGAGAAATCACGCATGAAGAAAAAAGTAAAGAACTTTTTTAACCCAGGGAAGTGCGTGGATCTTTCGTTATCTCAATTATGCGGATCCATGTCTAATTGACATTTAACGATCGTAGCAAGTGAGGAAGTGACCGGACGGAAGTAGTAAATGCGTTTACACGTACGGAAGACACGACACATACGGTGAAAAAGTGGAATTTGTCACTGGCAGCCATGCTCTGATCGATTGCCAAACTTGGAGCAAATCGTAACCCCGCTCGCCGTGTGTAATCCTTTCGTGGCGGATGACAGATCTACGGAGCAGGCACCGCAACAGGACGGCACACCCTCAATGAAACCCCCCGCTTCTCTCCACCTAACCACCACACTGAGAGAACGACGACGTCGCATCCCGCGTGCATGCTAATGTAACCAGAAGTGCACGAAGCGACCCAATCATCACGGTAGAGCGAAAGAGAGGTAGAGCGAGAATGATTCACCACCACCAGCAGCAGCAGCATTAGCAACACTAACCCCTCCTCCCTTTGCTCACTAATCAAAGCAATCGCTGCGAACAACGACAACAAAGCACAAGCCAACTAGTGGGATACAACACGGCAGCAGCAAAGAACGTGAACGGATCTCGGTCTGGACGGACCGCGGGTCGTTTCGGTGGCACACACAGGTACTCACCACACCACACCACTCACCGTTTGACCGTAGAGCATCCCAAGGGGCAATCATAAAAGCGAAAAGCCCTTAGGAGCGCATAAAACAAAAAATAACTTCGGCAAATTGGTGCACAGACGTCGCGACGACGCTCTGATTGGGCGCTGTCCTACGTCGTCGGCGGCACCCGGCGCCATCCATACACGGACGTGTGTGTGTTGTTGCATGAGTGTGTGCGTGTGCGTGCGTGCGTGTGTATGAGCATTGTTGTGCGTTGTGTGCGTCGAATCGGTTCAACAATAATTATCGACAAAGTGGCAAGGGGGCTGGCCGTGCAACTGGCGAATGGATTTACATGATACGACTGTACCAGTAACAGTAACAGCGTCATCATCATCATCAGCAGCGGCAGCGGCGGCGGAGGCCAGTTTGCAAAAGTTATCTTCGAAGCCGGTCCAGGAATTCGGAGCGGCCAGTAGTGGAGGCAGTGCCGGTAATAGTTGGCTACACGCGGAACGAGCTACCCCAGATTGTGGGTCCGGTAGTATTGCTAATCGCAATAGGCTGGAAGACGAATCGAACGAGTCGCACTATCGACGAATTCGCAGTTCACTGTCGCGGCATCATCCAAGGCAGCAGCGGCTGGGTAGTTGCGACAGCGTGGAAGGTGGTGGTGGTGGTGGTGGTGGAAACGGACGAAGAGATAAGCGGCAGTCGAGGGACAGGAGCCGGGAGGAGACGACGGGTGTCGGAAGAAGAGCGCTGGAAATGACTACGGCGACGATGGAAATGTTAACGACAGCAACAACAACCACGCCTGGGACAGGCAATTCTTCTGCGATTGCCAGTGCGACGGTAGCCAGCGGTTCTGGTGGTAGTGTCGGTGGTGCCTCTGGCAGCTTAGAGGAGATGATGCGGAGCACAATGCCACTGGACTACGGTAATCTTTCTGGCGTGGGTCCTCTATTGGAGGAGGTGGATGGCAACATGACGACCGTGTCGCAGCACAGCAACGATTCGATCGAGCGAACCGCATTGCCTGGCGCCGGTGCCAGCCAGCCGCAAGGGCACGGTCATCACAAGGGCCATTCGCGGGGGAGCAGTGCACCACAGGCGTACGATCGCATCACGACCAAAATTGCCTGCACGAAGGAGCTGATCCGGAAGGAGCAGGAAGCGCGCGACTCGAACGTGAACGAGTATCTGAAGATGGCAGCCAGTGCGGACAAGAACCAGCTTCAGCGCCTCAAGACAGTGTTCGAGAAGAAGAACCAGAAGAGCGCCAACAACATCTCGCAGCTGCAGAAGAAGCTCGAATCCTACACCAAGCGCTACAAGGACATGCAGCAAACGCAACAAAAACAGGCCCAGCAGCAACAACAGCAACAACAGCAGCAACAGCACCAGCAGCAGCAGCAAGCTGCTGCGGCGGCAGTACAACAGCAACAATCACATCAACAGCTACATCACGCCGCAACGACGGCCAGCCTGTTGCTACAGCAACAGCAGCATCAACAGCAGGCCGTGATGTTAAGCGGTGGTAGCCAAACGTTGCCACCGAATCTGCAGCAGCTGACGGTCACGAGCGGGCAACAGCAGCAGCAAAGCTTTCTTCAACCGCGCGAGATGCTGCGTGACGTAGGTCAGGGCCTGCGGACCGTCGGTGGCAACATACGGCATGGCGTAACCGGCCTGTCGGCAACTGTGATATCGAAGCCACGCAAATTTGCCCATCTCATACGGAACAAGTTCGGCAGTGCGGACAACATCAACCAGCTAACGTCGACCTGGTACACGGGCAGTGCCGCGGACAGTGAGCTGTCCGGGATGGACGTGACGGTAAGTGGGACCGAAGGCCAACAAACCACACCGAATGCGAGTGGATCCGGCGGACAAGGCAATCATCAACACAACACCAGCATTAGTGATAGCGAGGGTCGACGCGGAGGGCACCACCAGCACCAGCAACTGCACGCGGTCAGTTCGGGCCACGGTCGTCACCATGGGCCTGGCCCGGGTGGAAAGTACAGTGAGCACGATAGTGAGTGCAGCAGCGTAACTAGTGATAGCATACCGCTCGGTTCGGATAAGCATCGGCTCAGCTGTAGCCAGCGGTGCGTCAATTACAAGGCCCTGAACGAGCTGCGCGACGAGCACCAGAAGCTAAAGGACCGGCTCGATCGGGTCGAACTGATCCAGAAGGATGTGACGGAGCTGTCGATGGCGCTGGAAAACGAACGATACCGGGCGGATCGGCTAGAGGAGCAGATCAACGACCTGTCGGAGCTGCACCAGAACGAGCGCGAAAATCTGAAGCAAGCGATCGCCGACCTGGAGGAGAAGGTTCAATACCAGAGCGACGAGCGTTTGCGCGACGTAAACGAGATACTCGAAAACTGTCAGACGCGCATTTCGAAGATGGAGCAACTGTCGCAGCAACAGTACGTCACGGTGGAAGGCATTTACAACTCGAACGCGCGTGCCGTCGTGGTGAAGCTGATTAACGTCGTGCTAACCGTGCTGCAGGTGATCCTGCTGCTGGTGGCCACGGTTGCCGGGATTATAGTGCCATTTCTGAAGACGCGTCTGCGCGTACTCACGACGCTCCTGTGCACCCTCGTCCTGATAGCGATCGTGCGCCAGTGGCCGGACGTGCGTGACACCGGGGTCCATCTGATACGCATCCTACGGAGCCAGGTCGTCAGTGATACGCCGACCTGAGCGCAGTGCTAAGCGTCGTGTGGTTTTGTGTATCTTTTATATTTTGGTTTTTTAGGAAAGGCGGAAGCGGAGGAAATAAAACGAAGAAAAACGAAAACAGAAACAAACATACAAACACGGTGACCAAATTCGACCAATTGCGACTGCTCACGACACGAAGGATGTACGCACCTGAGGCAGCGTACGTACCAGTTGTACTCGGAATTCCGAATTCCGCAACCAGAGACGGTAGTGAACACAATTTGCTCAAAAACATTAATGAAATGAACGGAAGTCACCATCCAACAAATACGACGATATATTCAATATTTGCAAAGTGTTAGCTGAACAGGAATCCATCCATCCGATATGCTCCACAAACAAGTTATATGGTGTATAAGATGAAGAAATCAAACGCGCGCTCACACACAAACACACAAACAACAACAACACAGACACGAACTTTGGAAAAGATACACCAGCGGAAGATAAATCGTTAGTATTATTGCCGTGCTCTAGAGGGTAAGCGGCAAAGATAGATGCACTAGGGGACGGCCTCAATGGTTCCGGCTTATTTGTCGAAGACATAGTGTGCAATGCGTGTGTGTGTGTTGAAATTGGCCATATATTTCCAAACAGTGCATTCGTTCGTTCTCTCTCGCTAAGTAGAAACTCTGATTATCTGTTCTGAAACAATTTTAAAGCTCTGTTAGGAATACTATTAGCAACGTAGGGAAACCGGCAATGGAAGTGAGGGTTGGATGGGATGAATACGGCAATATTGTAGTGGGTTTTTTCTTCTTAAATTCCCTCCCCCGGCTGGCAGGCAGGCTACGGTAGTTGAATCAAAAGAAATAATGGTGCAAAGCATACGACGCGACCGGTTAGTAGTAGGTTTAGTAGAAAGATGTGTATTTGCGAGTCTTTTAGATCGGTTTTAACTAAATTCGATCCCACGATAAGAACAAGCATCCGCTAACGGCCAAACAGTTCTACCAGGCCAGTAGATTTGATTGAGATTTCTCGGTGAGTGGGAAATCGACGGTAATGAAAGCAATCTTTGTAGTGGATTTAGAGTAGAGCTGAAGGTTGTTGGTTAGGATTTGGTCTGCAAAAACAAAATTTACAACCCCTAGAGCAGCAGCGAACGCTCGCGGCGTTTACCATCGGGTTCTTTAACATCATACCAACCAGACCAACCGGCACACACAAGCAAACACCCATACATACAGACGATACGAAATGTCTCGAAGACACAAACCCACATAAATTATGCCACGAAATGTAGAAGATGTCGTAAAAATACGAAAAGTTCCGTTTGAATGTTAGGAAAACCACCGACTAACGGTCGTTGTTATATACGGATAGGTGTACGTTCTTATGCTATTGAGCTTATTTTATGATTTCTTCTATAGATGGAAGCAATATTAAATTATTATTTGTACCGGTAGAAACGAATGCAACAACAACAACAACAAACAACAAAAACAGCTATTAGGAAAATAACAAAAAATGTGAAGTGTAATGTGGTATATAAATCGATCGTAATCGATCATGATGGAACGATATGTGTGTGTGTCTGTGAAGGGAAACATGGGAATTACATAATATTAGCGCATATACATAACATCGCAACATTAGGTGGGGTTCACATACGGATGGGACAAGGGTCGAAGATTATTTCTGGCAAACCCGTACCAGAGCTCTGGGGACTTGAGTGTAGTGTTATAATCGGTGGATAGTAGCAGTAGTAGGCTGTGGGTATACATTGAAGGACAAACACCACCAAGAGAGCCTGCGCGCAGCAGCAAAGCAGAAACAAAGCAAGCCAATCGAAAATGCTACATGTGCATACACGTTTTGCAACTGGCAGAGCAGCAACAGATTAATACAAACAAGGTTCTCGATCTCGAACGGTGCGATTACAGACAAATTGAACGCAAAGCAAACCCCATAAACCCATACACAAACGAAACAAAGAGACGTTCAAACGCGTTGAAACGAACGGCAACTCATTTCTAGATGGAAATCTTAGCGAAACGAAACAATTAGTGGAATATTTACCAATATTTCAAACAATTTCAATGTTCAATCTAAACCAACCAGGCAAACCGCAATATAGTAATCCAACCACATCGGGTGATATTTCCGAAATAAGCGATTTCTGAGGAGGTGGAAGGCAAACGGCGTGGCTCCATTCAACACTTACATGTTTGACCGCATTAAGCAGCAGCACAACATCAAACGCATTACCAAATGCCGCCCAACACCTGCCTTCCACGTTCTCTCTTTCTCTATCTCTCTCTCTTTCACTTTCTCTATTTATGTTTCTCACTCTAGAGATTCGAAAAATAAAGGAAAGACGATAAAACAAACAAAAAATTGTAAAGTTTTTTCTTCGCTTCTTGTTGCCTTTGAGTTCGGAGTTTCATTCATATCGGAAACATAATTCATCACATGGATGTTGATAGTGATTAACGCGCGAAGCCATTAACTAGTTCGACGGATCGGTACATTCGTACTTGAACAATTGAAGGAACACAGCGTTCATTAGTCGAATCGAAAAACGATTTCCTTGCGT
Source organism: Anopheles farauti (assembly GCA_000473445.2). Classification (NCBI taxonomy): domain Eukaryota; kingdom Metazoa; phylum Arthropoda; class Insecta; order Diptera; family Culicidae; genus Anopheles; species Anopheles farauti. The sequence goes on along the minus strand of KI915049.1, from coordinate 4,312,694 downwards.
TTCGCGTCCATGGGCACGATAGCGTAGCATGTGATTGTGATAATAGACCAGAATTCCAAAACCACAGGGCCTTGTACTGTGCGGGAATAAAATGGATTGTTCCAAGTCGTTATCCCTCATCGTCTCCCAGTACTCTTCCCTTGCACTAAGTTTTGCTTATCGCACTTCCGATCAAGTGAAACCATCCAAATCCATGTGATGGAACACACTTCACATGCTTTGCTGTGCATTCTACTGAGCAGCGAAAGTGCGACGGTAACGACGGCACGAAAAGCATAGATTTGAATTTCCCTCCAATAATTACAGCACTAACTGTTGCGGCCGTTCTTCGTTCCTCTTAGCTCCAGCAACTCTATAGTTCACCATTTGTGAACCCAAAACCGGACCCAAGTATTCCACCAGCGCAAGGTCGTTGTCCGGCCGGTATATTACACGCGTACGAAAAGATTGGGAGCGTCATCAAGAGGTCAAAGGTGTGTTTTGACTGGCATACACCATGATAGCATGCTTGGTTTTCTTTTCTCAAGCCTAACAGCTTAGCCACAAGCCTACGGAATCATTTTAATGACTCAATTGTATAAAAGCATGAATGACGAATCAATTCGGCAATGATTATGATTTAAATTTTAAAACATCTATCAAACTGAAATACGTTTATATTACGTGAAAAATGTGAAGATTATGATATAATCATATATGAGATACAGTACATGTGTTTGTTCAAACGTAAAGAATTTTTAAATGGATATTTCATTCGCTAATTTTATTTTGGTGCATATGGCAACCCTTCCACATTCGTCACTTACAGGGTTTCGAGTCATATAAGGGAGCAATGCAATCAGTAGAGAGAATGTGTCAACCGGTTAAGAGAATGGTGCAGCCATGTAGTGGCTGTAACATTCTCTTAACCGGTTGACACATTCTCTCTACTGATTGCATTGTTCCCTTATATGACTCGAAACCCTGTAATATGACAGTTCGTTCGTGATGAAAAGGGCTATACAGTAGAATGCCGTGTTTCCGATCTACTTTGAATGCAGTCTTAAGTCATACATGCCGAAAAACTGGGATAAAATTATGGCTGAGTTATGTGTTTAAACCATTTTTAGTCGTATAAGCTAATAAAATAATATCGAATAAGCTAATAAAATAATATCGAATAAGCAACCTGTCATTTGGGAACATCTGCATCCATCGGTAGTAAGCCGTACAAACAAGGTGCATTAAAGGTGATTTGAAATTAATAATTGTTTTGGATTGCTCAAAACTTATCGTAAATATCTGGCCAACGCTAATTTCGCTATAGTTATTTATAAAATAAATTACTCAAATCCAGTGCTCAATACATGCACGGTTAATCAGTCTACGGATAGTGAACGTTTTACTGTATGTTTTACAGCCGTCACTAACGTCAACGCAGAAAAAACATTGATGTGTGGTTTCTAAAATTCCTCCCAAGCGTTGGATTTTCGAGGGAAAATACAAAACATAGGTGTAAAGTTAACGAGTCGTGCGTTAATATTACAGTATTTTCATCGAGGCAGAAATACATTTAATAAGAGGGCGTAAAAATGGCGATGTCAAAGACTACCAACACTTACAATCGACAGAACTGGGAGGATTCGGTAAGTATTTCACCTCAAAACAGGTTTCATAGTAACATGGTTCGTTTCTGGTTCTAATCACTTGTTTAATTTTCCAATCCTGCCCAGGAGTTTCCCATTCTCTGCCAGACATGCCTGGGTGACAATCCATACGTTCGAATGGTAAGTGTTCTCCACCGGAAACTGCAGCATTCTGCTTCGCTCGGTCGCGATAGGGGCTACTTCTTTGCGATACGCTTACTGTTTCCATGTTTTTTTTTTCAGATTAAAGAACGCTATGGAAAAGAATGTAAAATTTGTACACGCCCTTTCACCATATTTCGATGGTGTCCGGGTGCCAGGATGCGCTTCAAGAAGACGGAAATTTGCCAAACGTGCAGTAAGCTGAAGAACGTATGCCAGACGTGCCTGCTGGATCTTGAATACGGTTTACCGACACAGGTGCGCGATGCTGCGCTCAAAATTCAAGACAAAATACCCGAGAGTGACGTAAACAAAGAGTTCTACATCCAAAACATCGAGTCGCAACTCAAGGCCGGTGGTGATAATACGGTTGCTGCGGGTACGGTAGGCAAATCGTTGGCGGCAAGCGACATGTTGACAAAGCTGGCACGTACGGCACCGTATTACAAACGTAATCTGCCGCACATCTGTTCCTTCTGGGTGAAGGGAGAGTGTAAACGAGGTGAAGAGTGTCCGTACCGGCATGACAAACCTGTCGAACCGGATGATCCACTGTCCGAGCAGAACATTCGCGATCGTTACTATGGTCGCAACGATCCAGTAGCCGACAAGTTGATGAAACGTGCCGCCTCTATACCAACGCTTGACCCACCAGAGGACAAAACCATTACCACGCTTTACGTGGGCAATCTGGGTGAACACATCACGGAGGTGGACATACGGGACAATTTCTATCATTACGGCGAAATTCGTTCCGTTTCCTTGGTTCCCAGACAGCAGTGTGCCTTCGTGCAGTACACGAAGCGAGCGGCAGCCGAATTGGCCGCTGAGAAAACGTTCAACAAACTGGTGCTGGGCGGTAAAAAGCTCACGATCAAGTGGGCTCACTCGCAGGCCAAATCTACCGCATACGCTCAGAATTCCACTCCGCGTGGCACTGGTGGTGGCAGCAATCGAATCTTTGACCCCGTACCCGGTCTTCCCGGACAACTACCGATGCCTCCAAATCCGACGGATTACTTTAACTTGCAAGCGTCCGAGATGGCTGTTCTGCCACCGGGAATGAAAATACATCAGTTACCACCGGGGTTGATTCCCGGGGCACCCAACTATGCGTCGATGTACCAGCAACAGCAGCAAAGCGGTGCCCAATCCGGTATGACACCATCTACGGCAGGGCCCGGTACCAGTGGTGCCGGGTCGAGCAGCAGTAGTGGTCACGGTATGGTACCTCCGGCAATGCAGCAACATCAGCTACACTATCCGAGCCAGGATCCAGCTCGGTTAGGAGCGTTGAAAAAATAATTCTGACTTTAAATATGTATGACGTGCGAGTATCCAAAACATTCAATAAACCACTGAACTATCGTAAAAGAACAGAAGTAGTTTTAAAACAGTATTTTAAATTTGTTCTCTGCTACGTCCTCCAGAATCGAATCGAATTCGAGTAGTTCCCCATCCCAAAGCTTGTGGGCATTTGCGCATCGCTATCGGTATTCACATTCTGGTGATTTTCCAGCATTCAAATTTACATAATAAACAACGCAAATTTTGCTTAGCACAACATTTGAGTGCATTCTATGCAAGAGTTCAATTCGTTAGGCTAAGAATGTACTGAAGTTTTCGAATTTTGGGCTGTGGATTAGGTGCTAAAACGCGTTGATATCCATTTCAAATGTTCCTGACTCGCTTCGTGGTCACAATATCCGATACCATTGATCATACTATTTCCACATTTTTCGTAGGGCATTTTCATTTTTGCCCAAGAATAATTATGTGAAAAATACAAAAGACGTGTAATTTTGTAAAAACTACCACTTTTAAGGGTTTATCATGATGAAGTTAATGAATATGATATATTCAATTAATGGGAAAATTGAAACTATGAAATATAATAATCGGAAATATAAAAGATGCCTCAAAGAAGAAGCCGTAGCAATTACGGCTTGCTTTGTATGAAGGCAATCAAGCATCAAAAATATAGTAAAACGCTTCTATCAGTTACGGACGGAGATTAAGTATGTTTTGATGTTAAAAAAAAGGAAACACCTACCTGTTCACACTGCATCATGTCGTAGAAAACGGTAAATGTAGCCTTCCTTAGCGCCGGTTCGGGGACGAGCGTCACCTCCAGGAACTGTCCAACCATCGACGGAATAAAGTGCAGCTTGTGCTCGCCCAGCTGGGCCCACATGCTCAATATCTGAAAGCCCATCATCACGCGCATATCGCCGTGCGTGCTGAGTATTTTGCGACGCTTTGTCTCGTGATACTGCTCGATCTGCAGCGATGGTTGGGTGAGGAAAATGACAGCGACGCTAAAGTACGACCACCAGAGCTGTGAGTCGAACGACTGCTGCCCAAGGAACCGATACACTAGCGGCTTTGCAAGCTCCTCCAGAGTTCGACGCAGCACATCGTTGGCCGCCATTTTCATCACCAACCAATCCTTGGAAAAAATCATCCAATCCTGCTCGAGTATGTCCTTGAAGATGGCCAGACACTGCTGGATAAAGTCGCGCAGTTCCTTTCCTCCGACGACCGGTCCACTGCCCGTCGGGCTGCAGCCACTTTGCTGTCGATCCCACATACGCTGATAGTGTGATTCGTCTAGGAGCTGCAGCAGGCCAAGCTTCACGGCGAATAGCGAGCACACGAGACTATCATTGCCCCCGTTGCTTAGTACGTTGATGGTCTGCAGCAAAATGGGAAAGATGTTTGCAAAAAGCGTATCCAGATCGTGATGAATGGCATTGGATGGCTTTTCGCCAGTCTTGGCTTTCGCTTCGTACAGCTTGATCAGCACCTCGGCAAGAATTTCGGAGCAGAGTCGTAGCTCATCACGGCGTGCTAGGTGAATGCGCAGGTGTTTGCAGGCAATGTTCAGTATGACGGAACGCAGCTCATCGTCCTGGAACAGCTGGCCGGAAACCATGTCCTTGATCGATTTTAGCTTCGCCTGTATCAGCGGCGGTTGGGCCTCCTTCGGTACGGCGTCCAGCATGGATTTGACGAGTGTTTCCAATTCCGGGCGGGTGATAATCGTACGCAGCTGTTCGAACACCACACCCGCGTTGCTAAGTAACGCTTCCTGCGTTGCTAGGATCTGTGTTGTGCTCGGCACCGACAGCATTCCGTTCAGCGAAAGGAACACCGAAAAGAGGTCGTTTTTAAACTTATCCTCGTACTGGCCACCGGATGCGTGCGCAAACAGCTTGCGCGATTGTATGATGAGCTTGAAGATAAATTCCAGCGAACTAAAACATTGCACGATCGGTTCAAGATTGTCCGTCGTTGTCAGCCAATCGGCTAGATGTTGTACCGACGACAGCAGACCCTGGTACACTAGTGGCGCCGCGAAATGATCCCGAATGTAGGCGTCCATCACCGGTTTGAAGTGCTGAAATTTGCTGCTCTGCATCAGACTAAATATGTTGACTAGTACGTGAAACACAAGCCCCGAGTGAGGGGTGCTATTCCCATCGTCGGTGGAAAACAGCGCAAACAGTGCATCCAGCACGTCCTGCAGGAACTTGATCAATTCCTCGTTGTGCAGACGCAAAACACGCTGCAACGAAACCTGGATCCCTTCGGGCCGATTGCGCCACTGCAGCAGCGACAGTAAATCCCCGTTTTGCGTGAGTTTCGTGGAGCAAAGAATGGTGCGCACGTAGAAGGCTTCCTTCGAGCTGCGATGGTACGGTGACGGTGAGTCACCCAGGGCTTGCCGATCACCGGCGGAACAGGGAAGCCGTAAATACACGTTCGGCTGCACCTTCAGCACATCTTCGCACTTGTACACGTACAGCTCATGCGCACCGTCGGCAACGGTGGCACCGCCGGGCTCCATAAGCCGGGCGAAGCTGAACCCGAACAGCTTCGGATCGGATTTGTCCCGCGTGGAGCAGCTACGAAATTCGAACCGCACGTGCGCCTTGCTAAACTTGTCGATCGGAACGAACATCCGGATGGTTTCGTTCCACGCCGGGGAATTGTTGTGATAAAGCACCATCGACTTGTAGTACGCCTGCAGCGGGCTTCCGGAAGCGATCGCAATGCACTCCTGCACCACGCGCCCGTTTTCGTCCAGAACCAGCGCCGTAATCTCGATGTTCTTGGCCGTGCTGATACCGACGCGCTCGAACTCACCGCGCTCCAGCGTGAGGAAGAGATCGTTACGCACATCTCCCGGCATAATCACGTCCGGAAAGCCGATCTTCTTCGTGATGGCCGTGCCCTGGAACAGAATCGGTTGTTCCAGCTTTGCCTGACTGATTTCGCCGTGCAGCAGCTTCATCGACACCACCAACCCGTAGTGACCTTGGGAACTGGCGTTAATTGGTTGAAATTTTCCGCTCGCTTTCTTAATAATCAGCTCGTGCAGCTGATGGTAGTCTTTCTCCTCGCACTGGAAAATCTTAAAACTAAACTCCTTCTCCTCCGACTCGACGCTGTAATCGAACTGGGCGATTTCGTTCAGCGGCAGCACACCCACCCCATACGGCCGCCGGTAGGCGTGCGTCGTCGTGGCCATCTTGTCGCCCTTTTTCACCGACTCAGAGTGTAACATCTTCCCGACGCGCATCACGTTCGCGATCAGGTACAGGTCCTGGTTCAAATCGGACGTTCCGAGATCGGTGAAGATGGTGCAGTTGTGGCTGGTTTCCACGTACGTCGAAAAGCCATCGCGTGCGATTCGCACCAGAAAGCGCTCCGACAGGGCCCGCATACGGTTCGTGTTGCCATCGTACAGATAGAAGTAGATTTCGGCATCGTCCCCTATCCGGTGTCCAAAGTCGCGCATGCAAAAATACAGATGATGCGTGTGTATTTTTTTGCCCGCCTTTCGCCGCAGGGTGCCTCGGTTCTGGAAAGGGAATGGGAAACGAAAAAGGGTTTAGTTACCGCGACCGCGAACTTCGTGCAGCCTAGAACATACCGATGCAGCCTTTGCATTTTCTGCACTGTTGACGTGGACTTGGTGCAGTGATACGATTCCAATTTTCTGTGGATCCACCGCTAAGGTACCGGAACGTGGAACAAGATCGAGCCCAAGCTTTCTGTAATGATATCAAACATGACACTTTAAATAAGGTAAACACAAAACTTTCAACAATACGTACTAGTAAAGTTTATATACAAAGTGCTTGAACAATGCAGCCCTCGGTTAAAACATCGGTTCTCCGATTCTCCGTAAAAAGCTATGCGCAACTCATGTAAAAACAAATTAAAAAGGATTGTTGCTCTCTCTCTCCCACTTTCGTTATTTCTCTTCGTGAAAAAAAAAACAATCCATCTACAACAATTTCTTCCCTGATTGATCTCTATCCAATACGTTCGCGCTTGGCAGCACTCAATCAAACCTGGCCAAAGAGCTCTCGAGTGTTACCTCCACTTAAGACATTAAGATGAAAATAACACCTTAGCAACATCGCACCGCACTCCTACTTCCAGCCCACAGTCATGTGCCAACGGACGCACACATAATCTGTATAATACCACAGAGTCGCAAGAGGAAGGTGACGTAGATGTAAACAGTTCACTTTTATGGAGCAATCGATGTTAGGTGAATGAATCTCCGACTAATTGCGTCAAACAAACTCGCACCGCATTTGCTTCAGCTTTTATCCCTATGCTTAAATTTCAGCATGCACCAATGTGGCCAATATCGGGCGGCGAGTATAAAAAGGTGATCATCAATTTGTCATAAATCATAGTCCAACCCTTTCATCTTATCGCACGATTTAAACTCGAGTGCGGCAAACAAAGAAGACGAGATGCAAATACATACACGAGTGAGGATGCTATTGCAAGGAGTTAGGAGTAGGGCAAAACGGCTTAAAGTACCATCGAATGCCCGTCACGCACACCGTTGCACCATGAGAAAACTGAAATTACGTCCAAAAAAACAAAAATACAAAAAAAAAACAAAAACCCAAAAACCTTCCTCGAACAGTGTCTTCCTGTGCGGGATCCGCCGCTTTATCCACCGAAACTGTGCGGAGGCAACGAAAAGCGTGGAAAGGCAAGCACACAGAGAAGCTGTGGGAACAAAATGGTCAGAAAAATAAAGCGATTTAAAAGAACATGATCGTCACATGATCCTTCCGTACCACCCGAACCCCGTTGCCATCGTCGCCATCCGTTTTTCCGGCCCAAACTCGGCCGTGTTCCAGTGTACCTTATTTCACCAGTAGGTTTTCATATGATTTGGGCATTTTTTGAAAGAGTGTATGTGTGAGTGTATGAAAGTTGTTAACACTGCTTTCTCCGCTGCCCCTGAATAACTTCGTTGACAATCCCCGATCACGAACCGAGCGATTCTTCTGGCGCATAAACATGGCACACAAGTACGCAAAAGCATACGTGTACCTATGCTCCTGTTACCAACGCCGCTGGCATGCGCTGCCCCGGCACAACTTGGCAACGTTGCACACTCCTCCCTATAGGAGGCTCCGGGATATTTAACGCTCAAGCAAGAAGCCCATAAAGAAAAATACCTCACGTCAAATGCAGACAACCAAACAACCAGACCCCGGCCCGGGTGGTGGTGGTGGTGGTGGTAAGCGGAAACAGCTACAGCCCATCCATTCAACGAGCGCAACCTGGGGTCGCTGGTGTGCGTGACTGTACGTACGTGCACGCGCGGGCGCACAGTTGAAAGAAGACGAAGGTTCGTCGCTATGCCACAGATGCAAGTGTAACATCTCACGCAGTCTCCGGGAGGGGGAGGCTTTCGAAGAGACCCTCCTGCAGAGAATTAACCTGTTCCCCCAATACACTGACGAGCCTCCCGGTCTCGCGAGCACCACCACCATACCACCACAGGAATCATTCCAGGGTGAGCAAATGACAACGTTTACTTGGACTGACGTTTGACTTTTTTGCTGTGATTACGCTTATACTATCGTTGATTTACCATCATGATGGTGCATTTGCACTGGTTATGGTAAAATTTAACAAAAACTCACTGAGTGTCGGACACCCAGCAGCAGTGAGTGATGGAATGATCCCGTGAGATGTTGGGAGGATCTCGAGATATTGGTTTCACCATTCATCCAGACCGTTCAAAACTTGTTTGATGGCGCTACTCTCCACTCTCTCACACATAATCATACCTTTCCCGCCCTCCGCATTACTCCTTCCCCCCCCCACCCCCTCCATCTGGTAACACCTTTTATCCTCTGGTATTTCGTATTCCCAGTTTTCTTTTAACCTTCTCTTCCGTGCTGGCGTAGCTTCTCACGATCCCCTTATCGAAGGCGAAAGACAATGAACAAATATTTATCGAAATGCACATTATACGCACACACATACACACACACCTACATGCAGCAGAATCGGGTGGAGTGTACGTACGAACAGTTTTGTTGTGCAAATAATAAAACACTGCACAGAGTAGCGATTAGATTTAGATATAGAAGCGAATCGGCGGTATTCGTCACTGGAGATGCCCACGAAACTAGTGCTTTCTATTGTACGCATACAACGAAGCAGTCCGCCATGTCTGATTTATGATTCGTTCCATGATTTCACTTACACGTTCACTCTATCGCATTCGGTTTTGCATGGAATGTTACTGGACACAAAATGCCCGTGCAAAATAAAAAAGAAAATCACGCGAACAACATCATATAAATGCCGAATAGAGAGCAGAAACGAATAGCCCATTCCAGGGTAGCTTGGTGGCTCTGCTACGTAAACAATCCCGATGGCTTGAGGTGAGCTAAAACCATGGCGAAACGGAGGGGGAGAGAACGGAGGAAACCAATAAAGATTCCTGCAAGCATGAGAAACTCTAAAACGATGATCCACAACAACCCTTTTTTCGAATGGAGTTGTAGTAGAGTTCGATAGAATGGGAAATAAAAGAAACGATCAAGAACGCGAAAGCGAGGGAAGCAAAGGAAGCCCGAAACACAGTGGAAAACATTTGGCTCTGGGCTCGTTAGAAACCAATTTGGTGGTTGTTCTGGGTAGCTTCTGATGCTGCTGCTGCTGCTGCTGCTGGTGCTGGTGCTGGTTCTACTGATGGACCGTGGCGTACACCGAAGCCGCACACGAAACCGAGGGTGGAAGCGAAAGTGCAAGAGGGCGGCGAACTCAAAACCAGAAGGCGAAACACTGAGCGCGATCTTCAAGGCAGGGAACACATCCGTCCCATCGCCGACTGAATGGTTCATTCTATCCATCCAGTCAATTCGGTGGAGAGCATAAATGATGGGGAACGAAATTAAAACCTTAATCTTTAACACTGCGCGCATGTGCGCTGGCCTGCTGTCGCTACCTCCCAGCTACTTTCGTTGCTTTTAATCTTGCGCTTCAGTGTTAGGGGTTGGCGCTTGTATGGCTTACATTCGAGTCATTTTAATCACTCCGCACAGCTTCCGTCTTATGACGAATATGAGACCCTAATTTAACCTTTGCTCTTCGGAAATGTGATGGTAGAATTGGTAACATCGAAAACGTTCTTGTAGGAACAAAAAAACTATAAAGGAAGTTTAAAAAAACTAAGTCTATCGAAAGGGAGAGGAGATATTTAAAGGAAACAAATAAAAATGCACTGTGAGTACGGAAGATCTTCGATGGTAGTTCACTAAACAAATCAATGCAGATGATTTGGAAGACACAGATACGAATTTATGTATTTTAAATCAACTAAAAGGATGGACTGAATAAATGATGAGACGGTAATACCGGTAGCCGATTGATAATTGCAAAGTTGATCGTCTCAAAGAGCGATAATGACGTTAGTGATCTATAGACAAGCAAATTACTAACCAATGGTAGCAGGAATAATGGAATAAGAAGAGGAATAACAAGAATGATTAGCGAACATCTATTATTGATAATGAAGGTTCCTCTAAATCCTAAGCTGAACCTTAAAAATGGATAACATATTGGTGTTTTTTCATCTTCTGTTTTCTTCACTGAGCAGATTTTAAAACCGCTTAACATTCATTTCTATCAACTATCATGTCTTGTTTATTTGTTTATTTAATGTTTTATTCTTTTGCAAACTGTTACGCTTCACATCTTCCTTACCTTTTCTTCAAGTAATTAGCATCCATTGTTTATGATGGGAAATAAAAAATATATTTTCTTTTGTTTTCTATTTTATTCATTCCCTTTTTTAATCCAACCTATTAATTTTCTTCCCCTTTTTACACAATTGGGGTCGACATGGTCTTGTGTGTAAATACAATTATTGTTATTAAACGAATTATAGTCACAATATTTACATCAGCAAATTATATTCATCAACATCTACTAGTTCAACCATGTAGGCCAGGGATAAAACTACACAGGGAGGATATGCCCTGAGAGCAAAAAGTCAGTTCTAGTCACTGACACTACGGTACAATAAACATACATGTATTAATTGCTTTTAGAACCATAAGAACCATCACAACTGGTAACATGGGGGACATGAAATAGGTGTCGTTAAACAAAAAAGAAATATACATTAATTAACGCTATAAAAGTTGCCATTTTGTTTAACGATATATTACAGCAATCAATTGTTCAATACGTTCAAATCAGCATTACACTATCGAACCAACTTAATTCATCCAAAAAGATTAATAAAACTATAATTTTACTACAAAACATATTTTCAATCAATCGCATAGGTAATAAACTATATGTTTCAACGTTTAAAAAACTTTTTGCTGGCATAAATTGAAAAGCAGGTTCAGTGTTATTGGGACTAATTCAATTACACTCTGCTTATCCGACTCAACCAGTTTTAGATTTCTTCACGCTAATCCTAAGCAAATTACGAACGACTGGCTCGAAAGCAATAACGATGTTTAAAATAGACAATGTAAAACTGACTAGATCAAAGTAAAATGAAAACATATCGATTAAGATAAATTTATGCTAAACTAAACAATATATGCAAAATAAAACATAAATACTTCACAGAATTGCAAGCTTCCATCATACCATTCACTCGACATAAATGTTCATGTTCATGACATATGCTAATGGTAAACATCCTTCCAATGCCTCAAAAATAAGGTTCTCCTACGAACTGCTACCCCCGCATGCATCAAAACAATCAACCAGTCAACTTGTGTGTGGTTTTGTTACTAAACGAACTGATGTTGCGTGTATTATTATGTTATCAGAATGGTATCGATGTATGAACAAATTGTTGTGCGTGTATGTGTGGGAATATAAACACAACACAAATACGTTGCAATGGTCTACCTGGACTTCACCTGCTTGTTGTTATCAAGGCCGAACCGGTGTGAATCAGCCCTATAGCGCTGGTGTAAAGGCACATAGAATGTCATACCGTTCGGTTGTTATTAATTTGTCAGAATTAAGGCACGTACACGTTTCGCTGCAGTTTTGGTCTGGAAATAAACTCGTGTTTCGTTTACCGGGCAAGCATACCCGTCACAAACCAACGTGGGTGGCGAAACACGCCATGTAGCGAAACACTGTTTATCACCTCACTTGTGGGTCTGACGAAATGAAGCACATGACAGGTTCCGCCAAAAATGTGTCCATCACAGTTTTACGAATGCACCGATGCACTTGAGAGCAGAATGCAGAACCAGGCAAGGGAAATGGCAAGCAAGGAAAACCAAGCGAACCAAAGCACTTCCGGCCGGAACTATGACAACAAACACATCACCGAATCACACCGAAAGTTGCTACGCAAAGTGCGCACGGTGTGCAGCTGATTTGTGGTGGTTTCGTGCTGCTTTGCCGTGGCTTCGCCGTTGGCACACAAGCAAAGCCCTCTTGTGGACGTTTCGAGTGGAAAGTGATAACTGATGTTACACATTGGCTAACTTTGTCGGGTAGCGTCAAACCGTGCACACAGCAACGGCAAGGCACGCGACCACACGCCGCACACACAAGTACTATCAACTCATTACTGACACATATCCATCCAGCCAACATCGCCGATGACAATATCATCCCCGCCATCCACTGGCACACTTTGCTGCTGGTGAACCGTCTGTGCACGCGACCGATACGACGACAGAGAGAGATAGAGAGCCCTGACTCGGCGGGAAAGGAAAATCGCACTCGCACAGGTGCGACCCATGGTGAAGATGAAAATTGGATTGGAAAATCCACAAACGGTAGGCAGGAAAAGAGCCAGCGTGGCAGCCGGCACCGTAACCCGGGAATGCTTCAACGGTAGGCAAGCGAGCATGAAAGCAAGCAAACAAACGATGTCGGCTGATGTGTTTAGTTTTTCTCTCGGTTCCCATATAAATTTACAATGAGACACTCGCGAGATAGGGGATGCATTGTGCGTGGAACGCTTTCACATGTACAAACGCCGTCTTCCGCGTTGCATTGTGTTGGCCGTTTTTCCTTACACTAGTACCGCGTTTTAGCCCCGACCATGAACTTGAACCATTGCTTTTGAGCCATCGAGCAAGTCTGTTAATGCGATGTATAAAAAAAAGTAAGTAAGAAACGAGAAACTATACCAGATTTAAGTATTATCGTAACAAGATTTAACTTTTTATCAATTGAAAATTGCATTGTAATTAAAAAAAAAGATTTTATTTAAATTTACACTCTTCATTCTTTCTTACCTTTAAATAATATTTTAATAAAAGAAAAGGATTAGAATTAAACAAACAATTACATGGAAACACAATTTCGCTCATTTAGCAAACTTTTAAATCGTTCTATAATGATCCAGACTATGATGTTTAATCGATAAAAATTCCGAAAATGAGATGCCAGATATTCCAAAATCGCCGCGAAGCTTTATAACCTAATGTAACATAAATTTGAGAAAAACAACAGCTCTAAATTATTTCACTCTTGCAATAAATCCCATTTTCATAAGTATATTCGTAAAATGATTTAACTTTTTTATCAGTTGTTGAAAATTCCAATAAAATAAAATAAAAATGATTTTATGCACTAAATTTATGATTGATTTGATTTGAATTGATTTTATGTTAAATTTGTGCACTCTACCTCCTTCGTTATCTTTAAATAATATTTTAATCAAAGAAAAGGATAAAAATAAAAAAAAACTAATCTAAAATCTAAATATGAACACAAACATTACTTTTTGCGTTATTATGAAATCTTGTTCCAGATGATATGTTATTCACGGTTTGAACAATAGTGTGGAGGCAAAATTGCCTTAAATAACATTCCTATTTTATTGTACCTATTATTGGACTGGAAGCAGGAAGATAATTTGCACAAAGAATGAGATTTATCAATATTATCGTCATTTCAACACAATTTCGCAAACCTTTCTTCGATGTTTGCGATGTTTCTTTCTTCGAAAATTTCGATATTTCTATAATGATGAGAGTTTAATGTTAAATGGATAAAAATTCAGAAAATAAGAGACAAGTTATTCCAAAACCATCACGAAGTTTTATAATTTTGTGCAAACAAATTTCGAGAAAAACAACTGTTGAAATTCATAGCAATCTTCCAATCTTTCAAAATTAGCGACGGAATTCGATTTCTAATCTCACATTTATAACGGGAACATGTTTTCAATTTCCAATTCCATACAAACCTGCACCTATTTTAAGACATATCACTGCTATGATCTGTTTTATTATAGTTTTTTTTATCAATTATTCGATGTTCAAAGCAATAACATTTGAATTGAAGAAACTAAGAATGTTTTGAACGAGTTAATTGTCCGAGTATTTTGATACAGTTCTGAAAATTAATAACTGTTCACAAAAGAATATGCCAAGTCATTGCCACAAACCAGATGATTCATTACCATAACCTGTGAATCGCACGAAAGGTACGTTCGTTACTCGTGCTAACGTTGAAATCATTTGTTTGACTACCGCAATTCGAGGAATTGACACAAAAGCTGATTTCCATACATTAATGATTCATCTCTCATTCTTTCTTACTTCGTCTCCACTATTTCTCATCGTTTTTCCATCTTTGCCTCAGCTTAGCTTTTATTTAACGTCGATACCAACATTGGTCTCCACTAAAATCACACGTTGAAAAGCTTTCTGCAAACGGTATACCAATTTTGTTCGATAAATGTTGTTCGTTGCGGTACCTATTACAATGTCAGCTGTGACAATATTGGACACAGGTTCAACATTACCTCAGTGCCGTTTTGACGATTACCGCTGAGGTTGCGAGGCAAACAAGCAGTTTCTCTCATGGTCAAATGAACAAAAGTAATAAATCAATGTGAATAGAACATAGTAACAGCTCGAAGCGATTGCCTACACAGCTCCCATGAATGTAAAAGCGAGATTTTGTTTCCCCTCTCGCTTGTTTCACTTCGTTTATTGGAAATGAAATGTTTGTAAATGTTATTTTTGCGTATTTGAATGCATAATGGAAGGTGTTGAAAGAAACATAGAATCAAATTATCTATTCTAATTGTTATTTTTATAAATTTCTTCGTTTTATTTCTATAGTTACCTTATCTTAATGTATTGATTGATTGTCTTAATGTAGCATATTTATATGCCTTGATCAATTTCACCACATACCTCGAACAGGCAATCAAATTATGTAATACATAATTGTTCACCCAGCAGCAGCAGCAACAGCAGCAGCAGTAGCAGGAAATTGCTGATCACAATTATCTTACCGCATGACTTGACGTGCCGACAGCATATCGTTACTAAATCTACCCATTAGCAGTTTTCCGACGACAGCCGACTAACGAGGTAATTCCGATGTAAATAATATTGGCAGAAAATGAAAACCAAAACCCCTAGACGGTGCTCTGGTTAGGTCAAGTGAACACATTAAATTAACACCTTCCCGTCTGGGCGGTAGCTAGTAAGGTGGGCGGACAAATTAGCCCTATAAACGCCACGAGACGCTACTAAAAGTAACAGGAACAAACCAAACAATTTCCTTGCAGTCCCACCAGACGGGAATGGTTGTTTTTCTTTTAATCTCTGAAACCACCTACCACCCCACCACATATCTGTGACCACATCCGCAGGGTCTGTAGGGTGTGGGCAGCAGAATCGAGACTCGTACCCAGTAGCTAAGTCAATTTCAGTGACGTCTTGGATAATATCCACGCCGCATAGACCTCCTCCACACTGACCTTGGACGAAAGACACAGCCCTGGAAGGTGGTCACGAAAACAAACTCAACCCTAAAGGCGTCTGTGTTGGTCCAATATTCTTGAAATGAATGCAATCAAAACGTAAAGTAAAAAAGCTACCAGCAGTAACTACTGGAAACTACTGGTTAAAGTTCCATTTAACCGTTCAAGTCATTCATGACAGGCAGCGGGCCGCATTCCGTGTGTTTTATTTTTCTGCAGCCACTCCTGCGCGCAAGCGATCACGAGCAGAAGTGGTGTTGCATTTTTCTCCCTGCTCGCAAGCGAATCTTTTAAAACGCCTGAAAGTAATTACCGTACCACCGGGTGGTGGTGGTGGTGGTGGTGTTACGTGACGTGTTGATTTATGGCAGTTAAATTGATATTTTGCCAGGACCAAAGTCCATCCCCGAGGCAATGCTGGGTGCACCGCGTTCCCGAGGCCAACACGGATCGAAGCGGTTTTCGGGGCCAATGCAAACGCGGTAGCGCATGGCTATGTAAGGTGCATCCCATCGAAGGAGAAGAAATAGGCAGCAACAGCCCGCCTTGCAAACGGATGGATGCCGTAGCGCAGTAGCTGATATAAGCTGACCATTATTTCGCTCCAAGTCGGATGAAATGAGCTGGAAGTGAGAAACGATGTCCATGGGACCGCTCAGGACCGAGCACCATATGCTGCATCTCTGGTTGGGTTTCTTCTTGCGCGTTCCGAAGCCTGAACGAGCATCAATACCAACGAGATGGGCCGCTGTGTGAGAGCCAACTGCTGCAGTCGAACGTGTGCGAAGCCTGCAGACAGGAAGGTAAAGGTAATGGTGTAAGATATATCAGCGACCATCAGCAGACGAGAACTGGTTTTGCGCCCGTTCGGTGGAGATGAATTTCAAGCAGCCTTATAGCCACCACAAGGTGCTTGGTATGGAGCAGACCGCGGACTTACACCAGCATGAAGAGGCGAAGAAGCGAACGGTTCACAAGCAATCTTCGGTTATTGAAGCAGATGGAAATTAGGCAGAATCAAGTTCAAGTTCTTCTTTGCTATCATCTATTCGAATCTTCATCGCACCACACTTACGGGCGAATAGTCGAGACGAGCCAAACGAATGGACGAATCTTCCGACACCGCGAACGGACGTTCGGTGCTGCAATCAGCCTCGAAATGTTACCCTGTGCCTACGCATGAAACGCCGGTGTGCCGGTGAAACTGTCGATAAACTTTGCTGCTTCTCTCCGGTTCTCGCTCTCTCTCTCTCTCTCTCTATCTCCCTCTGTCTCAATCTCCATATTCCTCCACCGCCCTACTGCACTATGCACACACCACAACACCACACCTATCAGAAACCAGTACCATCACGAGAACGAACGTGACGTTCATCTCCATCAGATGCAGACGCGTGTGGCAGCGAAGATATTCAGCACTCTTCTCCTGATGCCGCACACATCGCGCCGAGCTGCAAACAACTTAATCAAAGTCAATAAACTCGATGCCGCGCGCTTGAGCCAAAGCCGTTCCTATCGCCGAATTTGCTTCTCCACGTCGGTGCTAGATGACACCGTGAACTGTTTCACGTCCGCTAAGCACCTTTGAAGCGTTTCTCTTTCGGCGATCCCTTTCTTCACGAGCCTCAAGCACCTTTTTACTGCTTTCTATATTCTCTCGGCGCAGCCTTGTAGGAACACATAATACATTGAGACATACAAACCAGAAAAACACACACCATCAACAAGCAAACAACGGAAAAGCTAAATAAATAGACGCAATAGACTATGGTATGGTCTTGGACCAGCCCGGAGTGCGATTTCTGGAAGATGGATTCGTTCCACTGGAGGTACAGAAAATGGTACAAAACAATACCAACAGGAAAGAGCTTGCTCAACCATTTCCATTCGGTATCACACGATGAACCATACGAAAAGTATCGTTTGCTGAAAACTATAACGTTCACGATCGACAACGATATCGATCCTCTCTATGAAACGGTTGCAAATTAATGGCTTGCCATTTTTAAGTACGTATCTTCAGCAAGAGCGATCCATTATGCATGTACATACTAATGACAGTACACATACTAAATCTTTGTGCACCCGTAATAATATTTTATTGTTACAGAGGCTCGTTCTAACAAATTACACAATGACAATTGATATTTATTCTGTACCATGGCTACGCATACCAACGCTGTAACACGACAGCTGCTATCTATTTGTCTTCGAAACACGAGCGTAATGAATTAAAATCAATGCTCGGCGAGTTTCATCGACGAGATCCTATGGATAAGCAGCTTCGACGACACGCACACAGCCGTTTCCAACTGACCATATGACGGGGACAAGTTTTTGCATAAGCAATGCACTCCCAGTGTTGGGTCGATTAATGCCACACCGTGATCACGGTTCGCTACAGCTTCCAATGATCGCCTCAAGGGAACAAAACGTGAGAAAATTAAGTCATGGCCGACCACATTTGTACCGTCCGTATCGATTGGTCTAGAAATAATGGGCACCTCTGTTATGCTTTATTGACGCATGCTACGACCTGAGCGAAGGGCTTCACTATTATTACAAAATTGTCCCGAACACTTTTGAGTGATGAATGAAATGGAAATTAACATGAGTTTCTGTCAAATCTGTAGAAGCTCCGCAACAAGTTAGCACCACATCTATTCCCTTTGACTACGGTGGATGGTCATCGGATGGTTGCGAAGTGAAGGGCAGTGCCAATTAAAGGACATATTTCATGTACATTCACTGGAAATTCCCTCGCTTTCATGAGCGCCTGCTTGAGCTGCATCGTTACAAACAGCACAAAAAGTTGCACGTGAGCTTCGTACTCAGGCACTTTTGCCAATCACAAACCTCACAGCATGACAAACGAATTCGTTGTTTGAAAGAACAGGCCAGACGATGGAGTGTGCGTCCACGAAGTCTACCCAATCGTGACTGGGTAGAAAAACAACTTTTGAAAAGTACTTTACAGTATAGGCTTCGACCTCTTGACGGTATCTCGCCATTTTGTCTGAATATTTTTGACTGTTTTCATTTACGTTTTGAATCGATCGACGTTTTTCATCAGTCGATCCATTTTTTTTCTGTTCCAACGCTGGTGCTGAAGTTTTGAAGGATCGCTCCCATTTTCCCTCTTCTTCTTCTCATGGCCGACTTCTCCCGGGCAGCATCCCGCACACAAAACAGACAACTACCGTATTTAGCCAGATTGGCCCGCAGAGTTAAAAGCGGGCAAGGCACGTTTACTTTATATGGCTCTCCTGGAGACGGGGTACTTTAGCTTCTGCTTGTGCTGCTTCTGCGGTTTGGTAGTCCGTTGTCCATGCCCCACCATGCAACGCCTATAAGCGAAGTATGCGGTGAGCTTCGTTCCTCCCCATTCCCCCACCTCGCAGTGTCTCCTTACCCCTCTGCTTTTCGCATTTTGCCCGTGTCGCCGATCGCCATCTTTTCTGCACGTTTACCTACCGCGTGATCCTTTTCATGAAATGTATCCGCCCGAAGCTTACTTCTCGCGCTCATCTCAAAATGGTATGGAAAAAATGTTCATGCTAACAAAACAACAACAACAAAAACGCACAAACACATACACGCAAACAAAAAACGAAAAAAGTCCAACCAAAACAGACATCCTTTTCACTCTATCTATGCCGCAAGGCGGTAAGAAAACGAACCGCGCGCGGCGGCAGTGTGGCAAGTGTGCAAAACGCATCCCATGAACCACGGGAGATGCTCTCCAACCCCTTCCCGCCCCTCCCCCCTCCCGCACACCCTTTAGCTGGCAAGCGACACGTTGCACGATCGCCGCGATCGGTGCCGTGAGGAGTATAGCGAAAGAAACCGGGGAAAAACAGATTCGCCAAAACGGTTCGCTAAAAATGCAAGTACGGCAACGGTCTGGCGTGTAGAGGAAACACGGTGAAAGGATAAGCGGATGTCTGGGAGGTTGGGGGAGGGGAGGAGGAGTTAAACTTGTTCGTAAACTGGCTCCAGCCACCCTCCGCACGGCCACCGTCTCGGGCCACGTTTCTGGAGCATGGTATGCGTCGTCTCGCCACTCGTTTTGCACAACCCCACACGCATACGAACACAAATGTGCTCCTTCTTCTTCAGGTCGCTAACAACCTACGGTTCGCTTGACCTCTCGGTTGCTGCTGCTGCTTCTGCTCCCGGTACTGCTTATGGAACACGTTATCTCGCTGAACTTATTCATGAGTATGAGGTGGTTTGTGTGATCGCTTTTGAAAAGTTTTCGCAAAATGTCAAACCATTATTATTTTTTTTTTTTTTGAAAAGAGTGGCTTATGCACCACGGAGTCGATTAAGAAGTGTTCTTAGCGATTTCTTTTGAACGGAATATTCAAATACATCTACCACAGTTACGATCACCACTGTATTCTACTGCCGTTTCTTTTATTTCACTGTACCAACAAGCAAAACTGCCACACTTACATATGACAGTGGCTCGAGTTTCCTAACCAAACATCTCCCTCCCCGCAATCAACGCTGGAACGCTTGATTGGATAATTTTTGCAAACGCTCTTTTCCTGACACAATTTGCAGTCCCATTCCTACGCGCACGTCGCTCATCGTACTGAAATTCAACCATAGCGTCCGTGCAATTATCAAATGACCATTTGCTTTACGCAACGGCTACCCCTTCCATCCACCTTCCATCCCCAACCGTCTCTGATGTTCGCAAAAAAAAAGTTTGGACCCAAGATACATTTCCAAAGAATCCGTCGATGCAACCCGAACGACGGTGGTGGACAGACACTTAAAGCGGAGTTAAAATGGTAATTAAATTCAACACCCCTTTCCACCCCACACCTTGCCCGCGGCGTAAATGGAGGTTTGCTGTGATATGCGACTGAAAGTAGCACAAGAGCAGAGACCCTAAAAAGCAGGAATTTTTATATGTATGTAAAAATGTACCAAAAAAAAATCCACACACGGCCTGTGCGAAATGAAAGACTACCAGAGAGAGGTATTCTACCAGAGGATGCAAAATGAAACACAAAACAAAAATGCAAATTAATATTAAAATGTTTCACGATCATGTCAATGGGAACACGCTCACAGGGATGAGCTTACTTTAGTTGACTCCAAAGTTGTTTATTTCGCATTCAAAAAAATCATTTCACGATCGAGTGAATGTGGCCAGTGAGTGCATATTTTTTATTGTAATATTTTCCTAAACATCCCATCGAAATATCAAGTTTTAAACAGCAAAGAGAAAGAATAAACAATTTAACCGGCCAGGTATGTACATTTATGTTTTATGAAAACAACAAAACAAAGATAAGATAAATTTAGTTACATGTTAACATTTTTGTTAAAATCATACTATCTGTTTCCTTTGCCATTGTGTACAGACATTAATTGTAGACAAATAATTCAAGGGCTCCAGTATCGTATGCATCAACATAAATTATGAATTAATCGAGCAGGACGTTTGACGATTTTAGCTAACGTCAACAAAGAAGCAACATTACGGTGTGAACCTTCAGAATCGTACGGCGAGGACTTTCCACAGTCCGGGCTACCTTACACCTTTCAAATAGGGAACTATCACAAATCGAGCCACCACAACTTGCCACCAACACAACCACCAGCCACGAGTCTCGAACGCGACGGAAAAAAGACGTAAATCATAAACGGCAGCGTCATCAAAATTAAATCGTTTGCTCCGGTCAATTTTGCGGTCAAAACTGCAAGGGTTCGGTCAAACGAAACGCACGGTAGAGCGAAACAAATCCAAACTAGAATCCAAATGGACGGGTGCGTGTTGGAGAACAGCTCATAAAACGAACCGCGGATTAGGAAAAGCACAAATAATATAACACATGCACGGAAAGAAAATACAGATTTTAAGCATAACATCACTGCGCGGAGAGTAATTGCCACGTTCTTTCGAACCTGAAGTCGCTTTCAGCATCGAAGATTAATCTGCTTAGTGTCCGGCGTTCCCCTCCGCCGGTTCTAAGCAACGCGGGGGGAAGAAAAACCAGCCTTTATACCCGTGACCCTTGAGGGTTCCGCCGGTTCCTTCCTGATGAAGGCGTTTTGCAAAACGGCGATCGAGGCTTATAATAACGTTGCGCATAATAACAGGGCAACGTATATCTGACGACCAGACTCATGGGAGACTGCGCTCGATGACGTGTCGGTTTTTTTTTTGTTTGGTCTTCATTCGGTGGATACTTCATCAATTTTGGATAGTCAACGGAATGACAGCGGTGCAAAGCTCTTTTCCATGTGTGCGCTGTGTAGCCTATCGCTATAGGATGACTCAACCAATGGGTTGAGCGAACAAATAAACTTGATGTCCGGAATGTCCGGAATGTTGGCGATGTTGGAGGGGATTTTATATTTTGCATACGATGGTTTTTGCTATAAACCTTAACCATTTTTAGATGGTATTGCCCAACTTTACGCCCAGACGATCGCAACGTAGCCGAAACAAGTGTCTTAAGCAGAGCGTGTGTAATAAAGTGCTCTAAAACATAACATTTCCAAACATCTGCGTTGGCGGTGAGCGGTTGTGAAATTAATACCTATCTGTCCACCACCACCACCGCTACCACCACCAGACATCACACAGAACGGAAAGTGTTCTCCAGGCAAAACCGAACCGAACCGAAGCCGCGGACCGAAAAGCGACGAAAAAACGATCCCCTACTTTCCCAAATTTGTCAACCAAATACACACATTAGCATAAAACTTGCCGTGGTGAGGAGCATTTTTTTTTAGAGTCGGATTAGTGTCGTGACGGATCGGATGATGAAATATTGTCTAAATGTGCTACATACGATACACACCACTTTCTCTCACATTTCATCACCTGATCGGGAGTTTTCTGGGCGGGCAGCTCAATGTATCTTTAGTGTTGTTAAAATTCCACAATTGCAAAGATTTCCCTTTACAACCACGCATAAGATATTAACTGACGATTTTAGCACCTAGGAACGAGAGCGAGAGAGAGAGAGAGAGAAAAAAGCGGTGGGAAACCCCGAAACGTGCGCACCGAAATTCGATTCACGCTACCGGTGTTGCGGATAGCCAAAAAACAAACTCCCCTCTGATGGCGCCGTCGCGATCGTATGTTTCCTTTCCTACCTACAGTGAGCATAATAAAGCAGGCTTGCCAGCCTGGAGACACCCGGAACGCAGGCGGGCAGAACGTCCCCGTGATCAGCCCCCCCCCCCCTCCCTGCCCCGTGCGGCCTACTTTACCCTCCCCACGCGGCAACTTTGGATGGATTACTCGATCACGGACGCATCGCCTCTACGCATGATTATGTGTCATGATTTCTTCTCCAACCGATATTTTTCTTTTTTTTTTTTGGTCGTGTTTGTTACTTCTTCAAGCCTCCTCCGTTGTCTATCGCCCCGTTTGGCACGCACGCATAGAACTGCGATAAAGCACGCACAGAAGCTTTAACTGCGATAAAGAGACCGCGGCGGGCGGGCGTCCATTCGTTTCACGGTGTCGCGACCAGTGCTGCCAGCAACCGCAAGACGAGGCAAGAGACGACGAAAACCGGTCCAAAGAAAAGCCAGCAGCGGCGGCCAGCAACTCGAACGCGTCGATCTCCAGGGCAGGTAAGGCTCTTTACTGCGCGTGGGAAACGCACACGCGCAGAGGAAGCTCCAACCCCCTGCTGACCACCCCCTCCCACAACCCTCCTTACGCAGCACGCAAGAAAAGCTAAGGAATTCCACACCCATACGCGGGCAAACGTGGCTGGAGCCCACACTGGAAGGCACTCACGACACTCAACCTCTCAGCTTTATGCTCTCTCCCTAGGCGGGCAGGCATAAAAAAGCATAGCAACAACCACGCCAACCAGCTTGCCGTCCCTTTCCCACCGCTTGCGTTTACGGGCCCGTGCTGGAAGTATGAGTGCGTGCACATGCGTATGTGTGTGTGCGTGTATGTGTGTATGTGCATTAGCTTTACCACCACCATCACGCACGGGGTGCGCACAGAGTGCCACCCTCTTTGGAAATGCGGTACGGTGAGCCGCTTCCACGGCGAACCGTTCAGCGCGCTGCATTCAATTCGAACGAGTCCGCCATCCAGTGTGGAATGGATTTCGCACTCCCCGCGGGTTTCACGAACATGATCGCGTAGTGGAGAGAGATCCTCATCTCAGTTCTGCCTCTGTGCTGCCTTCCTGCCTGCCTGCCTGCCCGCCTGCCCACCTGTGTGTACGACGCGACTGCTGCCTTTCGCGATCGTGTATTTGCGATTCGCCTCTGCGTGTGTATGTGTGCCTGTGCGTGTGAGTGTTTTGTATTTGTATGTGTGCAGCTATATCAATATATGTGTATGTGCGTTCGTGTGCACCCCGCGTGATCTCGCCGAAGATCCGTTAATCTACTGGGCGTCTCGCGAGAAGAGGTCTTTTGCTGGAGTGAAACTGTTGGCCGTCATATGAAATCTCTTCGTGCGTACGAGCACAGTTTTATTTTTTGTTGTCTGTCGCCCCGCCGTCTTTGTCAGCGCGTGTATTAGAAGTAGGTAAACGTTCCGTGCCGTCAACCGTGTCGTTCCAACTCGACACATGTCTCCTTTTGCCTGCGTTCTGTGTTTCTTTGCTGCTCGTTTGTCTTGGCTTTTCTTGCTTGTACACGTTTATATTCCTTTATAAAAATGGCCCGACGCTGATCGGATCATCCGACACATTCCATTCCAAAAGACGCCACACGCAGCTTGATGTCTCTGGCTAGCTGCAAACAAATGTACCGCCACCATGTGTTACCATTTGTTGTTAATAAAAAAAACACCCCGAAAAAAACAACAAACCATCCCCAGTGCCCCGTCAGTGCCAAACACATGCGTGTTCCCGTTGTCGTGGCAACGTGAAGCTGTTGCTGCGCCATGCAGTGTAATCAAAATGCCTACGAGAAGTAAATGCATGTGCACGGAGCAAATTTGCAAAAAAAAAACAAACACGAATGTTCAACGAGTGTGTGTGTGTGATACTTTGAACAAAAATAACTATTAAAAAATACACGACAATAGTTATTTTCCGTCTCTCCCGGTGGCAGTGACCGCAATATGCGAAATAAAAGCGAATAAAAATTAAAACCGATACAGCAGAGCCGCCTGCTTTGTTCCGCGTTCGTTTGTCGGTGCAAAAATGGACGCTCGTTTTCTTAATGGAAAATATGCTGCTGTCATTTGTGAGGTGATTCCATGCAGTGTCTAAAAAACCATCCCAATTAAAGGTTCAAATTTGGTTGAATGCCTGTTCAATGTGCGCGTGTGTGTGTGTATTTGTGATCGAATAAGCATTAGTTATGTGAGATTCGATTGTACCAGGTGTAGAACATGCAGCCGTTTACAGCTGTCGAACGCCAAAAGCAAATAAGATGGTGGTTCCATAGCACAAAATACACATCCGGTTCGTCGTGCTTCGGTACGGATGTATCTATCTCTCGCCCAAGCCAGGTGTTTGATGGACAACGGCGGTAAAACAGCGGCAGCTAAATTACGTTGCATTTAAATAAAAGCAGTGCTCTACGTGAAAATTCCCTAAAATGTTTGGTAATATTCAGCTTGCTACCTGGATTGTCAGGACTACACAACGCACACGCGCTCAAAAAGCACCCCCTGCCAAAAAGCACATTAAACCTCCTTAGAGATGCCACCAATACACACGCGCGTACACGTTCATGGATAGAAACTATTAGAAAACCCTAAGCCCAAAAAACGGCCAGACACGCTATGACACGACCCTCCAGAAATTGTACCCTACATCTTGCCAGGGACAGGATACAGTGCACTCACACATGCATGCACCCAGCACAGCGCTCCTGTGCAAGGACGATACTGATGATGCGACAAACACACCAAAACCCGGCACTCGAAACGACTCAAACGAGGGGGAAAGCGAGTGCTGACGAAATCGAAGCGATTCGTTTTCCATTCATTTCCCTCTCGCCGGGAATCGAAATGCGTTTTTAGGGGGGGATTTCGCGATTGCGTTTCCACCACCACTCGGAAGGGCCAGTAATGTGCGCTGGCCTTGGGAACTTGGGAAACACGTGCGTTGATGCTGAGAGCAACGCGAAGGAATAGATGTCGGCATTGATGAACTAACATGATGAAATTTAACTATGCTAAGAGCCAGACGCATTATCAATACAGACCATTTTCTCCTTTTCTCGAAATCCGGGTACAATCGTACGGTAAATGACTCGTTTGTACCATACTTTAATAATGGCTGTCGTGCCAATAGATCGAACTAGCTACCCTGATATGGAGCAATGCAGTAGCACATTGTAATGAATGCAGTTTTCTGCTGGTATGATGAGGTTGAACCAATCATGCACCCTACCCTGAGCGGCCTCATTGACTTTGTACCCTGATGCTTGAGGCTTAAGGTTGTCACGTACCAAACAGGGTTCCACATCTCGTTGCCAATTGATACAACTTTTCATGTCCTACGACTCGCTTTTGCGGGCAACCTACATTCGGTGCGTTTCTTTTTTTTCACTATCCAAGCGTTGCTAGTACAACATCGCTTGCTAACGATGACAGCCTAGTCGTGGTTTATTTATCTTGTTACTATTTTACCGTACGTAAATGACACTTTCCAGCGAACTGATGGCACTTTTACTCGTACTAGCCATACCGCTAGCTCTCGTTCTCTCTTTCTCTTTCTCCCTGTAAAACCATGGAGGTTTTCCATACTTTTCACTGGTATAATTACAGGTCACTTTCAGCACTATCTTGCACCCACTGGTACACCTAGTTATTTACGCTTGATTAGCGCCCGAGAAGTGGAGTAATTATCACCACCAAGATTCCTCCTGCAAAACGTGCGCTTTGCCGGTGTGCGTAAATATGATGGTGGTATTGGCAAAACCAAGCCTGAAACACACTATCCACCAACCATACACATAATGGTGTCGTCGGCTGGTCAGACAAAAAGTGTCACCCCAAGCGAAAAATAATGCTGATTTTCGTTTTTCTCCTCCGCACACATGCAAATGCCTCCCGCAGATTTATGTTTTGTTGCCGCGGTGCAAAAACGACTGCTACCGGATTTTTTATTTACCGGCACAAATGCCTGCGGTAGTATGCAGTGAAATGCAAAACATCCCTTACAGCGGAGTAGTTTATCGACGCTAGGGCAAAAATAAAACAATGTATTTTAAAAAAAGAAGTAATTCAAACAGCGTCTCGGCGATCGTGTAATATGGTCGCGCGCGCGCACACATGGAAATATTTATTTACCTTTATTTGTTGTGTTTATTGCATCAGAACCAACCGTCAACCATTGCCATCAACACTGTAAACTCTCCGATGGACCAAGCGGTCGCAAGATTCATATTGGTGGTGGTAGTAGGTTTAAACTGCATCAGGCAAGTCTTTGATGCGGCGCATCGGCATTTAGATGCGACAGCATGGTAGGATGCATTAATCGGTATAATTAAAACCAGCTCCATTTTATACGATCATGTTTTAACTCATAAAGCAAACACTATGTGGCCACAAAACCAATCGATGTAGTATGCAAAAAAACATATATGAAGCAATACTTGAACAAATCGGATGACTAAGAACTATAGCCACACAAAGAACGAGTTGGAACTTTGATCTCTCGTTGTTGATTGTGGGGCTACTTTTTCCGGTTTTATGCGCCCGAAGATCGCGCCGGGATGCATTCTCTCAGCCCGGGCCAGAGATTTATCAGGCTGGCAACAAAGAACCGAGCGCTCGAACCGAACGTCACAATGACGGAATGCGATGGTGGAAGCAGCAGCAGCAGCAGCAGCAGCAACACAAACACCAGAAATGATTTATCGTTACAGCACCGTGTGCTCTTCGACTCCCTGTGCCAACTAATGTAAAGTGCCGGGTTGGTTTCCCGATTCCCGTTCAGATATGATGTCGAACGAACGAAAAATGCCGCAGCATTGGGAAGGAAAAAAACAGCCAAAGGAGCGATCGATAAACGACCGAACAAAGCGAAAGAGCGAAAGCGGGTGAGGGAAAACCAAGGGATAGAGAGCAAGCAAGAGAGAGAGGGAGAGCGTTGGGGTAAAAGAAAACATACCCAGGCAAAGGTGGGATTCTTTCTTCAGCGACGACCCCAGCGCAGAAGAAGCAGTCAGTGCAGGCAGCAGTGTGAGGTCGACGGACGCCATATTGTCATGTTTAACGATCGTAGGTCCGAACGGGGTTGAATAAATTTCAAACCTACCCGTCGCTGCAAACGTGAAAAGCGGAGCAAGTTGGAACTTGTTTCGTCAGTAAGAAGTCCGCCTAAAACGCTCTTAATCTAAATTCACGCAAACAGTGAGGGAATCGTTGTCTATTGCAATAATTATTAATCGCATTATTATGACACCTCGTCGAGCATCATTCAACTAGCATGATAACCTTTCCAATGCCTTCCACGCGCAACGTGTACTGTACATCTTTATCAAAACCAAATCGACTATGAAGCATCATATTCCGGGCATGTTATTCAAATCACCGCACAGATGGCATAGGAAAGTGTAGTTTTCCAACCATTTCAAAGACCATGTGGAACGATCGTTCATAGCAACGGTCTTATCAGCACCGCTGGCCCTCAATTTTATGCCCTAAACAGATTACGTTCGCTGTGTGCTGAATACATTTCACTTTCTACCGAACGTATCACGACCGCCTCATGCAGCGTATTAGAAGCGGAAATTTCCGTGTCACTTCCGATCTCGTCCTGCATCTTCCGTTCCCCACAAAGCGCTATAATGAATGGAAAATTCAACAACTTGTTCGTAGATCACAGGTGGGCACCCCAAATTACCTTTGCCCTTGAAATGGGCGAGCATACACAAACGCATGCTGCATTTGTGTTCCCATTTCGCTCATTCTAGCGTTTATTTTACTGAAACAAATGCATGCACAACCTCATAGGTCGCTACCGACTAATTGACGATGACACGGCCGGTGGGAAACCCGATAAGCAATTCATTCATCGCGATCATGTTTCACATTGGATGAGTTTTTTCACAAACAATAGGAAACTAGTGAAAATTTATTACTTCCCCCGTGTGGTCGAACACCACGTGCTAGACACACAGCATCATCATCCCAAACGCTCATACATCTTTGGGTGCGTCATTTTTGTTTCGCGCTCTTCCGCTCACACTCTGTCATGTGTCACTCTATACTGACCACCGAGAGTTCTACAATCCAGCGGAACACGGAACACAACACGAATAAAAATACGTTATTTCGCTCGCCCCGAAACGAAACATCCCATGACCGACCCAATTAAGAATGTGCAAAATAATCGTGAGAGCCTCATTATCAACACCCAAATTCCGACAAAAGAGAAACGAACGCTTTGGATGGTCGGGTAGGCTCCTCGAAAACGGGCGTCGGCTTCAGGTTGAGTGTTGGTTCATCGCAGCAAAAAAAAACGAAAAACGAAAAGTTGATCGTGACTGGAAGAGGTGATAGGTATTTTTACCGGGCGGGTGGCGGCTGTGTCGCGTTGCGCAATGTTTATGTGCTGTTCAAATTTGAGCAAAGCATATAGTAATCTAAATGGGAAGCAAATATTTGGCTAACTACTTCAGACGAGCTGAAAAGCTCGCTGTCTTGCAAAGAAAACACTTAAATTAACTCATCTGGACGTGTGTTGTGCCCTGGAAACGTCGCAGAAAGTAAATGAAATTAAATCATCAGTTTTCACCATCGGGAATCATTCAAAATGAGCCCGACAAAATTCCACCAACTTCGGAAAAACAAACCACATGCTTTATAAAATAAGGAAAAGAATGCTTCAACAATATTTGCATGACAATCCATCTGCCTAAGTATATTTCTCATCCATCTACCGCCAGCACTTTATACCACAACCATCATCGTGTGGCTGCTACAGTCAGCATCAGCGTAAAGCGTAAAGCATAACAAAAATCATGCTAATGAAAAAATCGTGCCCGATCTCAGGCACGATCATCACCGGAAGCGGATGTGATACGCTGCTTCTCGCACTATTCAATCTTCGCGCGTTCTTTTAAGCTCGGTTTGAGCCACTCAGAACCATTGGGAATGAAAGAACCATTTTTTTGAATTGGATTTTATATATACCCAGCTCTGTCTTCTAGCCGCCTAGCAAACGTTTGCTAACAACAGATTCTAGAACACGTGTTCTATATTTGCTTTTATCATGTTCAAATTACTTTACATTTAGTTTAAATACATACGATTTTTTTAGTATAGAGCCTCGGCTACAATCGTCTATTCTAATCCGTAATGGTTCCCCACACCCTACGCTGCAAAAACCGCAACCTCGTACTCGACTCTATTGCGAACCCGTTACATCAGAATTAGTATTCAACTCGTTAATAAAGGAGGATACAAAAAAAAACTTGCGACCAACAACAGGCAGGTGTGCTCGGTTCAGCAGCAGCAGCCCTAGACAACGAACTGTAACGTCACGATGACACTTGACAGAAGTAATCGGCTGCGGTCGTATGCGCGGCTGCCAAACGCAATTATCCGTGATTCCACGTACCGCATGGGGTAGAGGGATTAGATTAGAAGAGAACTGCACTCAACCTTGGGTGATGGATTGATCTGGTAAAACAATGGATTTGACATTGAAGGTGCCGCTGCATTTTGCGCTGTCACATACAACTAGAGCAAGTGACTTGAAAAAACATACCGCAAACCTGAGGGTAATCAACTAACCGTTGACCGTCCATATTCAAAGCATCCAACGGGGAGTGATTCGTAACAATACAATCTAACACAGCTAGGGCCGAATAGACGGAGAGATGTGGGGTCCCGCTTGTTGGTGTAATACATTGAAGTTGTCATAGAAATAGATCCATAGATCCGATGCAGCTGAATCCTAATCTTATGCATTTCATTTCTTCCTACAGCTCTACAATAGCTACTACTGCCCATCCTTAGTCTAGAGCGGAACTAGCGAGCATTAGCATTTAAGATGGCTGTGTTTGGACTCGTCTCGGCTGTGGCCGGATTCGTGAAGGTGCGCTACCTGCACGACAAAGCTATCATAGATAACATGGTGTTTCGGTGTCACTATCGCATCACCAGTGCAATTCTGTTCGCCTGCTGTATTATTGTCACTGCAAACAACTTGATCGGCGATCCGATATCCTGCATTAACGACGGTGCCGTGCCCGGGCATGTGATCAACACGTACTGCTGGATCACCTACACGTTCACGCTTCCCGGCCAGCATGGCCGCAAGCTCGGCACGGACGTAGCCCATTCCGGGCTGGGCAACGATAACCAGGAGCGAACGTACCACAGCTACTACCAGTGGGTACCGTTCATGCTGTTCTTCCAAGGCCTGCTGTTCTACGTGCCCCACTGGATTTGGAAGAACTGGGAAGAGGGCCAAATGCGCATGATCACCGAGGGTATGCGCGGAGTCTCGACGGCAAGTCCGGCAGAGCGTAAGGCGCGCAACGATCGCCTGGCGCAGTATCTCTTTGACAGTGTCAATACGCACAATACCTACTCCTTCGGTTACTTCCTGTGTGAGGCGCTCAACTTTGTCAATGTGGTGAGTGAGAGCAACGGGCAATACAACACTCGACCTTCACTAACTCTAACACTCATTCTACAGGTGGGCAATATCTTTTTCGTCGATAAGTTCTTGGGAGGAGCTTTCTTAACTTACGGTTCCGATGTACTCAAATTTTCCAACATGAACCAAGAAAATCGTTCTGATCCCATGATCGAGGTAACGCGCTTTTATAGGTTAGTGAAAGATTCACTCTAAATGGCAATTCTTTGGTCCACAGATATTCCCAAGGGTCACCAAGTGTACGTTCCACAAATACGGCTCCTCGGGCAGTATTCAAAAGCACGATGCACTCTGCGTACTGGCGTTGAACATTTTGAATGAAAAGATCTACATTTTCCTGTGGTAAGCAGTTCGCCGAAGAGAAGCAGAAGCATGTCGATCGAATCATATCTGAAACACTATTCATTCTGCACAGGTTCTGGTTCATCGCTCTTGCGGTCGCTTCCGGTTTAGCGATCATCTACTCCGCTGCCATTGTTATGATGCCAACGACGCGAGAAGCCGTTCTAAAGCGCCGCTTCCGCAAAGCCGATTCTAGTGACGTTTGCAACCTTATCCGTCGCGTACAGATCGGCGATTTCCTCATGATCCATCTGCTTGGCCAAAATCTCAACGTAACCACGTACGGCGAAATGCTGCACACCTTCATCAATATGCTGGAGGAGGGACGACAAATCTCGGGCGATACACCTTCGGCCCCGTCAACGCTCGAAATGGCACCCATGTATCCGGCGATCGAAAAATACGGTAAAGAAACTCAAACATAACCTCATACACCACCACCCTGACCTGCCAGAGAGTTTTAGAATGTTTGGGCTCTGGAGTTGTTAGCGTTAGCTGCAGCTTTCTGGCATCATGGTTGGACTATTCCTTTAGAATTCAAACCCTTTTAGACTCTCACCATCCTCCTCATTCCATTTTGGCCTAGCCCTAGCGATATTTGACGCTCAGTATTTGACCCCGTTAATTGAGCCCACGAAAAATAATGTCACACCCAAAAGGCACGCACCCGAATTTAGCTATTCCCCCTTACAACATATTTACACACCTAGTTCGATACACTGCAGTAATGATGCATGAGTAGAAAGTAGCGATTAAGATAATCTGGTGCCACCTACATCGTGCGTCAGAAAGTTATTGGTCAAAATTTCCAACACATTCTTGCTAACTTAACAAACATTTATTTCCAATTTTTGGACCACCTCTACTACACGCGATCGACCACCAACGGAAATTATGACCGATTTGCAACAAAATACAACAGACAAGGAAAAGGAGGTATTACACCAGGACTACGAAGCGTAATCGAAAAGCCAGCACTAGTGTGTGAGATATCGTGATCAGACAGATACGGTGTAGTCGTACGGTACAATCTTCAAATGTTCTTGACCGTTCGTCTTTCAAGATGTAGACGAGGAATTGTATTTTTAGATAAACGATCAAACTACTTCTCATTTTTTTTAAACTAAAAGTAATCATCCTAAACAAGCAACAATTAAGATACAATTAAACTGTAGGTAACATTGATGCGGTCTCATGCGAATCGTCATGCGTTCTTTACTAAAAACGAAACAGACCTACGATCGAGTTGTATTGGAAAGGTTTGCTGTCCCAAGAAAGGTGCCGCAAGCGTTGAATCGGAAGGTTTCTCTTTCCGATAAGTAGTGTAGCAAAAAAAAACCAAGCAACAGAAGACTGTCAAGAGGTGTACTATGTGTTTATTTTATTATAATTATTCAGCTCTTTGCAACAATGAAATCTATTTTATAAAACGTTTTAAACCAATTTGTGAGCAACGTCCAAATTTTAACATTTGTGTTTTCGGTTATTCTAAACACAAACGAATTGTAGCAATCGGAATCATGAATCTCTTGTCCTTAAGCGGCTTCGACAATATACAAAGAACAAAATTGTAGAAACCAGATAGTGAGAAACTAAATCTGTATCAAACACCGAAATCATGTGCATGTTATTAGCATAAGAACTATGCAAATAACACGACACCACCAAGCATACAACCTACATTTACAAATTTAAAGCATTGCGGTTTGAATGAAGCAAAATTAAAAACTTCCAGAAGCAAAACGGAACACCCGCAACATGGATTATAGATATCTTTTTATCTCATTTTGCAAACAAATACGTTTAAAAGAAGCTGCCTTAAGACAACAAAAGTATTGTATCGATTTGTTTGATTAACGCAAATACATTTGAGTAAAACAAAAAAACAGAAATATTTTATCCACGAATCTACGAAATGAGATTACGTGAAACGGGCTTGCAAAGATAAACGGATTCCTGCATTCACAATGTCAATCAATGCTCCATAAAGCATGTCCTGTTATTGATAACAAACATGGTCAAGGAAAATGAAAATAAACTCCTCGCGCGTTAAAATTTCGAGCAAATTGATAGAAGCAACAAGCGACAGATAGATGTAAAGCTTTGGTAGAAAAATAGACAAGACGAATAACAGTGCTGTCATTTTCGAACTCATACAATATATTAGCTAAGAAAACGATCGCCAATACATACGACATAATAAGCAATATTGCAATACTGAGAAGCTTCGGCAAGGATTTTACACTTGTCGAAAGTTGCGCGGAGTTATCGTTGGAAGAACACATCTACTTGGCTGACAGTATAATTATACGCGAAGGAACAGGGTTAGAAAGAAATGTGAGGTAGAAAATTGGAGATCAAGAATGAGAGCAAGCATGCTTGCGTACTCTAATTGTGATTACATTGATAAGATTAAGAGAAAACTAATAAAGCTGATCTACATTTTGAGAAAAAAATCGTCCGGTTTAGTTGCTTATTTTTGCATTAATTTATGAAATATTACTTTGGAGAACGATATCTCAATATGATCTCGTGGAAATTCGTGGAACTGTTCTAAATATGCGCGCAGGTACATAATCTGATAAGTGTTGCAAGAAATAAGTGCACCGAATGGAATGCGAGATTAAAAATACACCGTGATTAAAAATCATGTAAAATTCAAGATTATTAAACAATTGGCACTTTAGACCGTTAATTAATAAGCATTTGAAGCTAATGATCATTGAATTGAATATTCACATTCGCCGAAAGTGCGTTCAAGTAACAGCGAGCACATGAGCAGAACCGATTCGTTCTATATATGTTTTCAACGAATTTAGCCTTTTCACCGTACATTTTGACCATTACAAGAGATGCATCACGGCGTGTGTGCGTCGATAAACGATTGCATACTCACAGGCGCAAAGTATGGTTCGTTTCATAGGTATTCTCTTTGGGTATCGATTTGTCGATCGATGTAAGTAAATTGAATTAATCATAGTAAATCAGACTAATAATTCTGCAGATTCAGGAATTCTGTAAGAACGAATCAAACTGCAGATTGCACTGAGATTCCCAGAAAAGACTTATCCGTTGTGATGTGCGCTACTAAGAGTTCAAGAACTGCAATAAAATATAGCAGCAGAGTCAAATCACTCATAAAAAACTGGTACTTCTTCCACTACTCATCAATATAAAATGATTCATACTTACCGGTTTCCCCAATCAATTTTCGATATCACTTTCATTTGCAATTCGTACGTTTGATCCTGCGTAAGAGTGGAACTGAGCAGCTCGCGGCGACTTTCCAGCAACGCCAGCATTACCTTGCGCAGTGACGTAAATTTGTATTCTTCGCGTTCCTGCATAAGGCAGGAGGGGGAAAAGGGAAGAGAAAATGCATAACGCCATAGAATTTCAGTGTCACCGATATGGTTGAAAATTTGCATACAATTGATAGAATTGATGATCGATGCGAGATCCTACTCACCACAAACAATCGTTTCCAAATTTCGGACCATTCGCGTAGCACCAGCGTACATTCTGCCACCACCGGATCAACCTTGGACAGGTCCTTCAGATGGATGTAAGACTTTGGGAAGAGCCCCACTTTGCGTGGCTTGCGTGGACAGGTGCCACGAAACCAGTACGCGGTTTCTTCCAGAATTTCAACGCAGTCGCCCACATCCAGAGCGAGCCCATGCGTCACATCACCGTGCCAGTTGTGTATCGCTGAAAAAAGACAGAGAAAAATGAATCATTTTCGATGCTAACTGCTGTTTCCGTTGAGTATAGTGATCGGTATGAATCAAGAATAATTTTAAAAAATAGTTTATTACTTATAGCAGTCTTGTTATCATGTGTAGGGAAACATCGGTCCTGAATGAAAACATTAAGTAGAAGACAATACTGGCATATTTGTAAACAGATGTCGTTTAAAGCGTTTAGTCATGCGCGCACAGCGTTTGGAACACTCATTGTTATTGTTGGAACTACCAACGCAATAAAAAGTCGCTTGATGCAAATGGAAATGGACCGCAACATAGAACAGACAGTGCCGTTTTCTGCGATTGATATACGTGTGTACATTCTATTTCAAGGTTTTCATCTGGGAAGGAAATGTTTCAAACAATGTTTCTTGATAGGAGGCAGGTAAAACACAAAGCTTTTTAACCATATAATAAACTCGCAATAATCAAAATGGTGTATCAACAGACCCATAATGTTTTTCTCTTATAAAACAACGATTTTGTATACTTGTTTTATGGAAACGGCGTAAATTTTACACCAAATGTCGTTTTTTTCTGCTTGTTCACATTAGAACCACATGCTATGCACAAGTTACCAGCTCTTGGACAGAAAGGAGAATTAATTGAGTTAATTGCTCAAATTCCAACACCATTTGGTCGACAGAAGCTTAGCAAAACTGGCTGCTCGTGAATCGGATGAAACAAATGTCAACAGTAAAACCAAGTGTATCGTGCATGTCAGTTATATTCACAATGCTACGAAGCAACACTTTTTTAGAGAAAAAATATTCAAAAACTAGCCCTTAAGTAGTACCACAAAAAATAATTTATACTGCTGTGGTGAGCTTGACTTCTTACAATTAACATCTGTAATCGAAATTAAAAGATATCGGCTTAAATTTTGACAAAAAAGAGAAAAATCGTCAAAATTGTGGCAATATTTTGTATATAATATACAGGCCTTTTACATTTACATATTGCCTTTTACAGGCAATATATGTTACAACGTTGCTATCGTAATAAAAACCAATGAATTTAAGTGGCATTGTTAACATCTCGTGAAACTCGTTTCTTCCTTGGGATACGTAAATGTCTCATGAATGAAGAAAATTGTATTTACGAACGGATGAAAGAAACATGGAACATTTTACCAAGAAGAAGCTCATCAAAAATGTAAAAATAATTTAAAAAATACATTTTATTAATTCGCGTGATTAATACTCCTTCTCCATTTGATAGAGTTTAGCGCTTCAGTAATAGAATCGAAGTTGGATGCAACCTAAATGCATTTAAAAAAACAGTGCACCAGCGCTTTACGCGCATCCTAAAACATCTGCATTCGTCTGTGGAGCGAAAAAGCAAACGCCACAAGCAAACCGGAAATAAGAGATCCATAATTCACATGCTGCACGATCCGTCGTACGCGGCTACAAGCCCGGACGTACGGCGAGTCAGACACAACAAACCATGCACCAGCATAAACGGCATCCAGAAGTGCATGGAATTATAGTTTTTTATTGTCTTCTCGACCAGACGATGACTACTGCGCGTCTGGGTTCGTCGAAATTCACCGACGTGACGACAACAAGAGCACATGCGATATACACCCATATACTGAGGAGGATGGAAGCGAGTACGGCCGCCACCACCAAGTGAGCAGGACGAAAGACAGAGTAAAGAAACAATAATATACAAGAATAACCTACAGAATGATGAATTACTTTACAGGCTACTTCGCGCGCTGGCTCAATGGATCCTGCTATCGACCTTTTCCATGTTTCTGTGCATGAAGAACGGAAGGGCTGAGGAAGACGATGCAAAGCGATAAGCCGCACATGTTCGTGCTTGGATTCTATTAAAAAGGTACCAGTACATAAGTCACTCAAATAACAGGAGTCTTCCGGCCTTGAACGAAGTCAGAATAGATATCTTCTTTTTTTTAAGAAAATATCAATAACGGCTAAATCTGATTTGGAGATTTGACTTATGCTACTCTCTTTTACTCCTTCAACAGTATTTGTACCACAACTGGATTGTGTTTTTTTTTCAATACATGGCCAGACCGTCCCAGAGGCAGGCAGACTACAGTTATTTATAGAATAGAAATTTTGCTTGAAAAACATCGACTCAGAAGCGAACATTGAATGAGAGTTCGATGGCAGCGTACATTAATACCACACTACCGCGAACGGGGTGTAATAAGAACGGAAGTGTGCATCGCATGTAACCTTGAACGATCGGTTCAGCCGGTGTTCCTTGATTCACAGTCTCAGCTGACCGTTTCTACACTGCAGATTCGTGGCGTCGATAGCAGCCACTTGCTGATCGATATAGTAAGGTTCCAGTGTGTTTCTAGGAACGACGCTACGGCGCTATTTTTCATTCATGAGTTCATCGCGTAGAATCTTTTTTTTCTACTGGTGATCACAAACATGCATGTTACGTATAAACATCTATAAACCAAACAATACAAAGAATAGACATCGTTAATGTATCCATCGCATAGAGATAGAGAAAGAGACGGAGAGATGTTTTACACTGTTTTCAAACGTCGACCTACTCCAGTATTAATTTTCAATTAAGCGCATTGTAATGGGAAACATGGTGATGGTGGTAAAAATTTATACAGAGCCGTGCCCAAAATGTCATACATCGGAGAAGTAATAAGGTTTATTTCCAGCACTATCTCCGTAGCCAACGCAAGAGAAATAACATGCACGCTACAAGCAGGATGCTCTGCCGCCTGAACAGGTTGAATGACACCGAATGCACCTTGCAGCCCCTTGCAGCAGTGGATTATGACCTTGATAAGAATTTATCGCACATTTACTGGTAGAAGAGCGTGATGCCCAACTGTGCATTTTGAAAGAAGATATAAAGATAATATGAGCATCAAGAAAGTAGTAATTCGATCGTACCCATTGTTAAGCGATCGTGTTAACTCAGGAGAGATAAAATAAATTTATAACAAATCATATTAAAAAATAAAAAAAAACAAATTACAAATATTTTCTACGGTACTCTACTCCTTTTTTATTATGAAAAAGATGGAGCCATAAGTTTCTGCCATGGAGAATTTGTTGAACAATTAACATTATTAGTAATAATTGCTGCTGCTTTTAAAATCGATCGACTAAAGTTTATTTTATATCGATCACCATCGTTACCAAAATTGAATCAAGGTCCATAATCAATTGAATAAACTCCGGAATAGTTGGCGTGCTGATCATTCGAGATTTTTCATTCATTTTAATCCGTTTGCTACATTGTTATGTCACTAGTTTTGCGAACAGTTTTATCATGTTTTCATGATATGATAGGAAAAATAGACAAAGCCAATTTTTGCGCTAGAAGCCCTACTTATTACGAAAAAAGCAACAAAAGTTTGTGTTATATCGCATGAAATACGCAAACGAAGGCTATGTGTTGCTCTGTGAAAACATGTTGATTAAAATACACTACCGGAGTAATGTATATAAAATGTATTAAATAATATTACTATCCATTCTACCGTAACACATACCTGTAGCATAAAATTTCGTAGAAAAACTTTGTTTGAAGGCTTTGCCAATTTAATAATATTGAACTCTGATTTCCCTCTGCCACCGGTATAGAATCACATTTATACGGTTGTACGGTTGCGAAGAAATGGTCATCTGCTGCACACATTTCCATACAACAATAGACGTAACTCCATAGGCAATGGACTGCTTTGATCCATAGGAAATACGCTACGCTTAACTTTCCTCTGACCACTCAGAATAGTGGCATGCATCGATAAAGATCCAACACTACCCAACTCGAAAAGGCCCCTACCGGAAGTCACGCATCCGCGTTATCCGTTTCCGTTTCTCCAACCTAAGCAATCGAAGGTAGCGAACAAAACAAGCGTTATCGTGTATTATAAGGCGTTCTTGTGCTCAATGGCTTCCAAATGCGCTGCCAGTAAAAGACAAGCACAAACGGTAGTTGTTAGTGAAAAATAATTAGAAAAAACTGGTATTCCTGTTCTTCAACAAAGGTATTTTTCTTTGTCATCTTCGCATCATTATGGCGAACTAAAGCAATAAAAAACGATAACGAGATGTTTTGTTTTTTTTTTTGTTTCACTTGTCCACGCACACATACATTCTAACCATGACTGGATCGGAGATAATGCAATTTCTTTGCCCTTCAACCCATCGTCGACATTCTCCACGGTTGCACCATCATCATCGTTCAAATGACGACGAACGACATCGTCGGCACACAAATTATTCAATTCTCCTCACACCACACAACTTCTAGGAAGCATCGTACACACTTTCAGCGGATGGTGCGCTATTATCAAACAACTAACACGAGAGCAAACTCTACCCCTTATCACTCTGATCGGATCTGTTGGTTCTGGTAGATTTGCAGGCACATTGTTTTCAACTTGGTACCGATATCAAAATGATGGGTTCAATACGATTTTTTTTGCAAAATGCAAAATGCTTCCACGAAATATTTAAGTCCGTGCGCAAAATGTCTATTAGGTTAAAAATAAACAATATTCTATGCTACGTTCCATAGTATATGTCGGTTTTTTCAAAATGCCTACTTCGACTGAACCATCAGTTTTTGGCTTACTTACCAACTCCATATTTGTTGCTTGTTGGAGACCAAATCATTTTGGTTTGTTTACTTTTTATTTCGCTCTATGTTGTTTTGTTTTTTTTTTTTTGCTTTATTTCTGCCTCCGTAGACAAAACAATTAACTTAACTTTGGCACTTAGCTTATGGAGATTCTCAGGTTTTTATCATTTGAGAGAGATTCAAAAGACATTCATGTTTACACACAACTTTACAACATCACTGTAGACATCACTGAGACGCGTGAAAGATAACACGGAAAAGAAAAAAAAACATGCATACATGTCTTTGCTTAAATAGTCGGTATGAAACTGCACAAATTAGCCCAAATAATATATTTTTTTAATAAATCTTCACCCTCTCTTTCTCACCCAGTATGCACAATACTACAACATCATTTTCACTTCACTATGTAAAATTACATTTTCACTTTTCATTTATATGTAATTTCGTGATGGTAGTAGCCGTACTATATGCAAAGGTCAGTAAGTTTAGGATACAATATATTCACCACATAGTCACAACTACAAATACTCTTCCGCCTTATCTCAGTTTACACCGCACACTGCTACTTCACACATATCTTACAATCTTATCTATGAGTGATGCTTACAGACGCGAGGAATTTAGCATAAAAATCAATACAGCCAGCGTCAACGTAACACAAAACACACTGAATGACGGACACACATAGATTACAGACAATGTCATGTAAAACCATTTTTAATAATGTAAAATTTTAAACACGGATCTGAATTAGTTGTACGGAACAAGTTTTAGCAATGCCCGAACCATAGTTCATGCGATACAACAACTTTACTGTTTCGTATGCGTCATTCACAAGAAAAAAAAACACCATAGAAAAGCTATGCAAAACAACTTCCTTAAACGATCACACTCTATTCCTTGCACCTGCTCCAAGGCGTTCAACACTTCTATATACAACTTCTTTTGCCATTCACATACATTCACTAATCACTTGGATGCTGCAATATACGACGGAAGTCTCCGTGAAATATACACAAACAAAACGAGACAGCGGCCATTGGAGGCGATGGTCGAGCAAGGAAAATGCTTACTCGGCACAGTAATGCACGCACGTGAATCGTATTGCACACGCACACACACGCACTTGCCAATTTTCCACTACCGATAGCACTCTCGAGGGATTTTCCGGCAGCGGGTGCGGCAAATCAACACCATCATCACACCACCGTTTCCAGTTATCATCCACGGTTTAGTACTGGATGGATGTAATCACTAGTAGCCAATTCAACAAGGATACTCCTACTAAATAAGGTTTATTGACGAAGATGGATTTTTACAGATTTTTGCTTAGCACTTGAACATGAGACAATCAATTTGGACGCGAACATATCGTCTTTAAGATACAGGCGGGTTTTACGCAAACGTCGGCACCGTACATACAACTTTGACAGCCTCACTTTATTTTGTTTATGATTAGAGTCGCAAAAAGATACGAGAACGGGCAATCAACGCATACACTCTGATTGGTCTTCTTCAGAAAAATAAACCAAATTTTGACATTTAGGGCTACTCATGTTGGGAATATGTTAAGAAATTGTTTTATTACGTTCGTAATCGGTTGCTAACCATATTTGCCATATTTAATTCATGATCTATAACGTGCACAGTTGTTGTTACTAGACTCGCTCAGTAGGGTAGTATTTTTATTTAATTCTATTTTGGATTTTTATGTAGTTCAGTAAAAACTTTTTTGTCTAGTTCTAAACGTCAAGCTTCATCTTCAATATGGCCACCTATCAGGCCGGATAAATCTCCTTTTTACATCGTTTTGCCATAGGTGTTTCCTTTTAGTTTCTAAAAAAAGAAACGTTCCGGTTTGGGATAAGTTTGATGCATTCATTGGAAAATGAAATTTGCACGTTCCGTAAAATTTGTTGTACTGCACGTTATCTTCTACCTTCTACTATATACATGTCTAGTCTAAAAAGTTTATTTAATATTTTTGAGAATGTGTTTAGTGGCAACATAAAGATGTTCAACATATGTTGTTGTATGCATGGCCTTTGACCTTACCAGTCGTTCGCCTTTCGTAACGTAACCGTACGTAAATGTAGGTTTAATATTTGACATTTTTAAAATCTGGTGATATTGGTAGTAGTTATTTAGTTCATTTTTTTTTCTTTTCATTACA
This sequence comes from Anopheles farauti, assembly GCA_000473445.2. NCBI lineage: Eukaryota > Metazoa > Arthropoda > Insecta > Diptera > Culicidae > Anopheles > Anopheles farauti. Next base: position 4,270,404 of record KI915049.1, on the reverse strand, counting down.
CGTCACTTTGCAAATAATGTAAAGTACTTAATCTTTGTCTTGTTTTGTATTCCGCACGATTTTGTAAAAGGTACACATGAGACCCGGAAACATGTTGGAGTGAAACATTACACGGCAATGTTTCTCGCACTGGTAACGGCGGCACTCAACTGGCTGCTGCTACTACTACCACTTCCGGTTGACGAGGTTTTTAATCTTTCTTCACTATTCTTCTTGTACAGCGTCCCAAGAACGATCCCAAGGAAAAGTAGGAACCCTACCTGATGGTTCGAAATGAATTTGGTGGCGCAATCCTTTGGATTGTTAATATTTAGAGAGTGAATCTGTGGATGGAAAGATAATATTAACATTGAATTCAAGCAAAAAGTTTACCGTTACTGGTACTAAAGATCGTAAATTACCTGATGAGCTAAATGGGCTCCGATCAACCCGATGGAGGTATAATATGGCCACGTTTGATCACACATCAACCCGGCCGCTATCAGGTTTCCCACCATTGCAACCGTGAAACCGCTCAGCCACAGCTTTGTGTTGTCCCCAAATCGCAGGGCCGTTGATTTGATTCCTATTATCAAATCATCCACCTTGTCCTGGTGGGCATATATCGTATCGTACACTATCGTCCAGCAAACACCGGCAACATACAATGGCAAGCAGGCCGACCACTCGACCGATCCTTGTGTAGCACTCCACCCAAGCAATGCACCCCAATTGAAGGTAGCGCCAAGCATTAGCTGCGGCCAGTAGGTGATGCGTTTCATCAAAGGATAGACGATGACTAATCCTAACGAGCTTGCTCCCAACAGGATCGAGTACCAGTTCAGCTGCAGTAACACGAGCAATCCTACACCCAGCTGCCCTGACAGGAACACGAGTGCATCAAAAGGAGCAATTTCACCCGCCACCAATGGCCGACTACGAGTCCGTTCCACCTTTGCATCTATATCGCGATCCCACAGATCGTTGATTGTACATCCTGCTCCACGCATGATGAATGCTCCTACACCAAACAAACCCAACATGTACGGATCCGGCCAGCAACCCGCTGGGGTGCTGAGAGCGATGCTCCAACCACATGGCCAAAAGAGCAGCCACGAACCTATGGGTCGATCGATACGCATTAGCCTTGCATATGGTGACAATTTTTGCTGCCATGTGTGTAGTTGTTTTCGCTCCTGACCACTATTATCGCTATTATCACTTGCTATGCCCCGAGTAGGGAACACGCCGATCGTATTTGGTATCGTTTGCAACCCGTAAGCGTGCATGCTAGTTTTACGACCGTAGTTAGCTAATCGAGAGCCAAGCAATCTGTTCCCTGCTAGTGACCGCGCCGGTAGAATCACAGCAGGAATTAGCTTCATATTTCGCAAGAGTTTTCCATGTATTGGCCGCGAAATACGGATGGTGCTGCTCCATGGCCATGCTCCGTGAAGAAGGTTGATGCTGCCTGCGCTTCCCTTCCACACAGCACCGCGTATCATCGTTTTGCAACGATTTCGCGCCGGTTGTTTTCACAATTAATCTTCGAAAGGATAGAGTCGATAATTCAGCGAGCAACATGCACAGCAATGCATTTACATTTTTCGCGCCATTGCCACCGGCGTACATTAAATGTAACGATACAACTTTCCAGCCGCAACGAACAGAATAATATTTTGCAATATCACACGAGAAAATTACGTGATTGATAGAAATCACGGTTTGTACATACATAACAATAAGATGACATACATCAAGGTTGCTCGAGTTAGAAGGGAAAATCAAAGTCAGGTTGTTCAAATTCTGATAGACAAAAACAAAAAGTTAACAAGAAATTAAAGGAGTAAGATTTGATTATCAATCTATGTAGACGCATTATTTGCGCATCGTTCGATATCATATGAAACTTTTCGATTTCACTTCGTTCGTAGCCGCAGGTTTGCTTCAATTCAATCCTATACAAGCAATGTGTTTATTCACCTTGGAAAACCATGCGGTTCCCTACCGACAATTTGCGGCTAGTTTGTAGGCGAGGGTGTGTTGCGGAAGGCTGAAACGGGGTGCGGAGAGCAAAAGATGAGAGTGTGTGCGAGAGAAACCCCAGAAAATGAGAAAGTATGTAGGTAGGTGATACAATTTTGAGTTGGTGTCCGTGTTTGGTTCGTATGAAATGTGTTTCTATTTCGCTTCAACT
>KI915049.1:4186018-4254688 GCA_000473445.2 Anopheles farauti | reverse complement strand
TCTGTCAAACGCGATTTGACAGAAAATATCCAAAACCATCTGACACTGTTTTTCCTCGTCTAATAACAGCATATTTTTCCTCGTCTAATAACAGCATAACCAACCTTTATTTCTGCCATATTTGATATTTATAAACAAACCTACGCAAAATACGGCACCACATACGCGCGCTTTTGTAATGTGTGAAAAATCGTCCAAGTAATTTCAAGTGAGAACATGTACGATTGGCCAAAATGAATCAGTTGGTTATTATCGATACAGTCAAGCAAACCAAGAAAGCCGTGCCGGAAGGCGGACAAGATATTGGTCGTGGAAAGTTTCTAGAGGTAATTGTGGCATAGAATCATGCAATTGTGAATCGAAGCATACATTATGTTTTTTTTTACAGTGCGACGACAAACGCATATCCAGAACTCACGGTCGCATCTCGAAAGAATTAAAACAGTCGAAGTTGCTGCTACGCCTCGTATCGCTGCACACGAATCCCATATTTTGCCGCAAGAAGGACGGCGTAAAAGATTATACGTTAAACAAGGATGACATCATACTTCTAGAGATTGGGGATAAATTTCGTTTGATTCAGGACGGTGATTGGTTTGAAGTCGGGGTAGCAACACCGGAAGACGAAAGACGAAGCTCAGAAATGTCGGTTTCTAGTGTGGAAACTGAGAGCCATGCCACTACAGCGGGAGATGATACATCGGTTAAACGGAAACATGATGTGGAAAAAACTGAAGAGTCATCGAAAAAGTCTCGCACTTCAGACAACGATATTCCTGAGCAGCCTTCTACTTCGTCACTTGCGACTGCCTTTCCGGATGCCGAGTTACCTGTTATGGAATGTGCTACAGCAGTTACAATCAAACCGGACCCTGACAATGTACCGACATGCTCCACCGAAACGAACATTGTTATCAAGCAAGATCCGGATGCCGTGGGAGACAACACGGGCGCAACTATGAACCAACCGGGAGTGTCAGGTTCTACTTTGGCTGCAAACAGTGGTAATTTTGGTAAAGTAAAGATAAAGTCAGACCCAGACGCTGCAGACAGCAACACAGGGCACGGTGCTCCCGCAAACCTTGTCTTACGGACTTCCTGTGATTACGGCATAAGATGTTACCGTGGAGGTCAAGACCATCGTAGTGCGTTCGCACACCCAGGAGATCCGGACTATCGAAGACCAAATTTCCCTCCAGCTCCACCGGGTTCCCCGATGTGCCCGTTTGGCGCCCGGTGTTATAGAAGAAACCCTCAACATTTCCAAGATTTTGATCATCCTGATCCCAGTAAGTACGATTCACTTCTAGTAAGCATGCAAATTTCATCGCCGATAGTAATGAGACGTTCTAGCCGAGTAAGCAACTTGCCCGGAAAATACAAGGACTATTTGATGTAGTCGACCAACTGTAGACGCGCAAATAACATATCATGTATATTTTTTTATATACCTATTATTGTAGTGTGTTGATAATTATCTTAAAACAATTATGTATTTTATTTAACCTAGTAGTTCTGAGTATACTAATCGGTCGCTTTACGCGTTGAGACGAACATTTTAAATTATTATTATGGTAAATGGTTGTGATGTACGCGGGTTTACTTTGAGATATAAGTGAAAATAAAAATGCAATCGAAAACATCTTCAGATCGATTTGATTTTATTCAGGTCTCTATTTTTAGATGGAAATGTGCTACGTAGACCAGTACGCCCTACAGCTCCTAGACAGCGATACGGTTACGATGATTTATCAGGCGATGATTGTTTCTATGGATATGGAGCTGATTTTGATAGCAGTTCTTCGGAAGAGTTCTCTCCTGCGGGTTTTGTTGGTTATAGCTCCGACGAAACCGACTATGACGAATCCGAAGATGAAGAAATCGAAGATGCAGGCAGTAACGATAGTGGTCTAGATATGTAATGCTCTGATTATCTGTGGCCAGTGTTGTTTTTTTATTCGACATCGCAATGTTAATTATATTTTTGTCGAAGAAATTATGTTAAAACAAAAAATAAAAAATAAGTCAAAACACCGTTGTGGTTTGTTCACTGATACATTAAAATTGTTAGATGACAACCTTTTGGATAGCAATTATTTCTCGCTAGGAAATTTTTGTTACCTATTCTGTCACGTACATACCGGTTTCGTTACCACTAAATCAAACTGCACACTAACCCTTAAATCAATCTGTTGGTTCTTTTGATATCAGGGGCGTCAAACCCCATGGAGCACATCGATCTAAATAGTAAAAAATGCACCCTTATGGCGTAAAGGTTAATACACTGTAGGCTGTTCATAACAATTCAAAAGCAATTTAAAAAAAATATTAAAGAAAGCTGTTAGTTTCGTCGCATAAATTTGTTGAAAGAGATTCAACCAAACTAATTATTTTTGTCGAAATGCGTTTCACTCCTTGTAGATTCCTCGAACGACAGAGGATGTTACCGAAGGATGATCGTGAGTCATGATCGGGCAATACGAAGAGGAACGTAGCGCTTTCTCGCTATACTACGGGAAAAATTTTTTATTCATATTCATTCAGTCATGTTTGTATAATAAACTTTTCGCCTTTGTAATATAATAAAGCAATTTCGACGATATCGGTTATACGTGCTGATATAATGTCTGTGACCAGGTGTATATGCAAATAGTATATGTTGATTTCAATTATTTATAGTAATCAGCTTAAACTGGTAGATCTGCTAAGCTCGTTACTAATGTTAATCCATATTAAATTACTTTTGTTTCGTTCTATCGCTCTATTTCATCACTTGCCAGACTACAAACAAACAAACAAACGAGCGCACTGGCTGTGCACTTTGCTGGCTGCGTACTGACGTATGAATTGAAACGAGACCTTGTGACAGTTTATTTTCTGCCTTTTAACATTCAACCCAATTTGTTTTTTCGTTATATAAGCTCTTTCGGTTTCCTATATTTCATTCCTTAGCAATCCAGCTAACCATTACACTTTGTTAAGGCTTAGGAAAAAATGAAAATACATAGTATTAAACCTTATTGGTTCCTAACTTTACTTAACTTCACCATGGATACCAAACATAGTTAAATAAGATTGGAAACGAACTACGTGCAACTGGAAGTATATAAAAGTATATTAAAGGGTATGCAAGAATATATATATATATACATATATATATGCTGAAAGTATTTACAATTTCCGTTAATTTCTTTTTAATACATCTGAAAATACGATACTTAATCTTTAATCTTTGCTAATCCAACTACAGCTCGTAGCAGTCCTTAGACAAGTTCCACAACTGATGTTTCAATATCATCTGGATTTATTAGGTTTTTAGACATTAGATATTAGACAATTTTAAAATATAATATCATCGATCGTAATAAAAATACATATTTTTCAAATGTATTGCAAGCACAATGTATTAAGCTTGTCATGCATATTTAAAATAACCGGGAGGAAGTGTCCTTCGTAAATAATGTCATAGGGTAAAGGCAGAGAAAAATATAGAAAGGAAAAATCAATCTTAGATAACAAAAATATTTTATGCTAAAAACAGTCGATTTCATTTAAATTAAATTTTAAATTTTTACCATTTCGTAAAGAGTTACCCTTATAGGTTGAAACATACTCTGTTCTCTAATACTCAGATAGCTGTACTTTTCCGTTTTCTAATACTTTCCTGTGTTATTAAAAATCAATTAGCTGGCAATCAAAAACGTTACCATCTGCACTGTTGATGCATGACACCATGCAGAATTTAACAATCGGGAAATCGAATTCCTGAAGTACTTTATGCCAAATAGCTCAATGAGACCACACCTGCGAAAAGTCATCCTTAATTGATTGTGACTGGATGTATTGTGCCGTAGGGATGTGAAGAAATCTCTTGGACGCTCCAGAGTATTTTCAAAATCAGATATATTGACGTCAAACAAACTCAAGATCCGGAAGGTGTCCGGAAGGACAAATGCAATAGAAACTGGACAAAACGTTCGAAACTACTGGGTAAAACACCCGGAAGAAGCCTGACGAAGGCTGACAAAACAGGAAAAGAAAAACTGATTGAAGAAAAGACATGAAGAAAAACGTTCAATTAAGCTTAGCTATTTGAACCAATGGAACTGACATTAGGCAGTTTAGTGTGTAGAGCATTTTGAGAATTGTCATAGGATGGCTCATTTTGCCCCGATCGTGTTGGGAGGCAAGCACTTTGTTAGCAAGTACAGCGGAGGTACGATCCAATTGGACGAAGCTGGGCATAAGAACAGTACAAACATTGAGGTTACGTGCGACTGCGGAAGTGAGATCAATTGTCCTGAGTAGCCCACGGGCATGAAAACACCGGACATCGGAGCCAGCTCCGTAAGAAGCAACGAGCCAACAAACTACTGGTCCCTTACCAATGGTAGACCCCCCCTGAGAGGGCTTTGAGGAATTAGAGAAGAAAGGATGGTGGCACCTTCGGTGTTTGTTTACGCGTCGAGCGTAGGGGTTTTGAAATCATTTAGATGTCCGGAAGATATTGTTTAGCCTCTAGTGACGTGCTGTGTGGAGGGTGGAATGGTGGAATGACTATTGCTTATCTGAATGCTAGTCTTTTCCGTTCGACTTCCTGCTTCATAATGCGGAAGGCTAATTAAATCATCAAATGGTGTTACCTTCTACTGCTTAACTAGGACATGGTGCTGTTCAGGGTGCTGAAGGATCTATTCTAGCTTCAAACGTAGCTGACCTGAACCAAGAAAGCCATCCCTAATGACTGGCAAGCCTAAACCAGAGTGGGCTGATCATTCAATATATCGGGCCTGGGTCCTTTTCGTTGCGAACAATTCGCTTGTGTCTTGTCAAACTTTGGAACCCTCATCTGTGTCATCGTCGGTCAAGACATTCATACCACACTGAGACGAAGGTGAAAGTAGAATGGAGCGCAGTTTGATTGCTATCACGAAGAATTATGGCACTTTCTTTTCATTCTTGGATTGTACTTTGCTACGATTTTGGCATGAATCTTTGATCGCTGTTCACCCATTAAACCGGTGTTATGGTGTAATTCCTTTATCCGCAACTATCATTTTGTTCTTGGGCACAGTTGACAAGAGAATTGCGTTGTTTCGTGGGTGATCGAAGGTTTAGCCAGCGCAACGCAAACTCGCAAGAAGCCCGCTGGTTTCGGTAGAGCAAAATTAAGTTCGATCGTGTTACAACACACTAGCTGATCTTTATCAGGTCGATTTGATTGGAAGTTGCGCCGTATTTCGTACCCAATTCTGCCTGGGAGGTTTAGGGTGAACATGTTATGTGTGCGCTTTTCTCTATTCTTTTTCTATCGTTCCTCCAAATGAACCACCTTTTTCGATGCATTGTTCATTGGATTTGTTCTGGTGAAATGGTGCATTCTCTCGGTTGCGTGCCTTTATAAGAAGTTTGTCCCGTTAATTGCATCGTTTAGCGTACAACATTGTGGCGGTTCTAAGCTAGGTCTAGCTGTTATGGTTTATGGTGTGGCGAGTCTTTTGTAAGTGGGAAATATAACACCATTCTATTACATCCATGTGCATACGTGTCCTTTTTCATAGCGACTATGTACGTTACCTGTTGTGTTAGGTTTTAGCTTCCTTCACGCCGCTGACTGTCGCGTTTGTACGCGTTTGATGGTTTGCGTTCCTGTACGGTGGATACCTTCGATGCCAGCTGAAACGTGAACGGTTTGAATGATTTTAGGTTGCACTTGGAAAATACCACCGAAGAAGAAAGCCATCCATATGTCTTGGATTTTATTCACGTTCCAACACAAAAGGATAGCACGTGTTTTCTAACATTCTAACTGCTGAACATAGCCTCATGCTGTTTGTTTGCCTTTATACCGTGTTTTGTTGTTATTAAACTTTTGCTTTTTTGAACAGCTAGTAACTTCTTGGTCTCTTGTCTCTTGGCTTTTGATTTTTGTAATTTAAATATATGCCGTATTGTATTTTAAGAGCAAATTCAAGCAATTAGAATTATAAAGAATTTGGAGTTTAATTGTTGAGTTATGTTACCGACGATATTATGATTATAAATGTTACTTTTTATGCAGTATAAAGCAATCGAGAGTGATATAGACATATCAAATTGCCAACTCCATGTTTTGAAAAAAATATAATATTTTAAAAATTTTAAAAATTTATTTTTCCATTTCACATTTATTTACGAAAAATATCATTGATGTTGGTAATTTGGTTTCGTTTGAAACTCAATAACTTACACTTGTGATCTGTTTATAATAATAATTTAATTTTAAATTGGTCTAACGCGCTATTAACCTGTTTTTTAATATGATATTAGAATGTTTGTAGATTGTAGCTGCATCGATGTTTGGAAAATGTCTTTATTATCTGTATTGTTATTATTGTAAAAATGTCTTATAATATTTTTAATTATTATCTGTATTGCGGGTTAACATAAATTTTGATGCATAAATATAAAACAATACGATAGATTAACGTTAATTCAACTGTTAGTTTATGCTTCTATGTCATTGACCTCACGGCATTATTTAAATACATCAGTAATTTACGTTATTTTCAGATAAATATGCGTTAAATACGGTTGAAAAACTTTGAACTATTCCAGATTTGATGTTTACTAAGGCATTTTCATGATTTTTAAAACTTGATTTTTTATGATTTTCCACTTTAAATGCAATAACATGAGTAGTAAATTATTTAATGTATATTATTCATGCAAAGTATATGCCAATATTCAAAATTTTTATCCTAAGAGCTAAATTTCCCACACTACAGGATGAGAATTTTGAACTGCATTCTTCAAATAACTAATACCATTTGTACGTAATCAAATATGTCCAGAGTGTGAAAAACTATGTACTATAGTTTAACAACGGTCGGTGCTTTATCGTAGTAAAAACGAGGTGCTTGAAGCACCCCATAAGGATCTGGGGCTGAAAGGAAAAAAAACTAGTGCTAAAAAACCATGCAAACGGATAACACGATTAGATATCCCAACAATCGTAATACATCATATCGTAACTATTCACCCCGGTCGCGGGCACAATTGAATATCGCCAACCATTACATCGAACCCTCCGGATAAACCTCCATAACCATTTGTTTGCCTTTCCACGCTTTTTTCCACGCCACGGTAGCCTCCTCGCCGGGAGGGAGATCCGTGCTGGCCCTCTGACGGCCCCGTCAAGGACGTGCGCTTCATTCTGGTGATTTAATCGTCCCCGTCAGGGTGTCCCATTCCCTCGTTTCCGACGGTTCAATCGTACTCGGTCGTTCAAACCTATTAGCCTTTTTTTTGCTTCCCCGTGCGCGGAAATAAGTGCAACTGCCATTTTGCTATGCCACCGTAATGCGTTTGATGCTGGTGTCTGTCTGTGGGAATGGAGGAAGGGACGAGATGTCGTGATGACAAACCGCACCGCACACATAACCTCAATCCCCGCAAGCAAACCGCACAAGCACTGTCACTATGGCAACGCATTTGCCTATTATTTATTCGATCGAATCAAAATCTCGACCCGCGGAACCCTCGCAGTAGGCTAAAGGAGAATAGAATAAAAGAATAATGGTTGACCGATGGGAGGAAATCTAGGGCCAATGTTCCCTTTATTCTGGCATGGGGTTCGCAAAGGGAAAACCAGAGAAAGAGGATGCTAGTGGTACCGTCCGTGCGCAAAGTCGATCCGAGCGCATTTGTTTGAGGGGGAAAATTGAAAAATGGCGTACGTGCGAGTGCGTTGCGCTTATCTTACGTTCGAACAAGATGAAAATATCAACAAGAGAGCAGTTGGAACGCAGGGGATAACGTTAGCAAGGCGGCTCTAGATTCCCAGCAGCAGCTAAGCTGCAGAGCTGTTTGTAAGTGTTCCACAACGAAGACAGCATTCTACTGAATACCTTCAATCCCTGCGTTGGCCCATGGGATTCACGTAGGGCGGGTTTGGGTGCGTGGCATTTTGCAAAACGCTACGTCATGTCGTTGCCAAATGTGTTTAGCACCAAGTGCGTAGAACCGCTCAATGAAGATTTAAAATCAGCAGCTAAATTGAATTCCTAACCCCTGAAATTTGCAGACAACGAAAGAGAATAGGAGTAAACGAATTCAAGCCTCGTTTAAGCCTCGCCATGGTGTTTAAGGCTGGTGGTGGCAACCGGTTGCTGTTGAGCGCACAATTTAACGTTTACTCTCTTGGTAGAGCTGATTTGTGTGGTTGCGGGATGTGAAATGCAATTATAGAAGCTGTCGATCCAAGAGACGAGACAAAAGTTATCTATTATACATACTAAATTTGTCTTACGGTCCCTTATCAGTTACTTTGGTCACGCTAGTTTTTGTTGGCATATAAAAGTTTTTTTTTTAATTTGGAATTTAAATTCATTCATTTGAGCATTCAGCCCAAGCTGACCAATCTCTCGCTCTCTCATTTAAAAATCTATGAAGCTTATTAAATCTGATTGTTACATTAGAAAAGTTTCGGGAATCTTCGGATTCTGAATTCTAAAATCGGATTCAGGGAATCTTCGGATTCTGATTCATTAATTTTAAAATTTAAATATTTGATTCAATGGATTGTCTGAATAAAACACATATATACACATTTCTTTAAACCAAATTGAAGATAGAGGAGTTTAAATTCGTACACACTGTTCATTTTTATTATGCATAGCTTTGTAACGTTTATACTTTGAATATTGTCTTGAAATCATAAGAATAAATTTATTGCAATTTTTTACATATATTAAAAAAATAATAAAATAATTAAGATCGATCCGCTTTATTAATAATTTACGTCACTCAAATTACACCCAAACTTCTCTATCGGGAAGGTTTAGCGTCACACTTCGCTCTTGAAAGGATAACATAAATGCGTGAAATTCGACACAAATGCCATCCAATAAATCTCCAAAGACACCTGATCTCTAAATGCGTCGGCCACTTTACGCGTCTTTTAAAGGATAAATCCAAAAAGAACAAACCAGTGTACCTAGCACAACGAATAAAAAATAGGTGCGATTTGTCGTGAAATTAGAACGATTGAAAACTTTCCCAGACAATTTCTCAGGACGGCCACGAATGGACAAAAGTAAAGCGCAATGCAATGCGCCATCCTATCGCTCGACCGATATCCATCGGGGTTGAATGAAACCGCAAACCTTCGATTGCCCAATTCTGTCAATCGGAGTCGGAATTTCGCCCGACCTGATCACACTTTCCCGGGGAAGAATTTCACGCGCAAAGGGTGTAGAATTACCTGCCTCCTGAGTGTCCGTCATTCGCCGGGTGTCTGATTTATGTGGGAGTATGTTTTTTTTTTCATTCATTCACCTGAACCCACCGGGACATGGAATGATAATCAGCTCGGACAGACCGAATTTCGATCGAACGAACAATTCCGGACCATATTTCGCATGACCTCCGGTGAACGGATGCCCACCCGGTTCGGCGTGCCGTACGCAATCGATGACGACAGGCTGTCTGGCCCGTTTTCTTCATCCTTTGCTCCATTCATGGGCTCTTTATGCCCTTTCTTCGAGTGTCCTGTCCTTCTTTCTTGACCTCCATTCATTCATAACTTCGGACAGGCTGGCCACAACTCGGCCCGTGGAACATGTTGAATTCCCCTTCTGGACCTTTTTTTATATTCACACTCTTCGTGCCCTTGTTCACCAAATTTGTCTACCTTTTTTATCCTCACCACGCCACGGCCAGTCTCGTGGGTGTTAGGAAAAACGCGTTTTCGAGGCTTTTTCTTTGACTTTTACAGACGCACTGGGGGTACCAATATAGGGGTAAAGTAGAGATGATTAGAGCGAGATACCTGAGAAAGTGATCGGGATGAAAAGGCTCATAATTTCAACATGTAAGGGTATTAATGGCCATAAATAAAAACCAACATTTACAGGAGTCTAGACCAGATTACGCCGATGACATCTGAGCGAAAGAGTAAGCTGTTTGTGGTCCATCTATAAAGCGCGAAAAAATGGGAGAGAGTGAGAGAGAGAGAGAGATAAATTGAATGAGGAAACGGACGAACTGTCCGACAGCGCACTATGTTCCAAAGTTAATAGCGTCCTTTCCATTTCCAGGACTTTATTTCACACTTGTCCAAACGATCTTCAGCCCTCGGAATTTCGTTTTTCCCACCTCGAGCCGGGCGGGTGAAGAGAGCAAAAAGAAAAAGTGGAAAAAACCGACTCCGTAAATGGGATAATAGGATTCAGAATGATAATAAAAAGGCGTGCAAGATCCGTTTTCTTTTATGTCGTTTACGGTTACGGGGTTCTCGATATCCACCTTTACCACCTTCAACCGTGGGCGAGTCTGTCATGGCTTACGATTGATTAGTCTCCTTCGGTGTCTTTGCGCACCTCCGCAAAGATTTCCCTTTCGATGAGACAACCGGACGACAAGGTCCTGCCGGGACGGAGCGGTCCAGCCTGGACGCTTGTGAGGTGATGATTGTTTTACGACCCCGTCACGGTTGCACAGGTCCTTTTGCAAGGAACGTTACGGTGCAGGTTCCCTTGCAATCCATGGGAAATCGCAAAAATAGAATCATAAATTCCAAATAATGGCCATAGCACACACACACACACATACACATGCACACAACCAATAGATAATGGACTGTTACTGTTCAAAATTGGCGAGGAATAGAGACATGCTGACATGCTGATTTTTACAGTGCACTGCTGACTTGCTGGCTTCCCGGTGAATGCTTGCTGAGCTGAGGAATGGCCACTGAATTCGGTCCCTGTATTTGAAATTAAACAAGTCATCAACATTCGGCTTGCTTGTTTTACGCTCCATTACGGCAACAATTTTCGCCATTGTTGTTTGCAAGTGTGAACACTTGAATGAATAGATCGAAACTGATGACTAGCTTCCTGAAAATTGTATGTAAATAGAATGGTTGCCGTACACAGTTTTTGAGCTGTATTTTGCAACTTTAAGTACAAAAAAATATGATAATAAACGTAAATTCGTGTACGATTAGTCCGATCCGTACGTCCGGTACGGATAACACTTAGAATCGATTTCGATACGTGATCTCGATATTCGATGCTAATTAAGAACCCTTAGATGCAATTAGATGACAATATTAACACGGAAACAACTGTAGCAACATAATTTTTAGATTAATGTTCTAAACAATTGGAGACGTTCACATTCACAGTGTTCGCATACTGCGGAAAGGGTAAATGTACTAATGTTGCTGGCTTATACAAGTTTGCAAATGAATTTGTATCTTGTTAAATGAAAAATCTAAATGTCGGCTCAGTGTGAAGTCGGCTCAGTACATCAAATGAAATAACGATAATTCAACCTATTTCGTCCAAACCCCATCAATTTATACAATCATGTATATAATAATTGGGTGAGGACATCTTTGTTATCAAGTGGCAAACACTAACAAATCCTATAAAGCAAAAAGTTCGGAAATTGCTACTGATAAGCAAGCAATTTTACAAAACACTCATTTTGTTTGCAAAATATAACCATAAGAAATTCCACAACCAGCTTCAAACCAAATAATTCTTTTGTAGTTTTATAAAGGATGAGTTTTTTTCGGTAGATTTATCATTCCGTGCATTCTGTTTAAGATTGTGATTCCAACTCTTCAAACTTTCAATAGATTCCCTTTGTAACACGTATCAATTGTTAATAATGCATATAAACACAACAAAACTCGCTTCGTTTAATGCATTCTTGTTCTTTTTTTTATTAACACGTTATAAACATTTCATAACCCGAAATTCCATTACAAAATATACCGTCGGAAAATATATCCACCATCTGTCCTTAGCGCTAAAAAGTTGGACACGCCAAACGTATTGTTTGATGTGAGTATGGCACACTGCACCGTGCTGGAGATGCTGTTTCGATTGTACAATCAGCAATTATCACGATCAATAGAGTAACCCATCATGTAGATCACTGGGGTGCTAAGTATTGGCGTAGTATCCTCTAGTATCCAAAGACGTGCGTGGCGTACATCGGCATCAGCATGGCCGCCGCTGCCGCCGCCGCCGCCGATGCTGGCATCAGCCCGTACGTGTACCGTTCCTGGGGCATGTGAGTTTTGGTGTGCTTCTTCAGATGATCCCGACGGCCAAACTTTTTACCGCACGTTTGACATCCGTACGGCCGGATGCCGGTGTGGATGCGCTTGTGGCGCGTTAGCTCCTCATTGCGGGTGAAAGTTTTCCCGCAGCTAGGCTCGTCGCACTTGAACGGTCGTTCACCTAAGCAATGAAAAACAAACCCCAGCTGTCATTAGTTTCGAAGAGAGTGGAAATGTGGGAATCTGTATAGGAATCGGAACGGATTTGCCTACCGGTATGGATACGGATGTGACCCTTCAGCTGGCCATTGTTGGAGAATGCAACGTCACAGTGGGGACATTTAAACTTCTTTGGTCGCTGCTTTCGACTAGCTAGCAGCTTTGCCTTCGCGTCCTCGCTAAGCACACGCATATATTCTTGCTCCATTTGATCGTACGAAAATCCAAGAGGATCGATCACAGGAGGCATACATGAAGAACCGAATGGGATTCGGCCGTGCGGATCCGGGTGTATCTGCGATGGCATTGGATGCTCGGAAAGCTGATGTTGTTGCTGCTGATAGCAATGCTGGTAGTATGCTGCCACCTCGGCCGATGGATAGTGCATCGTCGAAGGATCGGCCGGGATTGGTTTCAAACCAAACAGGGCACTAGGTTTCACTGGACTGAGATTGTAATCCATCGGTTCTGATTTGATGGTTTGCTCACTTTCACTATCACTGTACGCGTCTGATTCTTCACCGGTCACCCTTGGGCTTGGGCTCGGTTCGCTACGAGTTGCCGACGGCATTTTCTCCGGTTTGGCTTCCTTTCCGTCCCACGGACGAAACAGTCGCGAGTACGTTTGCGGTGGTGTCAGTGTTTTAGCGGACATTTTGTTCACACACGGACCGGATCGGACGGAGGGCAAGGCAATATTTTCGCTACGCTCGGGAGATGTTCACACTTGGCACGCTGTGTGCAGAATGAGGTGCCCGAGCAGGGGAACGGACACATTTAAACGAAACTGCACTCCAGACTCCTGCCAACTCCTGAGCCTTTGCCGAGCGAGACAGGACGACGGTGTCCCTTTTGGACAAAGGATCCCTCGATCCGAGGAATTCCCCTTCGCTCACTTCAGTGAAGGGACAAAAAAAAGAGAGAGAAACATAAATAAATACTACGAAACCCACAGACAGCCTGTCTGCCAAGGATCGATGGTGCAGGACATCGATTGAACCACAAAGGGGCTGCCTGCCTGCTCCGGGATATCCTCTTCACCAAACAGAGGGGTGCGTGAAGAGGCTTTTTCTAGCACCAGAGACAAACCCATACACCGGGGGCTAGGGCATATTTCATCGCGTCATACTTCCATAGCCTCCTCCCAGTTTTTAACCTCGTCCGGAACGATTCCATTTCTATCGCACCTCTCGCCGGCCCTATAATGCTGTCCCGCTCGACACACCGCAAAACCCGTAAACTGCAAAAGCGTGTCCTGTGTGCATCGTGCGTGTCCTGGCCACAAATCTCAAGAGCGACTACACGCGCTTCCATCCTCTCGACCTAATCCCATGCTGTTGATGTAATAATTCCCCGTGCCCGGACACGCTCTTAGCCTGGTGGTGAATTAGCATCAGCCAGATTATTCGCCGAAGAAGAATACCACTTCTTCCCCCAGTGTTCCAGCAAATCGTGCCAAACTTTTACTCAGCATTGCGTTTGCCTCCCCGCGTTGCCCATCGTGAAAAGGCGAATCGTACTCATACAGGACAGGGTTGGCGCTGGAAAACGAGCAATGCGCGATACGTGAAATTGTGCACGGGAGGGCATCCTTCGGAGAAAGAATAGCAAATATGATGCAAGTTACGCATCCGAAAATGGATGATCGATCAACCGACCTTCGAGCTGTCATAAAATGGACATGGCAAGAGGCGGCGGCCTCTTACTCACCGCAGCACCATCTTGAGAGCATTCTGTGCAGCTGACATTTGCGCTAATTTTGACGGATCGAAGTAGGCTTTCTTTCTTTCGGGTCCGAGTCTCCACTGCACTCCACCATTTCTGGAACAACCTTTTCCTTTTGGTCATATTTTTTTCCCTCTCCTTTGTTATCCAGCCTGAATTGGCGATCGATGCTGCTCGATCATTTGAGCACGAGCACGAGATCTATTCGAAATTTATTAGTGGTTTTTATTGCATCTTCCCATACGATGATCCCTGGATTCCTTTTGTGCGCAGTTTAATGTAACAATGCAGAGAAACCCAAAAGAAGGCGAGAGGTATGGCGCAAAAATCCCTTTTTTGGGAAAAAAGATCACATTTGGACACTATGAAAAAAAGTGGTTCCCTGAAAAAAAGTGCATCACCCCAAACGTTGTCATATATTGCGTGCAGCAGTGGAACTGTCCCATTTTTTTTGTTCATCTTTTAGCTAGTCCGAATGTGATGGAAAAAAATTCTGCGTATTTCTGGAACTGGTTCTTTGTTCTCGTTTGACATTGCGCATAAAAGCCGACACTTGAATTAAATGGGAATCGAATGATCGATGGCGACAGACGGATTGGCTAGGATGCAATTTTGCTAGATTGCACCATGAAAACAGGGTGGTTTGCGGTTGTAAATGTATAAATTTGTGTCGAGTGGAGTTTTATCACACAAAGATAGCGATAAAGCATTTAATGTAAGAGTCAATTTTCACAATTTTGGTTACATCAAATTTAAAACATTGTCACAAAACACCAGCTACAACTATTCTAAACAAAAATGTGGGTCTAAAAACATACAAAAGTATTATGCACGAATATTGTCGCGACAGTTTGATTCAACATTACTAAGAAGAATAAAAAAACTAAAATTATAAGATCCATTCCTTCTAATGGAAGTGCCGTAAGAATGAGTTTATGACATAAAAACCATGCTCATTCACGAGACGATTTGTATCGTAAATTGTAAAAAGTATCCTTCTCTAGATCTCTGAAAGAAGAACCTCTGACCCTTGAAGCCGGCTGGAGTTGGTTATCCGCCCTCAACACCTTTCCTCCCTTTAGAGTACCATGGACACAATCCAAACGATCAAACAAGAGCACGAGGCACACGTGTTCAACACATTGCTTGGCTACCTTTTGTACATACCGCGCGCGGATCGCGAGCCAGCGCGGCCTAGAAGTGCGAGAAAGATGTACAAAAGAGGCCCGAATAAACCTCCAAAAAACGCCATAAATAATGTGTCACACTTTGTCAACGAGCACGCTGCCTGTTGGGCTCGCTGCTGACCAGCCTCACACAGACGATGATCGGACCTTTTATCCTTGCGGTTGGGCCGCGAATGCAGGCTGTGGTAGCGGCCACCGCTGCCGTAGAAATATACAACCGGCGAGGATTAATCATTTTTCCCTCCGAATCGACGCTGTGTTTCGTGGACATCGGCACAAAAGTGGCATCGTGGCGGGTGCCGAACGGTTCGCCGGGTGTTCTTTTCACGGTTGGAATTGCTACCTCATTATGTGCTGCAACTTACTGCTGGTCAATGGATTTAGGAGTAACTCTACTGTAGGGTTTTACTGCACATAAAGACAGATTCAGCTATATGCACTTTTAACGAAATCTCAAATGCGTCCAAAAGTCTGAAAAGAAATTTTAATTTTCCTACCATTTATATAGTATATTTTCTATCATGTACTGAATCAATTATTTCAGCTTTCAAATGTCTCGCTAAAACTACGTAGGTTTCGCTACTTGCAGTGAGGTGATTTTATGAAAATTTTTAAAATTACCATTTACCAGCAAGCCATAAGGACGATTTTCCAATACTTTTGCATTGCAAACATATTAAATACTTCTAGGTTCTAGTGTTGCAACCTCAAAAATGGGGTTTGAACGTAAAAAAGTGTGGATTTGAACGAGTATTTTTAGGACCAAAAAATGGAAACCGAACTTGTAACAGTAACCTGAAGGGTACTGCAAAAGAACGAGAGTTTCGTACCACAATCGCAGCGAAAACTCTTGCAAATACATTCCATTTGCTATCGAACGTGCAAATTGAGGGGTGACGGAGAATGCGTAACAATAATGGTGGCTCGATTTGGCCGTCTGCTCTCAAAATGGCGGCTCATATGGTTTTCGGTAGGATATTTCGAATAACACAGTATTTGTGGTTAATATTTTCAGTGGGTAGATTTTTTGTCTAAAATGATCAGATTAAATTAAATTGGCGTATCAATAAAGCAATAAGATTTATACACGTTTTTAATTTATACTTTAAGTTGAAGCAATCGATTTGCATTCTTTTCTTTCCCTTACCTTGTGATTTGTGGAATTAAAATATATTTTTACATAATTCTACTTAGCTTTACCTCCAAACCAACTGAATATGTTAACCTGTTTAAACTTTTTCAAACTAATTTCAAATCCAAGAATAGATTGTATTTTGATGGAAACAAATTATGAGCTATAGTCTACTATATGAGTGCACAAATATTAAATACACCTACTCTATCCAGTAAAACAGGAGAAACTCCATTTAGTGAAACGCTCAAACGAATTCATCGATAGATTTCGATTGTTTCCCGAGAGAAGTTGGTTAGATAGAAATAGAAATTAGTTAGATAGATATAGAAATAACATAGATTATCAGTGTATAAGAGTTTATTTTTTAACATTAACTGTACTATTAAAAGAATGCCCAAAACTGTATATTTTGCCTTTCAAAATATGTTTTAGTGAATAACATTTAAAGTTTGATAAATTTGGACTGCAAATATAAACTTTGCATATAAATACCACACAAATTCACACAAAAAAATGATGCAAATAACAAATATCACAACAATTTAATTATTTGGCGTACAATTGTTTAAAATAAATAAAGATTGTATGAATAAATGATGATAATTGAATTTGCTAATTTCAATAATTTCAGTAATGGAAAACTGAAAAATAAAAATTATCTTTTAAAGCTCAAAGTTAAATCTAAAAAGTAAAGATCCTACTGTGAATGGAACTCTAAAATTTTATTTCGTTTGCAAATCTATACCCATTTCAAATCAAATATGTATGTAACAGAGATTCGTTTAAACCACGCTCCATTATTTGCATTACACATTACATTACACATAAAAAAATGGAAAAAACGATTTTTCAATCCATTCAAATTGAAAATGCAATCAATATGAACCATGGATACAGACTTAGAAAAATAAAGTAAGTAGAAGACCGATAGAAAGTACGAAAGAGATCATCGCTTGATGTTTTTGTAACCAAGTGGCAACTAATCGAGCATTCCCGATCAATACCTGTGCATGCTTTTCTGGTACCAAAAACTTTTCTACCACCGGTTCAAAGTTGGTCTATGTCGTGCTTTCAATGAAAATGGAAGTACAACCTTCATCAACATCACCATGACACGGTAATTGATCTCATCAGCATGTGTTTCTTTTCTGCAGCACGCAACCAGAAGCCTGAAGCACGCGCACGAGGGGAACGGGAACGGGACAAATTGAAACAAATATTAGCATAATTCCTTTCAAAACCATTCCAATTGAACGAAAATGAGACCAGCACGGGGCTGCGTGCGGGTGCATGTGTGCATAGTTTTCGCTTATTTTCGCACCACTAACTTTTCCCTCGCCCGTGCCGGCGGATCTCCTCGCCTGACTCGATGCGGGATTAGGATTTTGTTTGGTTTGGCAAACTGGTTAATCCCATTCCGCATCATTTCATCGGCCACCGTGCGTATGTGTGTGTGTGTGTGTTTTGAACCGGTGTGCAAAAAGGTGTGAAATGGTTTTGACGTCGAAATTCTAAAAAAATCGATCCACTCAATCCCAAGCGTTCACTGTTTCACTGCACATTGGGTTTTGCCGTCGGGTGGATTAGAAGAAGACCTGTTTGGTTTGCTCTTTTCGCTTTTCGTCCCGGAGGCAGTAAAAGCGATGAATGAATGTCCACTTATTTGGGTGCATTTGAAGCACCGTTCCGGTATCAGCAGCAAAACGGGACAATTGAAAAGGAATCTCGAGCGAGGATCACAGAAGTTAGCCGGATTATCGGGTGGCAATGTCATGTTAATTAACTCACCTTTAACCGCTACGCCGCATTAGCCACGGGTTTTTGACTCCCGCAAGAAGTAACCGTAGATAATCCGTGACGAATGGCGGGCACAACTCAATTCCTTTGCCATGAAGCCGGGCGCACCGTGTATGGTGGGTTGTAAAACAATCGTCCTGGAATGTGTGTCCAGGCAAGAACGAACGAACACTCGGCAAACTTCCTCTACGCAACCGATACTGCTGCTGAAAGGTGCGAACCACTCAGTCAGTTCAGTCGCGACCATCCATGTCCTTCCCGCAGGAAAATGTGTCCTTTTCTCGTGTTTCCTACTTTGCAGCCGCCGCTCCCGAAGGACATCGGTTGACTTTGCCCCGCCGTTCCTTTGGGTATCACTTGAGGATAATAAATGTAATGAAAGATGAAAATCCAACCAAAACGAACCGATCAATTTGCCGTACGGTCGGGTACATTCACGTTCGATCGGACGGATAAATGCAACAGAGGACGACCGGAGAAGCAGCGCGGACGAAATGGCACGCGGTGAAATAAATAGCTGCACGCTGCGAAGGACTCTTACCGTCGATCATTGTCTCCGGTGCGGATAGTTATGATGAAATGATGAAAGCAAAGAAAGCGACCCAATCGTAACGAAACTTAAAAGCTCGGCAATATGTACCATGACCGAGACCGAGACGGCACCACTGCTGCCAGGAGTGAAGGAAGCGTCAGCGTCAGCGTCAGACTGTCTGGCATTTGAAATAAATCCTAACGTTTACCTTTCACCTTTCGCCTCCGCAATGAGCAGCAGAGGATTCGTTCGTGTTTCTTTTCTTTCCAGGAATCGCAGCCTCCAACACGGGCTCAGCCGCAAACAGCAACATTGGCGCTCTGTTGTGGATGAGATAGTTGGTACGATGTTAAGCAGACTCGTAAATTTTGCGTGGTAGTTGAGAAAGAGAAACGTATATAGAAAGAGAGCAAAAGATAGTGAGAGTGAGTTTGCTTTGAATAAAAGGATTTATTCGAGTGGCACTCATCGGACAAAGAGAAAATTGCTCAAATTAACAACGTTTACACAGGTCAACTTATCTATTCGCCCGGAGCATAAGTTACAGTCGCTGACGGAACTAAAAAAGTTAAAGCAAATGGTCGATGATGAAGATGAAGAAGGATCTTTTATCACGATGTCCTGGCCATCCTGTATATCTCACGGGAGTTTGATTGAAATGTATTTTCAATTTTCACAAACATTTTACTCAAAACTCAAGATTTGCATCAAATAAAATGTTCAAAATACAATCTGTTCACACTACATATGTTCGGAACAAATCTTAAAAAAAATTTCAATCGTAACCTCATGAAACACGACTATTTTTCTCATGCGTCGAGTATACGTAAGTTATTTCGAAATTGCCCTTAAACAATCCAATTAAATTCAAGAAGGAAAAATCATATAAAAATAATAATAAAGTGTATATTGTTTACCTTTTATTGTTTAATCCAGTAGTACATCAATGTTTTGTTAGAATTTCCAGTTTGCGTTGCAATTTTAACTGCATTCTAACATTTATCCTATATCCTGACTGTGATGCTGAAGCAATAGATTTATTTTCGGTTGAATGAACCGAAAGTAAATTTTTGCTTCCGAAAAATCTTTCCTTGCAGCAGCAGGGTACATGGAAAACTGCGGAAAATAACGCTTAAACAATTTAAATTTGAGATAATTTCCAGATATGCCATTTATTATTTTAGTAGAAAACAACTACTTTTCGATTCGACTCGAAAATGAACAAAATCGACAACTTTATCTTTATTAAATTAGGATTCAAAAATCGCAGTTTTTTTCTTTCTAACCCAGAAACTTAACATATATGTGAGAAATCACTCTATTAATGAACGCGCAAATAAATGAACAAGTCGGTGCTAGTAACACTAGAAGCATTTTTCTGTATCTTTTCGCATTGATATTGCACGCTCCATTTGCGGCACAAAATAGCTCTGCGTGACTTTAAGTGCCGTGTAAACGAGGAACCACATCAATGGCCAAACCAAGGCGCTTCCTTGCAACGCTTGTCAAACTCGGCTAATCGGCATGCAGCAAACAAACAGAATAATCACCACAAAAAAAGGTAGCAACGCACTCTCGAATGGAATGCACTGCAACCGTGTGCCAAACTTTTCCGACTCCTGGACCGAAGAATTATTATGAAGATGTTGTCGATAAACATCACTTGAGCAAGAGTCAAGCACCGACCGACGCAGCTTCACACCGTCGTATGCCGTCGGCCAGAGGGCGGTTTCGATGGGCTAGGTTTGTGCATTTCTTTTGTCGAATTTTACTTTTCACCCGATGCACCCAAATGACGTTGCCTTTCGGTGCGGCTGCCTTTTGTGTTGGGCGTCCGATCGGAAGACAAAACGCCACTGCAAACAACAAACGAAACATGCCGGCATCAGCGTGTCGGCAGAATGAAAAAGTCGGAAAAATACTTGGTGAGCTTGGTTTGCAAAACGATCTATTTTTTCTGTTTTTTTTCTTGTCATGCCGTGCGGGACACTTACCCCCGGTGACAGTTTGCCGAAAAAGGGCAAAAGCGGCAAATGGCAGTGGTACACACAAAGCGGTACCACAACAACAGAAGGGCAAACAATTCGAACGGCTGCCGATTGAAAGTCACGTGAATTGTGAGCAAAATAGGTGCGAAAAGGTACTCCTCCCAGCGAAATGCACGATAAAGGTCCCGGAATCATCATCATAAGTGTCATCGGCGGTGAACGGGCGTATATTGACGTACGCGCGTGTGTGTGTGTGTATGGTTTCCATCCAAGGGAAACTATGGTGATGAAATTGAATCGTCAGGGCTACTGTTATTCCTTCGAAAGTTTGAACAATCTTGTAAGCTAAACCACACGATACAGCTCCCTTTACGCGGAATAAAAGTTTAGAGGCAGCATCAAACACAAAAGAAGGATGTGAAAAATGTGACAGATACCGCCCTCAACATTTCAGCACATCTCGTATAGTTCTGATCGTGCCATAGCAACGGTATTATCATCTCGAAAAGGTAGCCCAGTAGCTGAGTGGCAATAGTCAGTTAGCTTCACACAGAACGACCCCTTTTCTAGATTCTAGAAAGGGGTTTGCTTGATCTGATTCAAGTTCACTGAAAGACGGATTTTCAATAACGAGGAAGATCGATTGATTCGTTCTGTTTTTGAATGAATAGATATTGAAAGGCATGCCGAATGTTTGTCATGACGCTACAAACAGTGTACAAATTAGCCGCGATACCTTCGTTCCTCTAACGCATCCAAATCAATAACGTTAATCCGTCTTAACTCTTTAGATTGTTTCCCTGGTTAGCGAATCGATCAATCACTACTTGTCCATTTAACGTCTCAAAATTTTGAAACAGTTTAAAGTGATGTCGCGTGCTTCGCATCGATCACATGCAATCCATTCTTTTTAATTGAACAACGAGCTAGAACATTAACACTGGCTCTAACGATTATTCTCAACAAGCAAATATTCAACTAATGTAATTTTTTTTACTATAATCTAAAATTTAATATTTTCTTTTACATGGTAAATTGGATTGGAAAGATTGCAATTGGATTGAATTGAAAAGATTGGAAATTAGAATTGAATTGAAAAGATTGTTTGTCAAAAAATATAGAAAAAGTTTTGATATTTTTTGACAAATTAATCTAATTTCCAATCTTTGAAATCATGAAAAGTCATGTGGAGGAAACAATCCGGCTGGTATTCAATCCTACTGCGATGGTTTTTCTGATGTGTAAGATTGTACACTTTTGCAAAAAGAAAAAGTCCTAGTAGCTAGAAAAAGTCCTAGTAGTAGGCAAACAGAAAAAGTCCTAGAACAATTTCAAAGATAAAAATTCAATGTATATAATTATATTTATGACATGTTTCTTTTTGTATAAAAAAGTTTATAATTGAAAAAGAAAAAGAAGAAAACAAAACATTTCTAAATTAAAGATCTATTTGATGTTTTACTTCACAAATCCGTTTAAATCAATGTACATGAGCTGGAAAAGGAATGACAACGTATCGTTTGCAATCTATCTGCTGAAAATAAGACGAATGGCACCGCCTGCAATATCCCTAATTTGTCCCTCAATCGTTATGGGATAAACAATTCACAAAACTCATCCTTGGCAGAGAAAACACAATTTGAGATTCAGCGCTTACTATTAAAATCAAAATCTCCCACCGGCGGGTGGTGAGTTTTCCGTTCCGTCATCGCTCCACACCGTAAACCGTTGGCGTTTAACTCCCGGGACGCTCCTGCTGTGTCGATCCTGCTGTGCTTTCCTCTCATTAGGCTCACCCGTGGAGCGCTCGTACGGTATTGTGCAACGCACACTGACACAAACACTGTGTGTGTGGCTTTTTCCCGTGTATGATGCGCTCACTTCCGGTCAAGAGTACGGATGCAACCGGTAATTTGTCGCTGTAATTTTCTTCTTTTCCGTACTGCTCTGCTACAATTGCTCGGACGCCGGCATTTACAGTCCCGCTCGACCTCCCTCGACACCCCTTGGCTCTGGGCTCTGGGTGATGTTGGGTGGTTGGTGCCGGAGCTGCTCAAGTAAACCGTTTGTTTGTGGTTCACACTGACGCAAGACGGAAGGGTGCAACGTGTGGTGGCACGAACGGACGGACGTACGAAACAGACGGACATCCGCAAGAGGGAAATCAATTTGCACCGTGGGCGGTTAGGTTCGTGTGGTTCTGAAACAATTCCGAAACAGGGCATGGGAAAGAGAATCCTGCGTTGGTCCTGCAACTTGCGGGGCTTCATTCCGATGGTGATTTATGGAAATCGTCTATGTGAGAAACAGTTTCGACACCCGGCATCATGGGCATGCCGATTGATTTGAGTGTTTTTTGTCCACCCTCCAACAGGTCAAACGCTCCTTCCCAGGGGAACCTCTTGTCCACCGTTGGCAACAGGTGCTTAAAAGCTTTCAATTCTGCTTGCCTCAGATCACGTCACTGCTAGTCCCGTGGGAAAGCCTTTGCCTTGGGAACGCTACGTTGGACGGGATGGATGAAAGTAAATAAATAAGACAACAAACCGAAATCCTTAGTCTACCACCATCTCAAGAAGAGTGGCTTACTGCGATGGGTACGAACGTGTATCCAAGATTTCGAACCGCTCAAGAGAGCGGTCGACGGAGATTAGAATGGTCGCTCGTCCCCGTGGCTTCTTTAGCCATCGACGCACCGCACTAAACATCAAATCCGACACCCAAAACAACGGTTTTCGCAAACATCAGTCGGCTATGCTATGGATGTGTGCGTGTGCGTATGTGTGTGGAAAAGCGAGAGTGAACGGATAAGTGAGCAGCTCGTCCAGCAGCGTGCAGCCACCCAAGTGGTGAGCTACCGAACTCCCCCTCACCCCCTCCCCTCGAACGGTGCTCCAGTGCGCACAATCGTGGAAAAAAGCTTTACCCTACCTAGTAGCGGGAAGGCTCGCCGAACCGAGTGGAGCCTGCTTCGCTTTTGCACCGTGACGTCGTCGTCGTCGGTTTGGTTGGGGCTGTCGCCATCGGGTCGTCGGGTTTCAGTAGTCCAGCAGCGTTGGTGACTCGCGCGTACTACGCTTATCCGTGTCCCAGCAGGCCGTGTCCAGCGGTGGACAATCCAGCGGAGGGTGCTAGGGTGCGTGCGTGCGTGCGCGAGTGTGTGTAGCCGTGTGTACATTCGCACGTGTGTATGCATGCACATGTGTGTGTGTGCGTTTGGTTCTTCTATCAATAAGATAGTAACACGCGTGAAGTGAAAACGAAGAAGCCACGCAACCTTCCGCAGCCACTGGCTAAAGGTAAAGGTGTAGTTTGGTGTGTAGGTGCGATTTGTGCTCACTACAGCTACTTTACAAATCGTGTGTTTGTACGTGTGTGTGTGCTTGTGTGTGTGTGTGCGCGCGTGTGTGTGTGTGTATGTGTGCTGCTGCAGTGTGCTATATACATATGTTTGCGAGTGTGTGTGGGTGTGGGAAAATCGGTTTTGCTAAATTGGAGCAATGAAGAGTGTATCCCAAATCCCGTGAAAAGTATCCCACCATACATATTGAATTTTCGGATGCTGAAAATATGGTGCTCAACGAAAATGAGATTGGGTCGGTTGTGTAGTACAGCTTGCACCGAAACATTGCCATTAATCATTACAGCACAGAATTTGGTAAAAGCTCAACGAAACACAACGTGGTTTCAATCAATTGCGGGCAAAGAAAATCCCACCAGGAACTGATTGTTATAGATAAAATGTCCAGCTCCAGCAGTAACGTGTGGAAAACTAAGAATATGCTTTGAAAAGTATTAGCATGGTTCTCAAAAAAATCATTAACTTGTTCATCGAATCGTGTGACACACAAAAAAAAAGTAAGAAATAGAAGGCTCCAAATCTTTGTAATTTCCGGGCATGATGTCACACGGAAGAATTTTCCACTCGCCGTAGTAGGCGCAGAGAATTAAAATTCCTTCCGAAAAATGCCAGCACTTTCCGTGTTTTTACGTTCCGTTGAAAGCGTTCGTTCCTTCGCATAAACAACTTACATCACAGCGGAAGGCACTGGAGGCGAACTGGAGGAAGGGAAAAGTCCGTTCCGTCTTGGGGTCATCCAAGAGCCGGTGCGCTTTCGTCGATAGAACCGGACGACTATCTGTTCCAAGTTGTCGTTCTTCGTTCTAACAGTGGACCACCTCCGAAACGCGGGGTATCCGAAATAGAAAATCAATGAAAACTCGATGCTGACTTGTGCACGGGCTTTTTTTCTTACCTCAACCGGACCCGTGATCCCGATGCTGAGCGCTCCGTGCACTAAACAATGGCTGGCATTCGAAACAAGGGCAAAGGTTCTTGGGCTTCGCATGTAGTCACCGTCCATGCGGTGGAGCACAGATTCTAGTTCTTTTTTTTTTTTGTAGCCCGTTTGGCTGCGTGCGTACTTGCTTCATCCTGGAAAGGACGAAGGGTGAAAGCTGATTCGTTTTGTGTGTGTGTTTTTTTTTCTTTCGCTCTCTCCCTTTTTCCCTGAGTGTACCACTCTCTCGCGGTGAGTGACGGAGCGACGACGGTTACGTGACGGGCATCGGGTGAGCGCTTCTTCCGAGCAGCTCATTCCTGATTCAGAAATAGAAACACCAGCGGGACGAGAATAGCGGGCTTGATTGTAGCGAGGGGAAGGATGGATGGGGGGGGGGTCTGGGTGGCAGACTGGGCGTTTGTTTTTGCCACCCAGCCGCTTGAGGTGGAAATGCGTGGGCAGGGGGTGTACTTTTGAATGGAGCGGATCGGCCGAACCGAACGCATCATCATCGCTGGCGCAAGCTACTGCTGGTGGTGGTGGTGGTGGTCCCGAAAAAGCACGACAATGAATGCTCGACGTACACCGAAACGGCGAAATAATGTGGCCGCTAAGTGAGTGAATATACCGAAATCTGCTCGGTGGTGCGGATTTCGGCTATTTGCCGCTCGCGTACGCGATTTGTGCCCTACGTCACGCATTTGTAACGATTTTTCGCGCATTCACAAACAACGGAAATGCTTCGCGCGGCGCCTGGTAGTCACATTGTCGAACCGAGAACGTTTTCTGCAAGGTGGGTGGGATTGTTAAAATTCATCGAAAAGCGTGATTATTGAGTCGAATGCTTTTTATCACTTTTCTTCCCGACCGCTTTCATGGAACGGTGTGGGCAGGTAGCTTCGATAAGAATATTGGAACTGCGATGTCTTGCTCGATTCGGAACTCGAACAGTGTACCACTCTGGGAGAAGAACGGATGTGCTATAAATACCTTATTAAGGATACAATTTGCTTTTTTCTTCCCATGCCAGTATCGTTGTTCTCTCGATTTTTTTTTCACCCCATCCAATCATTATGATGAATCATGTTCATGCGATCAAAAGCAAAGCGATAAAAGTAATGGTCGTACCGATACTTCCGGCAAACTGGCACGAAGCAGAAACGCGCCCGAGTTCCAGCAGTTGTTGAGCCGTGTGGAAAACGGAAAACCAAATCGATCGAAACCGCCCAACCGGCGGGGGGGTGTCAATGAGAAAAGGGGAGAGCGAAAAAAAAGTGGACCACCAAACCCGGTGATGTGACCAGTTGCACCGGGCGGAGCGGCACGGGGACAGTCTAGCCTTCCAGTAATAAAAACACCTTAACGAGCAGGATCCTGCTTGCAATATATATATATTCGTTTGCGGTCGAGTTGGTTCGAGTTCCGAATGCAGTAGGAATGGATTTTTCCAGCCCCGGCATGCTCATCATCCCCACTATCGATCGATGGCGTCTGTACCGCATGATGGTGTGGCAGGGCTGATAATTTTGTGCTCCGGTTTCGTCTTACCAAACGTCTCGAGAACATCGATCGTACGAACATCTTTTTGGCAATTGGTAGGAGCGCTTCTTAGTATCCATAATTCCTGCCCATGCTGCTTTGTGCTAGGCTTTCTTCCGAACCCACACATGTTGCGGCAAGCCCTACATTGTTGTCCTGTTATTTTTGGTTTTAAAATCCTCGACTGCTAGCCCAAGGCTCAGCTTTCAGAAAAGACGTTCGCAAAATTCCCCCCAAAAAAAAATGAAATAATCTCCAATTAAGGAGATGATATTTGATGTGGTGCTATGTCGGTGGCAATTCGACTGAATTCTGAATTCGACTGAATCAAAGGGTGCAATCTACTCGCGCCCTGTTTATTGCTAGTGAAAGCCTAACATTTTCATCCGAACGAGCCCGCAGAAGTTGCTGACGAATTTTGTACTTTGAATTGGTGAAAATATGCTTCTACACACGTTGGCTCTGCTGTGGAACCAGTTCAAAAGGGTAAACATAATGGTGCTGAAAGCATAAGTCTCGTTACATAATTGCAGTGCTCTGGGTAGAACAGCGATGGATTAGTATCCAGGGAACGTTTCACAAAACGGTAAACCGAAATAATCGTCCACGTTCGAGCGGGTACGGTTACGAATGCCTCTGTATGGTCGTGGTGTTTGTTTGTTTGTGCCGTAAGAACACCAAAAGAATAGCTCCTTTTGGTGAAGGAAACGCGTAGCATTATTTGCGTGGAGTTTTCATTGGCTAATTGTAACGAGAAATTAAACTGAAAACATTCATGTATGTGTTCCTTTGCAAAAGCTTGAAATGTGATAGCGTCCCAAGGGATTACCGAATATATTTTCTTTTAAATAATATTCCAATGCCACTCATGACAATCATAATCGAAAACTAACATTATGAGAATATTTTCGGTTTGAAAAATTTGCATGTTAGTCACACGTCTCACACAGAAAATTCAATTAAACGAAGACATGTTGGAACAAGCTGTAATTTTTGGTACAATCTTTGCACCTTCTTTGGGTTGGCGTTTTTTGAACTTTTTTAAATCATCGCAATATATTAACTAGTTATTTACTAGATGAACATTGGGCTAGATCATGTTGAAAATAAAAACGTAAGCACTTTTATTGCTATTATCGTTTTATTTCAGAATAATAGTACTGCTATTTTGGTCCTTCGTAATATTAAATAATCACTTCATTTAAAACTCCTGAGTACGGCATTTAAAATAGTTTTTAATTCTCTAAGAAAACTGAGAATAAACAAAATTGGTCCTTGAAAGGATACGCATACAAAAAACATTTGCCTTTTTCGTAATAAAATGACTTTGAATGACTACAAAACTCTTCGCTGCTTCTAATAAACTGTTTGAAGCTGCTTTACCCATCAAGAGTAGATCTGATATAAAATTTAAGCCTTCAAACGTAAGACTAAACACCCTCCCTATAAAAGTCGAGCTATAATACTGCTGCTTTAGATTTAATGTGAAGAAAAGAACCATTATTGGCTGGTTAAAAGTATTGTGCATCGTTTGGTAAAGCTTTATAAATGATAGCAAACAATAGTCTTACTAACGGAGCGAGTTTTATGTTTCATTCCTTCATAACCCTTCGGTGCATCCACATTGTAATAAACTAGCACCGGGTTAAAGCTGGCTACGTCCACTGACTATCCCCTAGGCAACGCGATCCTGAAGGTGCGTCCTGTGCAAATAGCTAGAAACGTGCACGGTAAATTAAGATCCGTATCCGGTAGTGAAGATGGAAGTCTTCGTTTGACTTGCCGCTCTTCGGAGCACAACAATCAAGTTTATTAAGTGATGTTTGTTCATAAAACACTCACCGCTTTAATTACGTTAATTCACCGTGCAACATGGACCGGACGGATTGTGGCACCTGACCATTTTCCTGGGCCCTGGCATGCAATCGCACACAAATACACCCCGAACAAATGTATCTCCCACGCAATGCCTGCAAATAGCCTACAGCTACAGAGGGGAGGCAGATTTTCATCCCACCACAAGCCACAGGGCAGTGGTTCAAATTTCATTACTTCAGACGCTGCTGTTGCCTCATCTTTCGTGGCAAAAACTGCCACCACCATCATCGCCAAGGTTCTGGTGAAAAGGGATCCTAACGCGTTACTCCTGCGAAGCAACCGGAACGGTATCGGTCCGCACAAAGTGGAAAACGCGAGAAAAAAAACCGGTGGAAATGTAAAAACGGGAAAAGAACAACATAATGTACACATCCGCCCTGCCATGCTAAATGATGCCCATTTGCTTCCGTTGCCTCCGTCCGCCTTCAAAGCCCCACAGCTACGACATCAATTTGTGCCTTCGGTAAAAGCTGGAAAGCTGTTCGCACAACATTTCCCGATGCTTTTCTATAACCTCATCCGGTCCATTCTTTACTCGCTCTCTCTCCGGGAGCCGACGCTACAATCGGTTGGAGGCCCATTTTTTTTTGTTTCTTTCTTGGGCGTCGATTTTTGCTTTTCTAAACCGGAAATGGCAACGATGCGTTGAGGGGGGGGGGGGTGGGGGAGGGGGCATGTACGCTAGAAATAAAAATGTGCTGTCCATAGGAATGAGTGGAAAATGTGAGGAACTGAGTGAAGAAAAAAAAACCTAACCTCTTGAAGCCTTGAAGGTCCTTCGACGAGGACGAAACACGATGGGAGACGGCTAGTAAAACCAAGCTAGCCCACAAACCGGTACAGTTTGGTTCTCCTTTTGATCCAGAGGCACGTCCAGCGATTCAAGTGATTTCGTATTCCGTCGGTACACGGTGGACGTCCGATGAAGTGTCACCGACGTTTGGACGTTTGGGTGACGGGAAAATAAAGCAATTATAAAACCACTATCGTCTGCCTTTCGCATGCAGGCAAGGGCTGCACTCCGCAGGCGTCTTTACACAAGGAACACCGTGTAGGTAGGTGTTATAAACATGTTTTCCTGACCCCGGTGTTGTCCTCATTGGACGGTATATTTATTATTCATCACAGAGTAATTGAAGCGTCGGTGTAATGGGTGGCTCCAAGCAATTCAACAGTTTTCTTGAGTAATACTTTAAACATGTGCAACTTCTAGCAACTCGTACAAATTATTGCAGAAACATACACAAAATGCTATGGTAGACTAAAACAGAATGTTTTTAAATAATTCTCGGAAGATTCAGGAAAGCCAACCAAAGTTTTAGTGGAAAACATAATATAATAATCAAACAAAGCGTCTAAAATCAAACTGATGATTAATGATTAGCTCGAATGTCAGCCGAGGTTGTGATATTCAATCCAATCTTACCGAAACGAATAGCACAAGGAGAATTGTGTGAAGCGAGCTTTTGAGTTCTTATCTGGTTTGGATCAGGCCTTACAGCCGAATCAATGAGACTATTCGTTTCAAAAGAATGTGTTCTTACTCCGAACGGCTTAAGCTATAAGAAGCACACAGTTTGGATAAGACGATTACAACCGGTAAAGAAAATTATCCAAAATTGTGCTTTTTATACATTAAGTTTTATACATTTTTACTTTACACCTTTTAAATACATCGAGAGAGAGTAAGTAATCGCATCATTTACCATTTCGCAATAGCCATCAATTAGAATACTTGACGCGCTCAGCAACATACTCTTCTGGAGAAAAGAGAGAAGGGTTGTAGAATTGTCTGTTTTTACTCTTTATACATTTTTATTAATGTACAAAAAGCACGATTTTGGACAATTTTCTTCACCGGTTGTAATCGTCTTATCCGAACTGTAAAAGTAAACTAAAAAAGTAAAAATAAAAAAACTAAAACAAGTAAACTAAACTCACAACGAGAGCCAATAATTGTCCAGCTATATTTACCCAAGATAAAGTATGAACAAATGTTTGAAATTGTTTAGAAAGGCTGAACCCAAATTCAACAATAATCAAGTTTACTTATTAATTTTTAACTTCGATAGTTATTCTTTGCGTTGAAAATAAAAAAAAGCGATGCTTCATCGTAATCATTAGCATACTCAAGTGTTACTAATGATATTTTTTTATGCGGACTGTGTTGTTTCTGAAGGTGATTCCATCTAAAATCGTTCATACCAACCTTCCATCATAATAAAAATGTTTTATGCAATTCAAATTCAAAAAATGATCGCTTTCAAAACCGGACCAATAGCACACACACACACACACACTGTAATGATGAGAAGAAAATCTCTCTGTAAGAGACAGTAATCGATTCTCGGATTACAATCATACAGCTACTCGATAGGTTCTCGAATCGAATAAATCCCATCGCTTCGCCGTCTAGTCTCATTCCAATGCCTTCTATGTTCGCCTTTTTACAATCACCATTTGCCAGACGCACTGCTCAAACTTCTCTGTCGTTCGTGGCGTCAGTAACGTGTCCTTTTCCATTCCCGTCCGCGAATTACGAGACACAGAGACGAGGTATGAGTAGACTGGCACGGCGATAAACGGCTCAGCACTCGGCACTAAACTATCCTAAGGGAGGCGTTGGGACGTTTATTCAACGGTTTAATGAAATCAACTCGAGTACCCAACGAGCGAGCGAACGAGCGAGCGAACGAACAGCCCGGAAAGGATAGCACGCAAACGGGAATTGATTGTAGAAGCGTTGGTTTTTTGTCCTCCTTTTTCGATTGCCGCATTTTCCTCTCCATCACCGTAGCCGTATTGTGATGCTGCCAATCGCTCCCGACAGTGATAGGGCTGTGCAGTTTTGCGTAGCGTTTTCATAATCAAACGGGTGCACGGGTGGAATCAAAAATGACGCGCAACACTTACTCACCACTAGATGTCATATTAATGTGCGTTTCGCCGCCTTTACCGTTTCCGTCTCGTTACAACCCAGGGTAGAGTGCAAGCATCGGTAGCATCATCACGTTTCCGTACACCGTCAGCTAACAGCATCCGAGCATTGCGATGGCCATCCCGATGGCAGGACGTCGGCATACCCGGCGGGGTCGCTACTGGCACATGGGCATCGTGTTCCTGGTGTACTCGAGCTTTCACGCGTACTCGGCCTCGATCGGGGGCGGTGGGAGTGACGAGGGCCCGGCCGACCTAGGCAACATCGATCTCTCCAACATCACACCGAACCCAGCCTTCTACGTTACCTCCGGCTCGTCGTCGTCCGGGGAAACGTCCGGCGAAAGTGACACCGACGCACCAACGGACGAGTTGAGTCCGACGGAGGAAACAAAACAGGCGCCCGGCCGGCACCATCACACCCACCCGACCTGGCGACCGAAGCGCGAAAACTGCACCCCACCCGCGATCGAACAGTTCCCGCAACCGCTGATGGGCCCGAACGTCCGGAAGCACGGTGGCTTGATCATACACGTGCTGGTGGCCGTCTTCACCTTCCTCGGGCTGGCGATCGTGTGCGATGATTACTTCGTGTCGAGTTTAGATAGAATTTGTGAAGGTAAGACTGTGGCCGCCGCCGCTGCACTGAGGCGCTCTCACTTCTCATGGCCTGCTTCTGTCTTCCTGCTCTAGAGCTAAAACTATCGCCCGATGTTGCCGGTGCTACGTTTATGGCGGCCGGAAGCTCGGCCCCCGAGTTGGCCACCGTCATCATTGGCGTGTTCTTTGCGAAGGATGACATCGGCATCAGTGGCGTTATCGGGTCGGCCGTGTTCAACATCATGTTCGTGATATCGGTCTGCGCTCTCTGCTCCGGAACGGTGCTGCAGCTGAATTGGTGGCCATTGGTGCGCGACTGCGCATTCTACACCATCTCCATCCTGGTGATGTTGATCGTAATCTTCAACGACGTGATCTCGTGGATCGAATCGCTGGTGATGCTGCTGTTCTACGTCGTGTACTGCGTTGCGCTACACTTTAACACCCCGCTCGAGAAGTGGGCACACACCTGGAACCTCCCGATTAAGCTGCCGACGAAGGAGGAGCAGTCGGCGCTGGTCACGTACAAGAATCTTCCCGAGACGACCTACACCCAGGGCCAGCAGCCGGGCCAGGACGCACAGCAGCAGCAGCAGCAGCAGCAGCAGCAACCACCGCCAGATCAACCACCAGCAGTTGATCAGGGTTACGCGGCTTATATGGACCCGAACGCTAGCTGGGATCCGAATGCGGCCTGGGGTGAACCAACGCCGGCCATGACCAACACGATGCCGGCGAACGTAAACGATGGGTGGAATACTGGCAGCGGACAGCAGAACTACGCCTACGAGGATCAGTACGGACAGGACGGTCAACAGAAGTCCCAGCAGCAGCAGCAGCAGCAGCAACAGCAGCAGCAACAAGCGGTCGTTCAGCAGACATCAGCACCGGCAGCCGGTGATGATTACTACAAACCGAAGGAACCACGACCGCAGGACTCGCACAACCCCCTGGAGAAGCCTGTCGACGGGGGCATGCTGGCGCAGGTATCGTGGGCGATCGTCTACCCGATCCACTACACCGCCCGGCTCACCATGCCCGACTGCAAGACGGAGAAGTACAAAAACTGGTACCCGTTCACCTTCCTCATCTCGATGATCTGGATCTCGTTCTACTCGTACTTCATGGTGTGGATGATAACGATCATCGGTTCGACCCTCGGCATCCCTGATACCGTCATGGGACTAACGTTCGTGGCAGCGGGTGTGTCCGTCCCGGACGCGCTTAGTTCCATCGCGGTGATCAAGGAGGGCTACGGCGACATGGCCGTGTCCAACGCCGTCGGGTCGAACGTGTTCGATATACTCATCTGTCTCGGGCTGCCCTGGTTCATCCAGACCGCGATCATCAAGCCCGGCTCGCACGTCAACGTCATCTCGAAGGGGCTCACGTACTCGACGCTGTCGCTGCTGTCGACGGTGCTGTTCCTGCTGTTTGCAACGCACCTCAACGGCTGGAAACTCGATAAGCGCCTCGGCATCGTGCTGATGTTCTGGTACCTGCTCTTCATCACGGTCGCTTCCCTGTACGAGCTGAACTTCTTCGGTCAGCTCAATCCTCCCGAGTGTCCCAGTAAGTATCTCCAGTAAGGCGATGGCACAAAACTCCCGGGACACTAACACTAACGTATTGTGGCGTGTCCATTTCTTTGCAGGTATCTATTAAAATGGGCAGCTAGCCAGAAGTCTGCCTACATCATACTCTCCGCCATCTGCCCTTCATCTTCCGCGTATATACACATACATTTCTTCCGCTAAGTGCAGCAGCACCATACAAACAACCACGACAAGGTCCCCTGTCCTATGTACCTATCTTCCGTAAACTTGCTTACCTACAGTAGTAGTTAGTGGCTTTAGTGGCTTATGTTCCTCAAACTTCCCTCTCATTTGTACCGCTCGTCACAGGTATGTTAATAGCTCCCAGCAAGTCCGTGATTAGATGTTTTTGATTCAATTGTTAAAAGTATCAAAAACATACCATCATCATACAGCTCAACATGGCTGCTGCTACGTTGGCTAGCTACCACACACCATCTTTAGTAGCTTAGTACCAGAAGCTGGTTTTGCATTCCTATTTGTAAACAGTTGTGCCATGATAGCTAGTTAGATAACAGCAGTGCGTTAGCGTTACGTTCGTTGCGATTTTCGTTTGGATCAAAGTTTAATCACACGATCGTTCGGAGCACCGCCATTAACGTAGTGTAAAGGTGCCACTCACGCTTACCAGAGCAACTTCAAACTCAATTTGCCTACCACTATACTATACATTACCTATTTACACCCAAGGATCGAAGGCTCATGCGCGCAATATTTAGTAACGAGCATGGTTAACACAATTAAATAATTTAAAAACAAAAACAATACAAACCGTAGGACCAAACGTAAGACGACAAATATTCGACTCGCTTTTTTCTTTGTTCGGCCATCAAATTCACACACTATACTGTTCGCGTTTTTGTGAGGATAGCAAAGAGGCGTTGTTTTACGTTTGCGCGCCTGAGCAAGCAGCCAATCACAACAAAACACACAAAAAAACAATCCCATCGATCGTTTTCCTTAGACGAGCACATCTGCATTGTGCATTCTATCCTGCAATCATCACAACCAGGCGTCAGTGTTTGCACCATCGCTAAAACATATTACCATGATGCGCTTTTGTGACCACATTGTGTGTGTGTGGGTATGTGAGAGAGAGAGAGAGAGCCCAAAGGAACCATAATGCCGTGTCGTGTGTTAGGTGTAAATAAACTATTCTCATCGCCCATCGCCAATAGAAGCTCCACGATCAAATTGTAAAGTGGGCAAACCGTGGCAAGAGTGTTGCGTAGCAATGAAACAAATGCAAAGCATGCTTTGTATAAACACAGCATCATCATAGGCAAAGTGTGTGTGTGCTAAACAAAACGTCGAAACATTCGCTAGCTTTATCCTACTCTCAATCATGTGTTCGCGTTTTTCTCTCTACAAGTCCGCCGCCGATACGGACGCTTTTAATGAGCTACGGCTTCGCACTATCCGGACGGGGTCATGCGAGGATGTTCCCTATTTAACGGCCCTATACCCTATAAACGAATAAGTATTAGAGACAATATATATATACATATATTATACAGTACAGTATTTATCACAGCAACAGACGAGCACTGGAAGTAATGGAAAGCTAAGCAAAACCATGCGCAGGTTCACTTGTCATGCTGGTAAATTAATAGGTGCATGAAAATCGTAAAGTCTATACGCTCCAATCGATCGAATCAGCGCAAACTGAAGGGCAAAACAAAACCCCGACAGGAGCAGTTGTTCCCGGCAGCGCTATTTACATACTTAGGGCATAGGAAACCCAAACTCTATCGCAAGTACAGGAAGCTGAATCTGAGGATCTGTACTCCATCCGTATGGCACAATCTTCAGCTCGCTCTTCCTGCGCATGTATGCTGTATTTTATGATTGTTGTTGCTGTTGTTCCAAGATTACGTTTCTATATTAATCTATGAACATGCAATCGAATAGAGTTTGTAAAGTGACACCACAAAATACATAACCTAACGCCAACGACTTCCTCGAAGCTGGCCCCAGCCTATTACGATGCAATGAGTTTCGCAGTTACGAGGACATGTATGCTGCGTTGATCGATTACGACCGCGGATCGATTAATTTATTTTTCTATTTACGGATCGATCGTGACCGGTAGAGGGGAGCTAGGTTCGGAAGAGTTAGTGCCGGGTGTGTACATTTTATCGTGTTTAAATGAGTATTTACTTCATTTTTGCGGTGAATGTTAAAATGTTTTCCACCTACTTAAGATTAATAATTATCTGTTTTAATCGAAACACCGAATATGATGCCTGACGCTTGCAATATTGTTTACCTTACTGCAACATTCCTGCTGCCAAGCCATGTGTACAGTTACCTGTAATTAAGACCAATTAAGCAATTGCATAGTAATTCTTCTCATCTCGTGAGCAGGTGCTGGCTCGTAAAACGAGGTCGTCTATTAAAACTAAACTAAATCGATTCGTCGGACATGCAAGCGTCAACGCCACATTCACCATAAAGTTCACCACATGGAAAGATTCACACACCACACGGGCAAAAGTTGTACACTACTAACACAAGCAAATTATTTACCCGAATAGGGTGCAAAGGATGCGACGAAAAGGGATGTTTAACTCCGCCTTCGGCGCCTATGTTCGATTTTCGTTCCCCTCAGTTTCGTTCCATTTTCGTTTGATTTTAGTACGGAAATGATTTCGTTCGTTCCATTTACCCATCGGTAGCGAAAATTTTGTTGATATTTCGCACACATACACACCCCCAAAACCGTAAGTTGGTTCAAACGTAGATATTGCAGACATCAATGCACCACAACATTGCACTCACCCGTATGCAAGCGCATATAGAAAACAAAACGCACACGGCGTAGGTTTGCTTTGTTCGTTGTTGGCAGTTTATTCTGTGGGTGTCGGTAGTGTCTTTGCGGACACTCGGCGAATCCAGCCCAGAATAAACACACACGCAATGGCACGCGACGGTTAGTCTTCGTTCGGGACAGAAGGCTGTCACAGAGCGCATCACTGTGCGCGATCATCAACACCATCCATCTCTCACAAGAGAACATTTCTTCTCCTTTGGCTGCCTTTGGAACGAAAAATGTGCTTACGATCGCTGCGTCAAGAGCTTGCCGATGATCCACGCTCAAGAGTAACAACCACGCGGCGTACGTAGCCAGAAGCAGGAAAGGAGAACCCGAGCTGATCATCCTGAAGTGGCCTAACCGACAAATGGGACAGACACGATAGCTTGTGCCCATTGGTCAACGTCGTTCACGGTTATCAATTACCTTAAAGTAGTGTTTAGCACACAGCGCACCCATTTGGAGCACCGTAGTGGACACATAGTGAACGGACATTTAATAGTAGCAAAAGAAATAGTTCAAAATAAAAATCCAACAGTCAACAGGCGTTTGGAACGCAGTAACATACGCAACGATCGATCGAAGTAGGCGATCGGGTGAGCGAATTGCGTCGATAGAACGTACGCCGGCTTAGAGCATACACCACAAGTGTATAACACTTATCTACTGAAATATTGAGCATTAACAGTTTCAGATCATGGATGGCGCAATTAAGTCAAACCTGAAGTCGCGTTGATCCCGGCCGGGTCCACCAGCCCGGTGCGATGCGAGCATCTGCATGAAGACTTACAGGAACTGGAAAGCCGTGGTACTCTTCTTAAACTTCAAGCCGACTTCTCGCGCTACTTTGATCATCGCGTACTAGGATTTGGGAGACATTGTTCAAAACAACGAATCTCTTATGTCAATTGAATGCCTCCCGAACCGTCTAACTACGATACACCATCAAGCTTCATCAGCTTATACCATATGGTAAATGTTTCCAACATTTCATTTCATTTCTTATTTACTTCAAAATTGATTCTTTTGTTGATATGATCAACCCCAACTTCGTGATTCGATGCGTGCGCAGATTTAAACGAGAATACGTTCATTCGATCACAAGTGCCAGCTTACAGCTGGCGGCAGCTAGTTAAAATGTCAATCAATCGTTCAACCCAAACTAGATGTAAAGATGGCAAGGACATTAAGAACAAACGATGAACGAAACCGTGAAGGGGATTGGCACAAGTAGAATGCAATATTCTTTCGGATGTGGCTCGGTTCCTACTGGCGTAGGAACCTGTTGCCATTCATCTGCGGTCTATACATTAACCACCCACACTTATAATATATCTCCAGCATTAGCATGCAAATCTGGTACATTCTTTCTCGAAGGCGTCAACGCGCCACGACATTTCCGTTATATAAATTAGATTGGGTAACAAAAACAAACGAACAGAAAATTCGGAAAAATTAACATCCGCGCGCAGCGTACAACAACAGCTGAAGCGCAGATAAAACATTATAAACCTCTCTATAGCAATACATTACAGACAGAGTCTAAATCCGTACATACTATGTGGATTTCTGTGAATCTATGTTATTGCAGATCCTGTTTCACACGAATGCTATAAGATCATTTCCAGATTATTGATGTCAACCAAACCACAAAACACTTAGGGTACGTTCGAAACCAGAAAGTAAAGTAAAGGAAAAGATCATAAAGCGTTTATGAATGAATTCGACGTTCAAAGATAACAGTGGAGGGTCAAAAAAGTATAAAATATAAAACCAAAACAAGTCTAAAACCAAACAAACTGCTCATGCTATGAGATGTTAATTGTTGAAAAAGTTAAATAAAAATGTAATGATAAAATCGACTATTGTTTTTTTGTTTCTTTTGTCGCCTCCAGCGACATCGTTAACCTAGATAGTTCGTTTTGCCGGGGAGAACTATGGTTTATCCAGAGTTTATATACCTCTTCGCAAAAGGATTATAAACAAACTAATTGGACGAGTAGACCGTGTGGCAATGCTGGCGGATTCAGTGGCTCCCACTTAGGGTTTACTTATGCCAATGATTATTTTTTTCTAAAGATTATGGCTATGCAGAAAGTATGAGAAATCGAAATTCCGTATTCGATAACAATTACGGTGAAAAAAGTAATAATAAGTAAGTAGTTAAACAATGCAGAAATGTAGTTTGGTGTATCTCTATGGACCACTTACTTTTCTCATATTACAGGAAGACTTTTATTTCATCTAACGGATTAATATTGTCGTACTGTCGTGTGAAAGGCTGGCGCCATATCCATACACCAATCGTCCATATTAAACAATATATTTAGGTAATGTATGTAGTGATTGTAAGCAGAAACCTACAGAAATGATGCTTCGTATTATTGCAATAAATACATGTACTCTCTCTATCTCTCTCTCTCTCTGTCTCTCTATTTCTCTCATATACACTCTTTTTTGCCTTTCCACATATTCGTTTGCTGTACTGAGAACGAATGAGAAACCGGAAAATTCGAAACTCCTATACCACTTCTTCGGAACCTAACTTATTTACAAAATATTTCTTTCTCTTCTCTACTGGTTTACTTTTTCACAGCATTTATCGAAACACATTACTCATTTGTAAATATTGCAGTACAATCGATAACTGGATACAAAAGATTCATTCATTTTGAAATATTACTCATCTCTATAAAATTTACGTTATGCCTGTTAGTGTGGTTGTAGGCACAAAGGTTAATACAATGATAGCAAAAAAGCGTAATACAATAAAAATTATCTGTATTTTTTTACGAAGTGGTCATATCTGTCGGCAGCAGAAAATGAAAAATTCAATTGAAACCATCATAAACCGTTGTGAAGTACAACGTATATGTTAGATTTTTGTGCTAAAAAATTGGAAAATACGCCCACAAATATGTAACATTCG
Source organism: Anopheles farauti (assembly GCA_000473445.2). Taxonomy (NCBI): domain Eukaryota; kingdom Metazoa; phylum Arthropoda; class Insecta; order Diptera; family Culicidae; genus Anopheles; species Anopheles farauti. Next base: position 4,215,471 of record KI915049.1, on the reverse strand, counting down.
GTAAATTCTATTTGTTATATCCGAAAGGCCTTTAGCATCCACTCATATAATAAACGCAAGCCGTTGATGATATTTTGGATTGCATTGCAATCAATGCACAAAATATAGACAATGAAAATAAAACATTGCCAGTTTTCAATAAAGATTCATTGTCCCATTGTAAACAGCGAAAAGTGGATTCCTAAAACATTTTTATAAGTTATTCTTTACATATTTTCTTTAGCGAAATGGTGATAGCCCACTGTGCACTACATCACTGTTGTGTTGTTTTCTTGTAGTCTTTCATGCCCTCTCTTTCTTTTTCTCTTTATCTTTCTCACTCTCTTCACTCTCACCCACTCTCTCTCTGGCAATCTGCTGGGTCTATCAATAAAAAGACAAAACTGCATCATCGTACGATTCTGATACATTCCGTAGCACCAACTTGTTGAAAAACGATCAGAAAAGTTGCTTTTTCATATCGAAAAAAATCACAAGAGTGGAAAAAGGTTAATATACAAACAATTTTTCGACTGTTTTTTTTTTACTCGGACTCTCTCGTTCTCTCCCTTTGTATTCACGGTCAGCCCGAAACACCGGACCACTGATAGTACAAAACAATCGGCTCGCTATCTGGGCAAAAATCAGGAACTGTCCATCCGTCTCATCCCGTCGTCCGTACTGTGTGTAAAACAACTTTTCGTCCACAGTCACCAGGGTCTACTTGTGTGCTGGGAATGCTAATTTAATGTTACTTTATGAGACACTGTAGTGGTCGTGTGCTCGTGCTGTCGGCGTTTGTTCTGCTGTTCGAAATACTCACCGCTTATCAGCCCCTGCCGGAGTGTGTGCTTCGTCCAGCCAAAATACGAACCTCGACCGAGCGATCGTGTTGAATCGCCGTGCCAGTTTTTGTACGAGATCGGCTACGAAAGGTACACCAGCCGGTAATCGGACACGCGTGTGTACGGTGTCGATCGTGAAAAAGTTCCGGGAGCGCACAGAGGAAAACTCACACATTTACCCACCCCCTCTTTCGAGCTTATATAATCGAGTGGCAGCACCACAGTTACCATGGCAATCGAACTACCTCGCGTTAACCTGGATGAGCCGCGCTACGACCAAAGTACCTACCTTAATCGTGCCAAGCACTTTCTTATCGTGACCAATCCGCTGAATGTGTTCGCCACCGAGGAGCAGCTCGATCGGGCCGCTCGAATTGTGCGCGACTATCGGTAACGACCCTTTTTATGCCCCGTAACCTCCGCCCTGTGGACGGAAGTGCGTACGGCTCCATTTGCCCGACAGGCCCCTCTAACATGTGCATTTTTGTTTGCTTTTCCTTTCCGAAACTGGTGCTAGCGCTGGCAAGCCCGTCCCAGATGTGACCAGCGTCGATGAGCTATGGAGCGCCAAGTATCTTTACGACAGTGCGTTCCACCCGGACACGGGTGAGAAGATGCTGCTGGTGGGCCGTATGTCGGCCCAGGTGCCCATGAACATGACCATCACCGGCTGCATGATGACGTTCTACAAGTCGACGCCCGCCGTCATCTTCTGGCAGTGGTTCAATCAGTCGTTCAACGCCGTTGTTAACTACACGAACCGTTCCGGAGCGTCACCGATCAGCCAGGAGCAGCTGCTGACCTCGTACTGCATGGCAACAGGTGGCGCCCTGGTGACTGCACTTTCGCTCAATCGTCTCGTACGGGTAGGTTACTAGATCGTGTCGTCTCGTCATCTTGGGGGATGCCCCCGGATCTTGGCATGTGTTCAGCGGCTGTGCTTTGCCACGGCGCGTGCTGCAAATTGTGATCATTTTTCACGAAGAGTTTTGTTGCTTCTTTTCTCGTTTGCTTTCCTCTCCATCCATTTAGAATGCTCCTCCGCTTGTCGGACGTCTCGTGCCGCTTGCCGCCGTTGCCGCCGCTAACTGCATTAACATTCCCTTGATGCGTATTCAGTAAGTATCGCCGTGCCTGTAGCGCGAACGCAACATCATCAAATAACGCTGAGCATACGATAACTGTGTGGTAGGAGTCTCTCAGTGTGGCTTCCTCCTTTGCTTACTGACTGCCTCGAAATTGGGCAAAGGACTGCAGAGGCAGCAATTCAAAAATAGCACCACTAATGACGGAAATTCGCGCAATTGCGGCAACATGAAAGCAAACCCAAAGATACATAGTGACGACAGTGTCGAGCTTGACATTGGAATTGCTTCTCCTCTTCGTTTTGGACGAAGAAGTTATTTTTATGAACCTAAGCAGAGGCAAAAACACACCAACCATGCGTTTGCCATATGGACGAAACTCACACACGCCAAAGAAACCGTGTATCTTACAGCCTTTGCTTTATGATTCATTCGTTTGTTTCTTCTCCGGATCACTAGAGAAATTAAAAATGGTGTCACTCTGCTGGACAAGGATGGTAAAGAACTGGGTCAATCGGTTCGTGCCGCAAAGGAAGGCATTTCGGCCGTCACTTTCAGCCGTATTCTGATGGCCATGCCTGGAATGGGTAAGACGAATGCAGCTCCAATGACGGTTTATCCTCTAAAATTTAACATTACGTTTCTTTTCAAACACACACACTTCAGTCTTCACGCCGGTACTGATGAACACGCTGGAAAAGCGAGGCTTCCTGCGCCGCTTCCCTTGGGCAAATGCACCGATCCAGACGCTGTTCTGTGGACTGTGTCTCACGTTCGCCACTCCGCTCTGCTGTGCGCTGTTCAGCCAGAAGGCTTCGATCCACGTGGACAGCATCGAGGAGGAGCTGCGCACGAAACTTCGCAAGGAGCGTCCTGAGCTGGATGTTGTATACTACAACAAGGGTCTGTAAATAGTCTCGGTTGTGGGGCTCCTGAAAAAAGACGGATCTTTTTCGCTTCTTTTCGTTCGGGAAATTGCATTTCGTGCACCTTCGACTGCTTTCATCCGAGATTCGCTCCTCCCGACGGCGGTGTTCTCCCAACGCTCCACTTGCCATAATTTCTACGGGATCATAAGCTCGTTTACTTGTTCTAATAGGGTTTGTTAAGTTTTCCAAATTTCCACGGGTAATAGAAGAGAACACGTATGTTCTATATGCATTTTCGTGTGCGTGTGTATGACAATAAATGTGAAGTTTTCTGTTTATACTCAAATGCATTTCCGCCGGAAGGACGCTAAATGTGGGCTATGTTTTCATGATGTGGCATTTAGATATGAATAAAAGCAACATGCCGAACGTTGCGTCTCATCGTAGAGACCGAGCACGTGAGCATTTTCGTGATTAAGATATTGCATAAAGAATCAAGATCATGCCAACTATTACATTCCTCGTTTATTATCTTTTATCTTCTCACGTGTGAGGATCGCTATCAGAAATCAGTACCACCTAGGTAAGTGTAGCATTTTCTGTTCCTGATTCTGCTTCTAATTCAGCATCCTTTTATTTATGCATTAATCAACTGGTTTCGCCTACCCTCGAATTAGACGTGAGAGATTTGACTTGAGGGAAATGTATGTCTGTTTGCTGTACTAAGCCCTGATTATGCAAGCACTCCCAAAAATGGTTCACTAACGGGCTGCTGCGATTTCTGACCGTGTGCTTACTGCTCTCGGTTTGAACATACTATGTTCACGCTGAAAAATTACCCGCAATACATTGAATTTACCTTTCTCACAATGAATCTGCCGTTTGCCATGCGCACAAACTCTCCACGCTAAAGATTTAACATTAATCGGTACTACAAGCATTGATTCACAAAGCTTTTCTATCATTCCTAAACCCCCAATTTCCTACCATTTCACATAGCGATAGGATCTGAGAAAATAAAGTGAGACTATATGAGGACGGTGCCAACAAAGTTTTACAACAAAAAAAAGAAAACCTCAATCTCACGCACCTTTCTTTACAAAGTACGACCGATTGTACCGCTGATGGAAACTGGTTTGAACCGTTCGTAACACTAGCTAAAAACGTGACCACAGAAATTGTATTGATATTATGTTTAAGTGCGTATTGTATCTAAAAGTGCGGTTGATTTTTTCTTTATTTCTATGTCTAGACCGACATGAATCTTTGCTTGTTTAAAAACATAAATTCTGCACTTATGCCAGACGAGGCATTTGACAGCTGCATGCATAAATTGGAACAAATAGTCGATTGCTTTTACTTTCCTTCCTTACGTGTTGCTATGACGATTATTCACTGTTTTTAGGTTCAGTTCTGTAGCCCTCATTAGTTGCACCCACACAATATTCCAATGGCTTTTCCCAAATTTCAAAATTAACCAAGAGAACTCGTAATTTAACGTAGATTTACAGCGGGAAAGAAATCTCTTCAAGGAACAGAGAGTAAGTGGACCGCGCCAGCATTTACAATTGTAGGAAACTTTCGGTACGAATATTTGTGTCGATCAACATTGATAGGCTTCATAGAAGGAAGTAAGAAAATGGTGACACACAGAGGATGCGCTTGTTTTACGACGATGGCGGTGACGACGTTATGCTGGCACGCTTCTTCGAACTCGGTTCGTCCGTATCTGCTGTCGATTCGATATCTGCCGGCACCGGTACTCTGGATCCATCCTCGACTTGCTCGTCGTCTATGCTAACGCTGCCCACGGGAACGGAGGATGGTTTATTATCGTCCTTGTTTTCCTTTGCCGCTTCAAGTTCGGCCACTTGTTTTGCCGTTTCGATGCGCTTCGAAAGTTCTCTGTGCAATTTCGTAACCACCTCCGGTCGTGACTATAAAAAGAATGCGGAATGTAGTTGCTGGCTTGTAACAGCAAACGAGCGTATAATTACCATGACAAGAAACACCTTGATCTGCCCCGTGCTGTCGATGGCGGTAAGACGCAGACTTTTTTGACTCGGCTGTTCTGCGACCATTCCGGACCATACCTTGAATAAAAAGAAAAATAAAAATTAGATTGCGTGTAAGTTTCAAGTCAAGTTAAGTGCACGGAAAAGAAAACGGGACCGGAATCGAATCCATGAAGCTGTTCAAACATAGTTGCTCCTTTTTCCCTCACCTTGGTGTTGATCAGAACACGAAGATTGCCCGACTGCCGGAACACAACGCGAGATTCATTGTTATCTTTGTCGTTAAGTCTCAATGTGCCGTGGCCACGCTCTTCCCAGTTCGATTTGGCGAACGCAAACAGCTTACAGTTAATTTCAACCACATTGCGCTCGTCTTCTTCGCCGGTAATCGTTTCCACCTCCTCGTACTTGCGCTTCAGTGCTCCCCTGCTCTCTTCGTACCGACGGGCAGCTTCCTCCAGACTTTCCCGATCCTTTGGCTCCCGGCTGCTACCATCGGACGAATCGGACGATCCATCCTTGCCGGGCGTTGTGCCGGTTGCTGACGGCGCTACACTGGCCGCGTTGCCCGCACCACCATCAGCAGTTGTTCCAGCTACAACACTTGTTGCGAACGAAAATCCAGTCGTCGGCAAAGTGTTGGCACTGGCGGCGTTGTTTAGGTTTTCCCCCGTTACGCGTTCGTGCACGTTCTGGCCGAAAACAAACCCGCAAGAGGCTTCGCTCAGCGTAGATTTTTTAACGTTCGCAAACAGATTCGACTTGGGGAGGGAGGCGCTCTTCAGCTTTGCCAACGGATCGATATTGTTGCTGTTGCTGTTCGCACTACTATCGCCATCCTTTTCCGCTTTACTGCTGTCAGCTGTGCTATCTTTCGTCTCGCCCTCCGCCGGTTCATCTTCGCTGAACTGTGTTTTAAGGAAAGGATTCGTTGTAGCCGGACCGACCGTATCACTTCCATTCTTGTCCGCCGCTGCGCCGTTTCCTTCTTTCGTACAGCCAATACCACCGAAGCTGAGCTGTGATGGTTTCAGAACGCTAGGTTTCAGATTAAAGCTGTTTCCTAAGCTTGCACTGCCACCGACGGAGCCGGAAAGCGATGGAGATGATGATATGCTGTTGCTCGATGAGGAACCGCCACCGCCGAGGAATGATGATCCTCCGAACGTGGACTGTCGGAGAACGCTTGATTTGAGCTGGAAGCTGGACGGTTGCACAACGCTGCTCGACCCATTGCTGCTGTTGGATTGGGATGATTCCTGCTCTTCGTTCAACATGTTGTCTTCTCCTGCGGTGGAAGTAAAATATACAAACAATCTACGTGAAAACATGGTACACTAGTAACTAGTCGTTGGTCGACCCGAAACAACAGAAACTGAACACCACTATCTAATGTGACTGATGCCTGGTCAACGTAAACATTCGACGCAAGCTACTGAACAACGCGAACAGTGAAAAGCATCAAATATCATTGTAAAACATACTTTCAACATTCGCCATTCGGAAGTAGCGCGTTTCTCTACCTCTAGAAGTTGGTGGTGGAAACTTCCAGGATGCGATGAACGATGCGAACTGCGGTGTATGGTAATCTCAACAAGTTGTGTTCGTAGTGTCTGACACAACCACAAGCTAGGCAGCGATGGTGATATTGTAAATCCACACACAGTACGAACGATAAGAAATGCAGGGAAAAATTTTGTCAGCATCAAATCTGACCAAGCAGCAATAATCGGTCGCAAACAGAAAAACCAAGGTGGGTGTAAGGGAGGTGCACCACCCTTGTGTCAACAGTGCAACAAAAATAACTGTCACGACTGTCAAAATCGAAAACCAAATTCGAGCAGATTACCTTCGATTGTATAAACTCGAACATGTAATTTTTTTTCTCGAAATGTAAAATTATAAACAACCGTTTGTTTACACTGACTAAAAACAAATATGAAGTACGAGTAGAGCATATAAAAGAAATTATTCTAACGCAAAAGCATTGTTATCATTGGGATCACCAGCTAAGCGGTATGTTGGATATGTGTATCAGTTGTCGGCCGGCCGAATGCAATGGATTAAAATTCCTAGTCTATGTGTAGCTAAGATAATGATAATTTCTATCTATACTAAAAGTTTCATCAAATTTCGATCCATATAATATGAAATATTCGAGATTTTCTTCAATGATTTCACATTTTCGTTCGGCATGGCGACTGTACCAATACACTAATTTTAGCACAATACAACAATACAGCAATTTTAGCATATTAAGTATTTTCTTAAAGCACAATATCAATCATAGACTAAGCAACTGTACATTTTTGCATCACATCATTTTGACGCATGATTCGTTACGTGCGTTACGTATGATTTTATGGATTTATAGTAAAAAATACGTAGGACTGACCCTTGGTTTAACCATGTCAAGATTTGTACAGTGTTTGTTACACGGTAGGGGCTCTTTGATTCCTTTTACCTGCAGATCTTGGTCTGCTCGAAATCCTCTCCATGTTACTTGGGTCAATTTTGCTGCCATTTTTTATTGTTTACACGAACACAGTCAACACAGTGCCCCACGGACGGACGACGGTACGGACACGAAGTAGATCAGCAGTAACAATAATGGCTGAGAATCGAGAGAGTGGGAAAAAAATCACCATTTTGGTGAAAACTCCTAAAGATAAGAAATCCATTGAAGTCGACGATGATGCGGAAATCAAAGATGTAAGTATTGCCAACTGTGGGTCGTGTGACATCGGTACGGAAAGAGCTCGGTACTGATGGAGGCGGGCGTGTGTCAGACAATCAGCAAAAGCGTGCCGTATGATGGTGTGTGACGGTTCAAGTGAATCGAGAATTTTCTCGGGCTCATCTGGGTGGCTGTATAACGTGGCGTTACAGTCAACCGGTTTGTCCGTAGCGCTGTTTCGGTCTTTTTGCACGTTCCGGAAATGTGAAAATTGTCTTGCGCCTGGCTTGCTGGCTGGGATTTGGTGGCTGTGCGTGTGTGGAGAGTGACTTGGAAAAATCGAACAAAAACATGACACATTACTGTCAGTGTGTGCGTGTGTTTGATGTTTTGCTGGAACGATCATTTCGCACTAACACACACGTCAATCGGCCGTGCGATACGTGTATGTTGAAATAGTAGGAATCTGTTTATCACCTTTGGGTTGGGATTTCTTAATTGAATAATGTAATCCTCTCGGATTCTCACAACTACTGAACGAAAACTGTACACCAATTGTGCATGACGCAACATGACGACTGATTTCTTTTTTACCGCGTGCATTTTTTACAGCTGAAAATTGTAGTTGCGGAAAAGTTCGAAACCAACCCCGAGCTGGTGTGTTTGATTTTTGCCGGTAAGATTATGAAGGACACCGATACGCTCAAGACGCACAACATCAAGGAGGGCTTGACGGTGTATCTGGTGATTAAGGCGGCTCCGCGTGCCGACGCCGAAGGTACCAGACGGCCGCCGGCCGACGTTTCCCAGACACCGTTCGGGTTGAACCAGCTCGGTGGTTTGGCCGGGCTCGGCGCGCTCGGAGGCACTCAGAGCAACTTTATGGATTTGCAGTCCCGCATGCAGCACGAGCTGCTGGATAATCCGGACCTGATGCGTACCGTGTTGGACAATCCGCTCGTGCAGCAGATGATGAACAGCCCGGACACGATGCGTCAGCTATTGACCTCGAACCCGCAAATGCAGGAGCTGATGCAGCGCAATCCGGAAATTTCGCACATGCTCAACAACCCGGAATTGCTCCGACAGACGATGGAGCTCGCGCGCAACCCGTCGATGCTGCAGGAGCTTATGCGCTCGCATGATCGTGCCATTTCCAACCTCGAGAGCGTGCCGGGCGGGTACAGTGCGCTGCAGCGGATCTACCGCGACATTCAGGAACCGATGATGAACGCTACCTTCCGCAATCCGTACTCCGGTACATCGGATTCCGGTAGCACTAGCGGTACCGGTGGTGCCAACCCGCAGCAGGGCACGGAGAACCGAAGCCCGCTGCCGAATCCGTGGAGCAGCGGTGGCACTGGTGCAGCGGCTGGCGGAGGTGCTGCTGGTCGCGGTACTGCGGCTACCGATGCTGCCGGTACACCGCTCGGACTGCTCAATACACCCGCCATGCAGAGTCTGATGCAGCAGATGGCGGAAAACCCATCGATCATGTCGAACATGCTGAACTCACCGGCAACGCGGAGCATGATGGAAGCGCTCGTTGCCGATCCGACGATGGCCGCAAACTTGATGAGCCAAAATCCGTTGGTGGCAAACAATCCAGCACTGCAGGAGCAGATGCGCGCAATGATGCCGCAAATGCTGCGCCAGATGCAAAACCCGGAGGTGCAGCAGATGGTCCAGAATCCGCAGGCACTGAACGCGATCCTGCAGATCCAGCAGGGCATGGAGCAGCTGCGTTCAGCCGCCCCCGGACTGATGAGCTCGATGGGCATTCCGCCGATGCCGGGTGGTGCAACGGGAGCGGGCGCCACCAACACGACCACCAACACAACCGGGGCAACGGCGGCCGGAGGTGCTGCGACCGGTGCCAACGCAGGCACACAGCCATCGAATAATGATGCACTGTTTTCGGAATTTATGGCTCGCATGATCAACGGCATGGCGTCCGGTACGTCCGATACGAACATTCCACCGGAGGAACGCTACCGATCGCAGCTGGAGCAGCTGACGGCGATGGGTTTCGTCAACCGGGAGGCCAACCTGCAGGCGCTAATCGCATCGTTCGGAGACATCAACGCGGCCGTAGAGCGATTGCTTGCCCTCGGCCAGCTGTCGCTGAGCTAACAATGTGCGCCTCCCTTTAACTGAAGAGACCCCCTTCCTTGTGGTGGTTTTCACACCTTTCCCATCCTTTGCTTCATGTTTGTTCGATGGGTTCGGCTTCGTGTGGTCTGTGCTTTGGGCACAGGAAAACGATTTAGCTGTGCCGAAACGATCGCTGATAACCGTGCGCCAGATCGATCGATCAATCGTGGGTACATCTTTTTCACTTTCTTCTTCTTTAAAATTTCTCTGTTCCTCCTACTACATCAACCGGGAAAAGGATATATTTTTCATACCGACATAAAATGCTATAATTAAAGACCTAAAGACATTATGCTGCTAATAGAACAATGCACGTCAGTTCTTTATGTTGTTTGGTTAAAGAAAACCCTCCTACGCTTGCGGTAGATAGGGGGAAGAGAAAGGGAACAGGGAACCTTTATTTAGTTACATAACGTATATGCAAATCAAGCAGTGGAATGCACTCCTTGACACTAGTGCAGAACAGAGTCGTGGCTGTTAGAAACAAGAGTTCGGCTTGGCGATGGTAAACTGTAGGAAAACAGAAATCTAATACTACCGCATTAGCTTTCATAGCGTGGGATTGATATGGTAAATCGTGTCAGAGTCAGAGCTGACCAGGCTGGCCAAGGGATACTAGGGGTACGCAGTAGAGTTGAAGTATATTGCATGATCGTTAGTTTTTTTTTTATTTTTTGAAAATTTATCAGTCACTCGATACCACCACTCAACTTGCATTTTGAATCCCCAAATAAATCCAAGAAAAAGCCACACGCAAAAATGCGATCTGGGAATGCTACATCTCCTACTGCACGCGCAGTCGTAGTTCATCTGTGAAATGTGAAAATGATGTTATTAACACTTAGTCCACCAGTATCCCAAATAATGCTATACACACACACACACACACACGCGCGCGCGCGCGTACAAGATACATTCAATAATACAATTTTATCTTACGCTGACTCAAATCACGAGTAGTAAAACTGAAATAAATCACCACTGGATGGAAACGAAGGAAAAACATTAATGTTGGCAGAAGATACATTCGAGGACTGTTTCCTCTGGTCCGGAGCCCTCGGCGATTCTCTATTACACCGAGACACCTCGAACATCCAGTTGCAGTGTCTAAATTTTCCTTCTTCCCGCCTCCACCGCCCCCCGACCCTCCTGCATCGTGGCATGAATCGACGAAAGGATATAGAGATATATAAATATATACATACATTTACTAGTGTATTCAATAAAACAAAAAAAAAACACGTTACATAAACCGCAACTGCGTGGTGCGAGTATTTCTTTGGTTCTGTTTCCATTAAGTATCCAAAACTGCTCACTCGTCTGTGTGTACACCGTGTAATGAAGCTCGAATAAAGACATGCAACGTCGTCTCGTACGTAACCAATGTCCGTTTTTCGTTTAATTCATATGCTTTGATTAGCACATCGCCATAGAAGTGCTAATCGAAGAAATACTAGTGCTAAAATTGTGAAACGACAAATTTAAAAATGGTTTTGGAAAGGTCTTTCTGCATGATCTAACCCACTGGACTCATGTAAGTATGCAAAGAGTGTTTAATAGCAGTCTGACGGGATGTGTAGTCGTATTGTCAGTCGCTAAGTGTACTGACTGACACTTTTGGCCATTTCATGAAGCCATTATTTGGTTTTATTTCGGAATTACTCGATTGCATGCAAAGCATATGTAAAGCTACAGAAGTTATCTAAACCAACGAACCAATAAGCATAGCTGCGACTAGATTCTGCTCTTCGGTGAATTCGGTAATAGTAATGAATTGCAATGACTCCACCTAAACTGACTCTTCAGGGGTTATTTGATCCTTTCGGAACAGTATAATCATACTATGCAAAGCAGTACATGCAATTAAAACGGCCAGCAACTATGCATGAAGCCAACTACATAATAGGAAAAAACGTATCGACAAGAAAGTGTTTAATTTTCATCAGCGACCCCTGCAAATTACAGTACCGTGCAGAAAATTTTATGCACGACATTTCTGTATGTTTCTGTGTATAATTGAAACAAAAATCAGCAATTATGATATGCAAATGATATTATGATGTAGGCGATGATAAACGGTAAGTAATATTTAATATGCTAAAATGAAAAACATATTTGATTTAAGGTTTACCTGTACCAAATGAGGTATTGCAATTAATTCAATCAAAACCATCTGCCTGCCAGAACGATTCAAATTGTTGGTGAGTGCGTTTGCGCGGCGTGCGTTGTAACGGTCGTTTTACCTGTTCCCGGCTCGCGACCAGTGCGTGTGTGTGTATCTTTCGTTGTGACGCGATTTTGAAGGGAAAAGGTGCGTATGGGGCAGTTGTGAAAAATGTTTGATGATTCCGTTGTCGAGTGGTCAAGCTAAGACGCTCATAGTGACCCCAAAAATATAGGTCGAAACGTTAAGGAGCGGAAGCGTACCGTACCGAAGTGACACAGTGGGACGATTCTGAGCGTTGTTTTCAAAATGAATCCTAAATCGGTCACATCGTTTGTTGTCGATAGCAGTTGCAACAATCTCGCAAACATCTGCCTCTGCGGGTGCATCGTTAGGCATGTAAACATTGTCGTACAGGTGCGTGTGTTGCATGCAAACAGCGTTTTATTACGCCCGGCCGGATGGTGCGGTTGCATGTACGGAGCATAGTAGATTTGTTTATGGGAAACCGTGGAATACATGTGGCGTTCTCCTATTATTAGGCCGGAAGCTGTTTTAGCAGGCGAGGAGATCTAGATCGTAAAACTTTACACCAATAAAACGAGAATGCAGAAGAATGCGACCGAATCGTTGCCATTGGCAACACAAACAACCACGAACAATGAGATCCTTTTTGTCTAGCACTGCTTTCTCGACAACCAATTGATTGAAATATTTAACTAAATCAGAATTTTTAATCATAAACCTTGGTCTACTACAAACAAACAAAAATGCAACACTGTAAATATTGTTTCGTCATTCCTTGCCTACCATCAAACCCGAGATAGCGCCCGCGAATGCGTGTATTCCGGTATTATTATTCTTTTTTTTTGCAAAAAAATCTTCAACCAAAAATCAAGCAGAATCCAACGAAACCGGTTTTTGATTTTCAGCCTGCTATGTAGACGCTTGGTTTGACGGTTTCTTTTACGTAAATCTTCTTGCTTCCTCTTTTTTTTTGGCCTGCGCGCACCGGTAACATTTTCGAAATGCCTTTTGAGCATACTTTTGCTGGTTGTTGTGGAGCATATTCTGTAGACCGTGCCCCACCCGGGTGCAGAGTTGGCCAGATTGGATGGATTGAATAATTGGTAGTAAAATAGCAAAACTGAGCGATTAATCAATTTATGAATCAGCGAAACCGCGGCCAGAACCGAAGGTTGTTGTTGTGCTAGTTAGACAACTGCCACGATACGTAAAAGAGGTGTTAAAATAACCGTTTAATGATCGGAAGGTTTGGTTGTGTAAAATATATACTTAATCAAAAACCAAAGCTCGATCGAATTATCCTCGCAAGCGAAGAATCGAAAAAGGAAGTGATTCGAAAAAGCCTGATATTATGTGTTCACCGATCCATTCTTTAATTGATTCGTTTAAAGCGAATTTCCGGTTATTATCACATTTCGACGTACAAACTGGAACTTTCACAAAGCTGTAAAATTAAATGGCTATCCGCCAGAGAGACATCGGATGGTAATTGTCCAATGGAACGCAACGTTGCGGTGAGAACCGGGCGATCGTTGTGGTTGTTTATATATGGAAATTATTAAATGGACAACAAATTTAGGTTACAAACCGTGCGAAACATTGCTTCGCGTGCTGGGTAGAGTCGCGCAGGGTAGGGCCACGTGATGCACTAGGTTTTTGCTGTTGATTACGAAATATTATTCGATTTTTAATATCAAACTAGTCCATTTATCACGTAAGTCCCGGTGGTACATCTGCTACTGAGCATACATTATGCTTACGTGCACGAAGTCCTGTTTCTCCAGACATATAATTAACCATTGCACGTGAAATAGTGCAAGCCTTGGTGGCGGTTGTCCTTCACTCAACCGGTGACACAGTACGTCTGTGGATCGGATCGTAATCACATCAGACGGGTAGAAGATGCCGATATTCCCGTTCCATCGTTCGAGCACCATATCATCCGCGACACCACCTAAGGGACTCGCATTTGCATAAACGAAGTCACCGACATCAATCGCTCGTTCTCGTTGGGGCATAATTTTTCCATCACCGCTAATTACCATCAGCTCGGGATGAGCAGGTTGATTTAGCTTTCTTTTCTTTCCTAATTCGATGTATGAATGTGCTCCTCCCAGCATCTCTTTCCGGCTTCCACAGGAGGCATTTTGCTCTCCAATTGCATATTATGCTGACCGGTTCAGATTGGGACAGGTGGAAAATGGAGCAGTAAAGCTGTCGGTGGATGAGCTATGATGGAAAGAAAATTTAACAACAGCCGTAGTGCAAGGGTGGTGAGACGAGCAAAACAAAAAAAGTTACACGTGCAATAGAAGACGCGTTGCGTGCCTAGATGTTGTACAATTACGGAGCCTTCTTAGATCCACCAGTGATGGAAAGAGCAGCTCCGAGGTACGGCGGTGTGTAATGATGGTAGAATATAGATTGGCGTGGTCGTAGAATTAATTATGCACCAGCGCAGATTACAAACCCGGACTAGCTAGCCCCCACCGCGTTCCGTTTCACTCCCTTGGCGTTGGTGTTCTACGGGTGGGTACGGATTTTTCACGTTCCGCGCACCGTACACATACACATTCCAGGCCCGCACGTCGTGGTCGCGCGAAGGAATAATTTTCTATTTTTCCTCCCGATCAGGTGCAAAGACCCCGTGGAACGAGCAGCTTTCCGGTTTCCGGTCAAGCCGTTCTCCCATTTGACTTGGGTTATTTTGTTCCCAGTGCGCTCCGCTAGCTAGTAATTGTCTTGTATCTAGTGCAGCAGGTTGGGCACCAGGTTGTTTTTTTTTGTTGCTAGATTCGCGTCCTAACCCTCTTTCGGTGGAATGTGCTCATGGTCCGGGGCTCGAAGTGTTTCTGCGGTGGTAAGAAAGATGATAGTGCAGTTTAGCAACACTTTAAGTGATTGAATTATAACATACTAGACATAACATACTAGAGTATTTTGAGTTTGTATCATTTAAGATCACCAATCTCAAAACTATGCACTAAAATAGAAGAAATAACCAGTTACATTACCTAATAATAGTCGCCACATGCGACTTCAAAGTATTTTTTTTGCAAAAATTCCATAAATAATCGCGTGCACTAGTTAACAATTTTATGCTAATTACCAAATTAGTTTAAAGCTTTAAATACAAACATTGAACTTTTTTTTCGTTATGACCAGCAAATGAGAAAATGCTATCCAACAAAAATCGTGCAATATCATTGTTTCTTCACAGTCAGTCCGATTGTAAATTACATTGATCGGTGTTATTACACAACCCGAAGCAATTTAAAGCATGAACTTTTTAATTACTTGAGTTGCTAACTATCTAGTCCAAAGATATTTCGACAATGTTACATAATAGCGATAAAGTGAGAATCAGCTTCACCAAAACCGTACTATATCTAATTTTTAAATAAACACGATGCGATCTTTAACTTTTTCCCAGGCCTCACAACGCTATTTCCAGCAAAACGCAAGAATATTTGCGAAATGAACTTACTACTGCGCTAAAGTCATAGGTACCGGGAATGTTCCAAGACGGCAAGAAAACACCCGTTAAAATGACCATCCATTATGTTCCACTACCGGGAGGGGGGTACCTATGCTCGCCCGTCCAGAATCCAATGGGCCGTCCGGAACCGAAACCCGTGCTGGTGTCCGCTCCCGATGGGAAACCGCTTTGCCGATTAATTAAGTGCGAAGTAGCTTCCGATGTTGGGTTCTTCCGGTCCAGTGCTACCCTTTACTTTCCACTGGCTCAAAATGTGTCGCAATCACGACGCGAAATGGTGGCGTCTTTCTTGTTCGCTCCAGAACGAGCAAATTGTCACCCGATAGCACCCGACGACTCTATCTACCGTGGATTGGGTTGTGTTGAAATGTTTATATTTGACGGGCTCCACTGGCTTCCGTTGACGGACCGGTGCCGTGCCGGACTGCATAACATTTCCCCTGGGAAATATATTTGGGAAGGTGAAACAATCGAATCGTAGATCCCATGGTGGCGTCGTTCGTTTGGACCTACGGCCAGATTCGTGAGGAAACTGACGGTGCAACTGGTGTGCGTTGTTTCAGCGAGCGCGTCGCTTATCGTGTGCGAAGGAGGAGTTCCCATCGCGCTGCTCCCACCAACATTCAATTACTGTATTTAACGTTGATCATCGTGCAACAGTTGCCTCATCTGCAGTGGCAGAGCGGCCGAAGCCGAAGACACCATTATCATAAATCCTTGGGCACTTTGGTCCGAAGAAACGACTGTGCGGTTGGAAAACGCGACCTGCAGGGAACCACCTGCCTTGCATCGGCCAAGGGAGGGTGAAGTCGTGAAAAATCTGGCCTGCATTGAAATAATGAATCGGTGTACCGTCTCTCCCGACCCGACCGCTGCATCAGACATTCTTTTTTGTCGTGCTCCAACGACTCCAGCAATGGTGAGTGGTTAAAAAAGAGGCTCCCCCTTGCGGAATGTTTCTATTACACGGAAACATTGAGAAAAGGAAAAGACATTTGTAAGCATTAGACTCGTCGGCGGGCAGGTCCACAAATATTAGTCCAGTTACTTTTTGGGGACAGTTCCATCGTCGGATTGCGCAAGGTGCCGGCGAACAATGCGTAAACAATGGTGACCTCTTTCAGTGGGTAGAGCTGTTTGCTGGGTGGCTTTTTTTATGGCGCAAGTATTTTAATGAGCTGTGGGTAATAATTCTACGATATGCTGTGGTTGAAACCCTTAAAAAATGGACATCTTCATTCCGAAGGCCTTGCTGAAAAACTTAATGGAAGCAGCTCGTGCCATCTGATAATTAACAAAAAAAAAAAAAAACAGAAGGGTCCGGAGTTTGGAATTAATGAATGGCATATTTTAAAATCTAAAGGCTTCTGACTTGAGTTACTGAAGTTTTCAATTAGAGTGTAACTAAAAAGCAATAATTCGTAAGGCGATATTTAAAACTCTTATCATGCTAATCCAATTTACGGAAAGGCCCTGAGAATTCTGTCTAAACAAAGCCAGACCCAATTCAAGACCATTGCCACATCGAAAAACAAATCCATCTCTGCCTTTCCACTTCGATATGCTGTGGTTATGCAATACGAACAGCGCCATCAAAGAACATGGGGTGTCATAAAATCGTAAACGCCGTGGCGTTTAAACATGAGTTTTGTAACAGGGAAGATAAAAAACCCCAAAGCACAAAATACACACTACTCAAAAGTATGGACGTTCGAAAGAAAAGGGAAACGTGCCGAGTAAATAAACAAACGCATTCCGGTGCAGTTGTTTTAAGAGGTTCACTATCGGGTGGTTCAAATGCTGCCTTCGCACCTTTCGTTTCGGGGTTCGATTTTCAGCGGCAAAAGTAGCAAACTGGCCGCACATTCCTTACTTGATTTCGTCCCTTCGGCCCGACGAAGTTCAATGGCCCGAGGATGATGGATGGCTGATGGTGGGTTCAGAGGTGTTGAAATTTTTCGCTCACAGTGTACCTGCGGCCGCTTGGTTTTCTCTTCTGCTGGGACTTGAAGCCGTGAAGCCGGTAATGAAGCCATATATCTGTGTATGGCATGGTGCCGTGCACACGGTGTCGCCAAAACCCGCTTCAGTACGTTGCAATTATCGTCCGGTGGCCGGAGGTTTCGGGTTGTTGTCATGAGAAGGGAAACTGATACTGATGCGAGCAGTGTAATGAAGCCTGTCCTGCCAGTGCCTTCATTTGCTGTGTAAAAAATTGACTCCATTGTGGAGCGCCAACCGGATGGAATGAGCCGTATCGTGTGCTGGTCCGTTTGGTTCGACAGAAAAAAAAATGTCGATAACTTTAACAAACTATTTATCTGTTGGGAAAACAAAACCAGGATACATCTCAAAGGGTTGATGTGGTTCTCCCGATGAAGTGAAGATAATGAAGGTGCGATGATGATGAGAATGATGGATGCATGCGAGAGGCCTCTACCACCGGAATGAAAATGATACTAAAACCATGAAACCGAGAGACGAACTGGGTTCCATGTTTCGGAATAAAATTCTCTACACCCTGCAAGTAAATGCACCTTGTTCTACCATCGCTCCCGATCTTGCTGCAGGAGTTTGTTGATGAAAATGCACCGACGAGCGCAACCAGGTAGGGTGAGTGAGATGTTGAAAAAGCAGGTGAAAAAGTAACCTGTAGGATCTCCCGGTCAACCGTTATCGGGTGGACATGATCACCGGATGACCTTTTGCTCACCAATACACAGGCACGTATTGTTTTGAACGGGGTGTGAGTGTGCGCGTTCGAACGATGGGATGTAGCATGGGTTTAAAATAGCCAATCCTCCAGCCCATCGGCCTTCGAAGGAGGGAATAGAGCGATTGAGTGAGCAAGGCGCGCGAAAAATGCCTTCAGGAATGCAAAAGGAAGAGCAAAACCGTGCGTTCTTCGCTTTGCTTCTTGTGCAGTCACTTGCAGTTTCTGCCACTGCGGTGGATTCTGAATATCGTGGAGCTCTAGTAAAATGATAAAATTCTCTATGCTAGTTTAGGTTATTAAGGACCTATGGAACATTTTCATGCAAATGTTTAATGAAAAACGTTTGTCTCGATCCGTTTTGATATGTTGAGCTTAACCGATTCTCCTGAAATGTCCCTAAAAAAAGCTCATAACGGCATGAGACGGTTCAAAGCGGAAAACGTTGTAATTTTCACCTCCGTTTCGTTACCTACGACCGCGATCTTGTTCCATCCGTTTATGTTTATGATGTTTGCAGCAGCAGCAGCAGCAAAAAAGCAGCTTTGTGCCAGAGAAGCTGTGTGGCTTGTTTGACACATATTACCGGTTCGTGGTATGGCCGTGGTGTCTGTGTGTCACGATGGTTGTGCTCAACAGACGAATTGAAAAAAAACCAGCGCGAGAGAGCAACACTTACCCATCGGAGCACACTGCTCTTCGCAGCAAGATCTTCGTTGGTAAAATATACCTTTCCCTTCCGTTGGTCGTGGCGGGAAGTGGCGTAGAATTCCTTTTACCTGTGCGCGCCCGTTCGCACACATACATCGGCAGCCGGTGGACGCCGTCGCCGTTCGTACGGCAGGGAGGTGCATGGAGGTGCCCATGGGAAAGAGTCGACGAGTCCCGTCGCGTGTGTTCACCGGTCCCTTCTTCCCACTGGTGCCGGGCCACTCGATAGGTCATTCGGTTCCCTTTTCTCGTTTGCCGCCGCTCACGGTTTGAATGGGCTGTGTTTCGGTCTCGTTCGCGCGCACACAAACACTGCTCCGCTGGTTGCCTGCGATACCAGTTTTTCCAGCCCACCGATGTCGATGTTGTTGTTGTTCTTTCGCTCATTCTTCTTCCCTGCAACCGCATTCTTTCCACAGATACTGAAGTGTTTGGAACCGTGTGGAGCAGCTCTACAGCGGACGGAACAGTCTAACTGTGTTTTCTTCGAGTCCTTCGAAGGATTTGGAAAGATATCCTGCCACATCGCGACCATCGTTACCCGACAGTGAACCATCAACTACACCGCCTAAAAACGGGAAAGGGTTCATCTGTGCACTGTGAGTGTGAGAAAACGTGCGGCAAATTGATCAAAATTGGCCGGGTGGTCGTGCGGGGAACCACGATCCCATTTCCATTCAGCTCGAGCGCGCGCGATCTCCCGCGGAAGACGCTCTCGCGCGAGAGGGAGAATCAGTGTCGCGAGATTGCTGGCGGTGTCCAGAAGACTCCCTTCTCTTCGGATGAGACGGTTCGCGGTTGCTCCGGCAACGCTCGGCGGTTGTGACGTGGTGCCATTTGCGCTCGAGATCGGTGGTCGCGCGGTGTGAACGGAATTTGATCTCGCGGGTGCGCACCGCGCTCGAATAGCAAATGGTCGAAGAAGCCGAACGTGCTGTCCCATATTGGGCTGAAAATTTGTGAGGAAACCACGCATTATTAACACAATCATCGATATGCGTGCAAAGTGCTGTGCCTACCGTGCGTGATGAACGTGACGTGTGTTCGTGGCTGCTGTGATAAAGTTTCGGGCGTCGGGAGTGTCGCACACGGATGCTGGCGGTGGTGGATGCCGTAATTTCCAGTGGTCCGTGTATATAGCGTCTACTAGCGAATGATTGTTGTTGCTGCTCCTGCTGCTGCAATTCAGAATCGAAAGTTCCGTTACAATCTGCTTACGACTCCATTCTCCTCTGGAAGGTGCTGTGCCTACTACGACTGTGTTCGAGATATGCGTGCGTTGCTGTTCACACACATTCTCACTCATCTCGACGCTGCCGGACGAAAGATTGTCCATTCGTTTGCTGCAACGGCTCTATTCGTACTTCATTAGTGTTTTGTGCAATTTTGTGTTCGCCTGTACGTTGGTTGTTTGTGAAAAGAAGGCCCGAATCTGTCGAAAGCATTGAGCTAATCGCCAAAGGTAGACCGAAACAACGTAATTCACTGTAACCGACCCCTGCCTGTCCGTGTGTGGTGTTGTGCGCGCGTGTGTGCTGTTTCGTTTGCTGGAAATGTCAAACGATCAAAGCGATCTAAGCCACCTGTGCCCGTTTTGATCGATAAATAAGTGTTTTGCTAGATCGTGCCGGAGTTTGTAGTAAGAAAGTGGCTATTTTCGGGGTGCAGCATCGTTGTGTGGGTTGTTGGATGATAGACGTGGTGTCGGTTATGCAGCGGTGGTAGGAAACGTTTGGCTACGTGAAGAATTGTCGTGTGCCCGGCCCCGGACCGATCCATTACATGTTCAATGTTAAAACACATCCATACCGGGCCCGTAACGACGGGCCAAAATCGTTCGATACGGGGCACGGCCGGCGGTGGTGGCCTCGGTCGCCCCATACCACCGCTAAACGTGTCCACCGTATCGGCCAGCTCGGCTGCCACGGTCAACTCGACCAACACTGGACCACCGATCGTCGACCGCTCGACCGTAGGCTCGACGAAGCACATGAACGGTGGTCCGCCGGGCCGGACGCTGCTGTCATCTTCGTTCATCACACCGTCGACCGGGAATGGGACTTCCACCGGCAACAACAACAACAACAACACGAGCAGCAACAGCATCCTACACAACAACGCATCCGCCCTCAGCGGACTGACGGTGGCGTTGGGCAACGGTGCGATCGGTGGAGTTGGTGCCGGCGGAAACGGCGGTCCGGGCGGTGGAACGATGGGGCTGGCCGGGTTTAATCACAACAATTCGACGACGAACAACAACATCCTCAGCAGTACGATCAACATGAACAAGGACCGGTTAGGTGCCCGGGAGGCGTTAACCAGCCTCGGTTTGCTGTGTTTGGGTAGGTTATCGTCGGTATGCTGTGGATGACGTCACCCTTTTTTCGAGATGAGATAGGCATGGGATCGGGATATCGCTGACTCATAGTCTGTTCCCAGCGCTGGCCGCTAAATTGTTTTCCCAGCCCGCACCGAAAAGGGTGCGTTTTTGATGATGTTGATGGAGGCGTCAGTGCGTTTTAGTTCGGATGCTATTTTTGGGATCCTGCCACATGTGCCGGAAGAGCGGATTCGGATTCGGACCGTGCAAATCGTGCGTGTAGTTTGTGTTTTAAACATTCTCTTGCGCATTTTGTCACATTCCGAGTGAGCCGTAGGCGCAGCTGCTGTTTGATTTGTTTCTTCTTGGGGAGTCGTTGTAGCTCGTTTTGTTGTGTGCTTTTTACAACAACAAGAGCGATGAGGTGGTTGATTGATATGCTCGGGAAAACATATGTTCTCGTGTGCATTTGATGCGCAGCGAAGTTAGTTACATGGTGTGGGGTATAACATTTACCGATACATATTTGTTTTGAGATGTTTAATTTTCAATTTGTATTAAGTCCGGTCAAGTCCGGCTTTTACTAAATCAACGGAAACAGTTTAAGGATACAGAGATTAATGATATTGATCGAATTGCGATCCCACTATTTTAAAACCAAATTCCATAAGCCATAGTTTACATGTGCACTGAGACGCGCTTCAAAAAGCAAGGACACTTCCCCTTTATATGGTGTGTATGTGTGTGATCTGTAAATGTTTCTTATTGAAACTCCCACGTCCGGTGGGCGCTAAGTGCATAGCAAAGTTTTAGTGTAGGTTGAAAGTCAGTATGGAAACTGGTTTAATGTTGTAGTCTTGTTTGTTTGAATTTGTAATATTTCCTGCTCTGTAATAAAAACGAAATTATGTGACAGGTTTTGTCAGGTTGTCAGGTTTAAAATAAATCATGTTTTTAATATTTAAAAAATGTAACTATTATAAGGCTTGTTATCCATTTTGTAACGAAGTCACGTATATAGGGTTACAATCAAGATGTTTAAGAAATTATACTTTTGAGGATTGTTGTCACAATCTTTATTATCTGTTACGTACGTTCATCAACAAATGCTGCATTGAACAAATTTTAAAGCTTCAAGTATCGTTATCATGTTTGAACGATATTTGTCTGGTAGTAGATGTAGAAATGTTGAAACAAGAATTTTTTTATATCACTATAGTTTATCGTTTAACTCAGGCCCTAATTCATAAATCCTCTTTTAACAACCATCTCAAATAGATGAAGATGGGTTTGAATTCTTCAAAAGCAAAACAATTTCGTGGTTTTAAGTGTCTGCTGCACCCCAAAACACTCTCCCACAGCAGTTAAACCAATTACCGCCGATTATGAGACTTGGAAAGATTCTTCATTCAGTCCCTCGCTACCGGTTCGTCTGTGAATTGGTTATTTAAACATAACATACTGACGGCCGCGCTTCTCCCAAAGCTTCTGCTAGATCCTTTCTCAGCTAATTGGTTTATGGTCCGATCCTTCTAACCGTTTCAGTTAAAAAAATGCGGGTTACAATCGAGAATGACGTAGTGCTGCTTACTTACCATTGCAACCTACAAACTGTTTCCAAAACGACCGAAACTCATTCATCTTTTTCACCCTCAATGTTTTTTCTTTTCTTTTCATGTCCGGTTTGTTTGTCTCTCGACGGCGGCAACCTTCGCTTCCATCGCTACCATCTGCGGAACGTCATATGTTTTTTTTCTTCACCCAAACACAGTGTCACTTCTGTTGGCGTTGCTTTCGTTGATATTTCTGCTGAAAATATCACCCGGTGGTCGCGATCCACCACCACCCACGATCGGTCCCGCCGTCCTCGAGGACTACGCCATCGTGTACGACGTTACGTTGGCACTGTGTGCGCTCTCCCTATCGCTGAACCTGTGCTGCCTGCTGGTGTGTGCCATTCAGTTCCTGTTCGCCGTCAAGCTGGTCCGTGCACCTGCCACGACCGGAAGGTAAGTCGGATGCATTGGGAACGCTGGGGAGGGGGGGTGTGTGCGTCTGTGTGTGTACGTTTGGGACAATTATCATTCTTCGTTACGGTCTTGTGCATTACGTTCGTATCCATGGAGGGATTTAGGAAAAAAAATGCATTCAGGGGATCAATTTTATAGAGTGTCCTTTTTGTGGCTAGTTGGGCTCGGACAGTAAGACATAAGAAGGAAACCCCTTTTAGTTTGACCTGCCGTTGCGCTTTCACCTTTAGGCAGAGGGTTAGAATAATAAAAATAGTTCGTCCAGCACGTGCCATGTTTTATTGTGTGTTTCTCCACTTAAAAAATGTCCCAATCGTTTCTTTTTGTGCTCCACAACAAAAGGTGCTTTAATGCAGGCTTGATTCCACATGTTCCACATGTCGGTCGGTTCTCCCTCCAAAACTGGCCTTTTAATTTGAACGTTTTTACTGGCTCCCTTCGTGCGAAGAAAGCTGATACGCTCGCTCGGTGTAACGGAAAATGTTCATCGAACCGTAAAAAGAATGACGGACTGAGCGAGGGAGTACTCAAGCCTAGTCGTCGTCCTGTCGGATTGGTCGGCTGGGCTTCCGTTCATGCACCTACCATCTTCAACTGCCCCCAAAAGTACAGGTGTCTTTTGAGTAAGGCTTAGAAGGAATCATTTATAGCACACTTTTGGACCATTGGAACGGGAATGTTTTTCTGCTTCCAAAGAGTTTGTAAAACTTTTGAGTGAAGCAAAAAATAGGCGACAAAAACGTTTAACTCGCAAAACTGCAGTTCCGTTGGAGGGTGGGTTCGATACTGGCACCGAAATAATTACACCGTATGTTACCTCAGGGAAATTTTCTCAGCGTTTGCATTACTGCTGCTGCTCGCGCCCTTTCCTCGCATAAAGGGAAGCATCCACATCCAATCGCAACTAGCAACGAGCTATCGAACAATTTTATCTTCCCCAAAACTCTAGCAAAAGCCGCTCATGGTTGATGCGAAGAAGAATGGGCAACGAAATTTTTAATTTATTACCACCTCAGCCTCTGTTACCCTTCCGCCGCGCCATCCGTCCAGGGAGGAGAGCTCAAGTACCGTTCGGGCGTTTGCGTTCGCGATTGTAATCGTTAATGAGTGGCCGGGCGCGGGAACCGGCAGTCTTAAGCCTCCCATTGCATACTTGGAGGATTACCACTTTGGTGGTACGTTCTTCTAGCTCGTTTTGAAGCAGCAGCGGCCGCAGCGGCAGCTACAGCACCTGTAGTTGTGGTCAACATGCAGCGATCGTTTAGCGATCGGCATATGAAGATGTTACGCTGGATTAGACCATGTGCTTTGTGAGCGATCGATTGGTCGGTCGATGAGGTTCGTGGTATGCAGCTCACATCTTTCCCTGGCATGACTCCAATCAGAGAGAATTAAAATTATCCATTTGCTCGGAAGATTGGAAATTGATTGAGCTTTGGAGTTTTGGATATCTAGATTACGCATAGAGTGTTGCAAGCGCATGCAAGTTGCTGGTATTGCTAGTTTTCGACGAGAATTTGTTGTTTTACAAGCATCACTTCCTACTTCAATATAATGGTAA
Source organism: Anopheles farauti (assembly GCA_000473445.2). Lineage (NCBI taxonomy): Eukaryota > Metazoa > Arthropoda > Insecta > Diptera > Culicidae > Anopheles > Anopheles farauti. The sequence continues at coordinate 4,190,822 of KI915049.1, read as the reverse complement.
AGGCAAATATTGCTTACGCGGGGTCATTTGGTGGGGCAAATTGATATTGTGGCTTAGTTGCTTATTGTGGCTTATAGAGATTTATTAACACCGTGTTTTGCGAACATGTTTCTTATTTTATGATCAGATCAACAGATTCCGGACACAGCTTCAGGAGTTCAAATTAGAAAATTTGGGTTTGACATTAAAAGTATTGTAGGTTTTAAAAAAGTTTACGATGCCAATAGAATAAGAAACACAGCGAATCAATGAAAAGCGACTATTCGTTATTCTGATTTTATAATTAGTACATTAGTTTTGTTATTGATGGATTTCGAGCAATTTCGATTATGTGAATTTTCATCCTACCATTGGGTTTTCTGTTATAAAGTAAAGTTTTTTTTATTATGTTTATTATCCAGTCTCCAGTTTCTTTTAAATTCACTTTAGGATCAACAACCTCAGAAAAAAATGGAACGTTTTTTCAATATCAGTAGTTGAAGCAGCGTCGGTCGTATCGCAATCAAATCTGCTCTGTCTTCCCCGAATGTTAGAACTGTGTAACTCTACAGGTCATTCCACCTAGAATCAATACAAAGAAATGATAGATATTTTTGTTGTTAGGTGGTAAAAGTTCAGCAATGCTGCAACAAATCTACTGTTGATGATTTTAATTTGTGATGATCGATTGATATAAATATGTTTGAATTCTTTGTCGTTCCTGGCAGTCGGTCGCTTTCTCTCTTCTTACTGTTGTCTTTATTTCATTTGAACAAACACGATAGGATTACGATGGTTATCAACGAGAGTTTAACATGTTAAAGTATTTTTATTCATTACTTTGTGGATATATCGGAATATCTGCATGCTATCGCTAAAAGTGTTACAACAGATGTAAACCAATCCAGAAATCGGTACAATAAGAGCTTTGATAGAAGCAAGTTCTTAATTTATATTATCTGTATGTTGGATGTTGTAATCGGATTGATGGAAGGGAAAATGTAGCTATAGTAATAGTATGTAGTTGAATAATAATCAACATAAGCGTAAATCTGCTGTGCTCCGCTGAGCGCACACGTGCCATCAAGTCACACACACACACAGCACGTGATAAGCTAAACCGTGTGTTTCGTTTCTACAAATCCATCATTCGACCGGATTTCTATCAAAAGTTACACAACCAACACCAACACCGGGGCTTACTTAACGTACCCATTTGCATATGCATCCTTGTTCGGTGTGGAATAGAGATTGTCCGCCAGCCACCCGTCCCACTCAGCCCGTTCGAAATTATTCCACACCGCACTCCAAATTCATTCCTTTCGAGGACACATTAACTCGATTACCGTAGGGCGCGAAAGGCTTACGCGTTGCCTTTGTTGTGCTTGGCGCTGCACCGTTGAATTAGCGTGATAGGACTGCGGCTAATGCAACGCTAATCCGGATTTACCTACGGTGTTTTGATCCATTTTGATGTTCGCGCCATGGGAATGTCTTCAGGCCGCGTTTGGTAGGGCTTCGACCGTGTTGTACTGGGTATTATTAGCGCAATCGGAGGGAATGAATGATCGCGGTACTGTGCGGTGCCGTGCTTGTTGGCCGTTGTTTTGCCGCGCGTATCCGTGTACGAGTGTGAGTTTTTATTGATTCATTAGCTAAACAGCTCGGAACGGAATGGGATCGATTAAGGAAAGATGCCAGAGGCAGAGGCATGCAGGAGGGAAAGGGAAATGGTGGCACATATGGCGCTTTCGGGTTTGATTTAATTATAGATAAATCAGTGAGTTGCAGTCATCCGCGAAGGCAAACGGCGCAACGGAGAAGAAAGTGCTCTTTGGATACATGATGGGGGGGGGGGGGGGGGGGGGGGTTTCAAGAATAGTTTGTTGCAGTGCGTTTGAAGCTGGTCGTAGTTAGAAATGAATACGTGGTACATTATGTCTACTGATTTATTTGCTAATTTTATACTTAATTGCCTCGGGTGTATTGCTAATAGCTTATTCGTTCGTCCACTCTAATTTTTCTTATTAAATTATAAGTAATTATTTATCCTCATCGTAAAACAAATTTGTTACCATTCCAGTTCTCTCTCAGCTGAAGCTGAATAAACTGAACTAATGAATTCTTTCTGGTGTTATGTAGCGTTGATTACAATATTCAAATGCAATAGAACTTTTATTTATTTATTTATCATTTTGTTTATATTTATGTAATTTATTGAAAGAAAGTGAATTAAAAATCATTAAGCAAAATGAGGATATTAATAATCATTTTTGACCCATGTTTCTATTCATAATATCAGTTTAAAATTTTCTTGGGTCATTGGGTACCGCCCAGATACATGCCTAAAGGGTACAAAAGATGATAAGAAGGGCTTTACATTTTATACTTCCATTATGATTTATTTGATTTACACTAATGTAATGTTAAACCGGTTTTCTTTCCAGGGGCAATAAATACTTACAAAAGTCCAGCGTTAGTCGCGTGTGTGCCGTGGGTGGATTTTTTATTTCGATACCGATATTTTTGACTGGTGAGTTGTGATGTTTGGTATTATAATTTGTTCCTTTTTTCATACCGCCCGCCTTGTGTTTGCTCTCCATTTAAGGTATCATCCTTTACACATTCACTCAGTTCCACTCGACACCGGCCATCGTGACGAGTATCCTGATTGGCGTCGGGATCGTGTTTTGCGGTGGTGCCATGGTGCACAACGTCTTCGTGTGGCAGCGTGAAAAGACGATTAGCGTACGACAGACACCATTGAACCTGAACCTAACCCTTTCGCCGCAGATTAGCACGATATCTACGACGGCGGCAGCGGCAGCGGCGGCTGCCGCAGCTCATCAGTACCAGAACGGGCACGCCTCGGGTGCCCATCACCATCACATTAGCCTGAACCATGTGTACAGCAACCACAACCATACGCCACTCACACACAACTCGCAGGCGAGCCATACGACACCGATCACGCAGCTGACACCCGTTACGCCCCTATCCGGGAACCATTCGCACATCAGCTTCAACCATTCCTACGTGCCGCCACCATATGCGGGTATGCGTGCGGCCACGGCAACACCACCGACACCGAAGGTGATCGGTTCGCTGCTGAACCGGGACGCTTCCGGTTCGGTCAGTCCCGGCATGCCCGGCAGTGGTGGGAACAATAACAACAATCTCGACATGAGCAACGTCACGACTGCCAACTCGCCACACGAACTGTCGACGTTGGTTTGACCGGTTGGCTGGAAGTTGTCAGTGCGGCTACACGGTCAGATGCATACGAAAAATTACCGAAATAATCGTTCAGCGTATCGGCGGCTTTTGCGATACGTTGAGTTGATTGCTCAAGTACCTTTTTGCGAAAGGATTGGGAACGTATCGATCATACGATAGTAGGTGTTTCTTTGAAAGAAATGGTTGCACTATCGAAGAAGCTTCCCAATTTTTCCCACCTCCCAACCGTCACCACCCTAAAGGGTAGCAGTTTTTTTTTCTACGTAAGAGTACGGCATTCGTTGAGATTATTAAACCGTCGCGTTGCTGCCTTAGCGAAGGAAGCAAGAAAATTGTACAAATTTGTATGCCTCGATTGCCTTTTAAGCCTAGTGAGAAATGTACGTTTAAGTGGCAGATACTGCTAGGAATTAATACGTAGCTTTCTGTTTAACCCCACACGCAGACAACGATCGTTACAGGGTTAAGAAGAGTATTTATTGTAGCTGAGTTGTAGTTATGAAAGTGCGTGTAAATGGTGGACGCGCGATGCCCGTTCGTGTACATTGGTGTGTGCGATTTTTAAATAAGTTTTATGAACAACGCTGGTATCGTCAGTGGACGATGCATACTAGACTGCAACGTGAGAATGGCATCGGACGGTTAGCGAAGAAACATGTTTAGGTTTTATTTAGTGCAACGCTGGCTGGATTTTAAACGTTGTTTCGCCATGAGGGCGTGGAAAGGATAAGATATGTTATTTTTTATTAAATAGAAATACAAACAATGGTCCATGTGCATACGCTGTTAAATGTGTTTGAATGTCATCGAAAGAATTGGTACAACAATGTTTTTTATTTGCCATTATAGGGTGATTTTTTTATTCGATATTATCTGCAAATATGAATCGGTTTTTTGTAGTGACGCTTTCAGGTGAGTAATATACATTACTATGTCAAGCGAGTATACCTAAACAGGTTTATGCAGTACAGGTCCATCAACCATCAAATTCTGGAAATCTGTATGCGAAGCAGGAATTATCATGACCAGCGTCATCTCCTTGGTAAATGTGGATGGATTATTTTTAAAACTCTTTGTATTTCTTTAAATTACGTTGACTAAACACTTACTTCTCTTTAGCACCATCGCAAAATTCAAAATTGAAAATTTCTTCTTTTCTATCAAAGCGACATCTAGTGATTACAGACCAACGGTTTGTGTCTGCGATAACCATCTTCAAAAAAAACATGAGAAAAAAATCAATTGACCAATCACGAGACGTTTTCAATCACGACCGGAAAAATATTTCGAGCAGCGCGTCTCGCATCTCGCTCGCGCATTTCGAGCTGCCTATCCTCGCCGGCGATCCAAATGGACGTTTGTTCGAGATTCGGAGATTTTGCATCTCTTTCAGGGGCGTTTTCGACGCATTTTGTTGCACACTGGGCCGAAACGCGGCGCCGGCGGCCACATTTGGGCGGAACGTTTGGAGATTTCTGAGCAATCTGGGTAGTGTAACTGGTTGTTGTTTATGAACGTTGCAGAGCCTAAACACATTTTGTGACGCCGAGGAGCCGCGAATGTGGACCAAGCGACGAGCTGCTTGCAT